>VZTR01031445.1:28457-54629 GCA_013400775.1 Chaetops frenatus | reverse complement strand
TGGATCTCTGCATCCCCCATGGATCCCCAGGGGCTGTGGGGGGATCTCTGCATCCCTGGGGATCCCCAGAGGCTGTGGGTGGATCTCTGCATCCCCCATGGATCCCCATGAGCTGTGGGTGGATCTCTGCATCCCTGGGGATCCCCATGAGCTGCAGGGGCACAGCTGCTTCCCCATGGTCCTCACCATGACCTGCAGAATCTTGGCTTCGATGCCTGGAGCAGCTCCTGCTCCTCCTTCACTGACCTGGGTGTCTCCACGTTGTTTCCATCACATGTTCTCACCTCCTTCTCTTCTCTGCCTAGAAAAGAACCCGTGTGCCCTTTGTTTTGATTTTCTTCTTAAATCTGTTATCACAGAGGTGTTACCAACCTCTCTACCTGCCCCAGCTTTGGCCAGCAGCACGTCCATCTTCAGAGCCATCAGGAACTGCCTCTGCTGGACATGGTGGAAGCTTCCAGCAGCTTCTCAGAGAAGTCACCAAAAAATTATGCCATGCAAACCCAATACACCAACCTGGACAGAGATCCTTCAGAGGGACCTGGGTCTACCTGACCCAGGATGGAACAGGAGGAAGAAAACAGAAGACATGGCTCCTGTGAAGTTAATGACATTTTGGAAAGGCAGAAGTGTCACAGAAGTGGTAGAATAAGTTACCATACCTAGTCTGTACCATTATCATGATGGGGTCAGTAACCCATGCTTTTATAATTTCATTTATACCAATTCTGTATTTCAGTTTTATTCACTTCTATAATATTTCACTGTCGGTTCACACAAAGTGAGACAACCCTGCACCCACAACAAGCTTGAAAACTTCTTCTGAAGTTGAATTTTTCCACAAAAGTGCTTCATAGCGTGGGAGCTTGCTCTGAGTAGCAAAGGGAAGACAAGCCTGGCAAAATGAACATTTTCCTAAGCTCCTGAGTCAAACTGGACGGGGCAGTAAAGCAGGATCTGCTGGAGTCAGCAAGGGAAGCAGGGATTCAAGACCAGCGCAAGGAACTGATTCATGGAGATGAGATAGAATCAGATCTCTCTCTTTCTTTTGCCATCTCCTTTGTGAGCTCTGGATCCTGAGCCTGTGAGATATGTATTTAACTGCAGATCAGAACGAGGTAGGCACCATCTCTGGCCATTCCTTTTGACTTCAGCAGACCTACCACATGGTTTTATAGACTATAGACTAGACTTCTATAGACTGGGTCTGGTGGGGCTTCCTCCCATCCCTGAACATCTGCCTTTTTCATCACCCTGAGCACCACGCTGATACATTTCTCAACCTGCCTGCACTGCCTCCATGAACTGTTTCTCAGCTGGTCAGAACACCTCTGCAGCCCACTGCTGTGTGCACACAGGTGCCAGTTTGCCTCTGGGGTTCTCAAAATGGTTTTTTCCCTCATCTGTTTTCCTGGTAAAGCTCTGGAATCTGGCAGAGGCACAGATTTCTGTGATACTTTCCCAGTTCTTGGTTCCTCCTGCCTTCTGCTCTCAAAATGCCCAATGAATCTTTTTTCATTTCCTTTCTCTTGACCAGTTATCAGCCCACACCACCTGAATCCCTTTAAGAGTTTGATGTGGGCTCATTTTGGAGACTCTGTATATTCGACCACTAATTTCTTTTACACCAGATGCCTATTGGCACCTTCAATGGATGGTTTCCTTTCTCAGACCCTCCTCTTTTTATCTCCTACCACATTTACCCTTTAGTTTATTTATTCTGTTCCTTACTTCCACCTTCACTCCATCTGATGGGCTTAAGGGTCTGTGATTCCTCGGGTTGCCCCTGAAGGCTTTTTGAAAGCTGGTGCTGCTTTTGCCCCCTTGCATTTTCAGGCAGCAGAACTGGTTTAAGCAGTGGGCTAAGAACAATGGTTGGTAGGTCAATAGTGTCAAATTTGGATGCCTTTAGGAGCCGTGAGAACACCACCTGATAATTTTTGTTATTCATCCTACCCATTTGTTTTCAGATTTGTCCACATTAAGAATGACTTTGAGGGAAGCACCCACAGCCTATTCTCAGGGAACAACAAAGAAAATAGTTTAATTTTATGGGGATGGCCTTGTGTTTGAGCAACTCTTCCCATCCCTGCCACCTTTTGGCCTGTTAAATTGCCTGCATCTTCTGTGTTAGAAATATTATTAGAAAAACTAAAGAAGAATTGTCTGGCTCATTTGCCCCATTTCCCAATCATATGAAGGGGTATAGGGGACTGACTCCCTTTGCACAACCCTAAAATTCCTAATGACATTTGGAGTAAGGGGATAACATTATTCATGTTTGATTTTTGTCTCCATGAGTTTGTCATCAGAAGTGATGTCACCCCAGCCAGGATCTCTGGGGGGAAAGTCTCTGGCATTGCCCCAGCCTGTGTGAGTCAGACAAATCCTGCTTATGCCAACACAAGGCTTGGCTGTGGAGACACAACACTGCTCCTCCCACACTGCAGGTGACCACACTGCCCTGGGAGGCAGATTTGGGTTCCTTTATCCACTGTCAGACCAGCATGAAAGCACCTGGAGAACAGCTCTGAAAGCCAGAGGGGTTGGATGTCCCTCAGCTGTGCCACGTTCTCTTTGTGTGCAAGTAGGATGGTTTATTTCCATTGTACATCAAGGTTTGGGAAATCAGGTAAGAGTGATGAGAAAAGAGAGCACTACTCTTGATCTTGAAAATTAGGCTGTAGAGTATGTCTTTACAAAACTGCAACTCAGAGACATCTGAAGTTTGGCAAGAGAATTCTCAGAAGATGAAACAAAAATCAGCTTTTGGACCAGAAACAGGCTTGAGTATTTGGTGATGTCCTTTGGCTTATGTAATGCTGCAGCTACGTTGCAAAATTTTTAATTATGTTTTTTAGAGTTTTACTAGATTCCTTTATAATAATGTTCTTGGACAATAGCATTATTCTTTTCACAGGACATGAACCAACCTGAGCAGCTTGTAAAATCAGTACCACTGTGTTTGAGTTATCACAAACTCATATGCCAAATTAGAGAGGTGAAATTCTGAAAGGTCTTCCATTGAATTCCTGGGCTGCTTCAGCTCCCCAGAGGCAATGGAAATGAACTCAGAGGAATCACAGACGTGGCCACGCCAAAGACAGTTACTAGATTTCAGTGCTTTCTTAGCTTCATTAGCTTTTATCACCAATTAATTAAAGACTTCACCAAATAATCTTCCCATTTCTGGATTTATTAAAGAGGGGGATGTTTGAATCTCACCACCTCAGTTTAGAAGCCTACATCTGAGCTAGACTTTGGGTTTCCTTTCTAGTTGCATGAGGAGAAACCAGTCCTTTCACTGTGTGATTCATCCTGCCTGTTTTAGATCTGCATTTTAGGTGGAGATAAATCACACCCTGGTTGCTGAGGAAATAGGGATAATTTTGAACTGGTTTTTATAATTGTCCCATTCATAATACCCACAGACCCTTCCCATCAGGTCATTGTGAAAGCAGCTCTTTCTCCCTGTGCTGGAGGAGCAGTGGTAGCCAGGTAAAGACCTTTCAGCCACAGCTTCCTCCCTACATGAGCTATTTTTACTGATGACAGTGGCTGAATTCAAGAGAATTGGCTGCAATTGATGAGCTACTGCAGCAGAGCCACTCCTGCCCAGCCGGGGTGGGAACACTGAGGAGGATAAAGCAAAATTCAACCACTATTAAGCCCATCTGCTTTCTGATTATCATCTTTCTTTTCACCATCTTGCCTTTTTGCCTTTTGGAAAGATGCAGAAAGTGGGCTTCGATTAAAACCAGCTCTGGTCTGCAGTCCTGGAGGTCAGATTTAAAACCACCTAGGGTTTGTCAGTGTAAACTGTTTAGCCACCCTGAAGAAAATTTTGCTGACTCATGGCTCATAGTCTTCAACCAAACCCAGGTACCCACTCAAGACACCCTGCAATGTCTTCAGAAAGGACTCGGATGCAGCAATTGAAGGTATAATACGTGAGTTTGTTGGTGGCATGAAATTGAGGGGACAAAGAGGGCCTGCAGAGAGACTCAGACAAATGAGAGGGCTGAACAATCACAGAATCACAGAATGATTTGGGTTGGAAGGGACCTTAAAGATCATCTCATTCCACCTGCCTGCTGTGGGAAGGGGCACCTTCCACTGTCCCAGGTTGCTCCAAGCCCTGTCCAATCTGGCCTTGGACACTTCCAGATATCCAGGGGCAGCCACAGCTTCTCCGGGCAATCTGTGCCAGGCCCTCCCCACCCTCACAGGGAAGATTTTCTTCCTAATAGCTGAACCTACTCTCTGCCAGTCTGAGGCAGTTTCCCCTCATCATGTCACCCCAGGCCCTCATAAACAGTCTCTCTCCATCTTCCTTGCAGGCTCCCTTAAGGCACTGGAAGGCCTCGCCTATGTCACCCCCAAGAACCTTCCTTCTCCAGGCTGAAAAATGAAGTTTAACCAGGGCAAGTGCTGGATCCTGCACCTAGGATGGAGTACTTTGTATGTGTGGGCATACTGGGGAATGAGAGGCTGCAGAGCAGCCCCACAGGAAGGCTCCTTGGGGTCCTGGTCCATAGCAAGTTGAAGGAGTCAGCAGTGCCCTGGAGCCAGAAGGGCCAACTGGGTCCTGGGGGGCACCAGGCCAGGCAGGGGATTGTCCTGCTGTGCTCTGCTATGGGACAGCCTCACCTCAGGTGCTGGGGGCAGTTCTGAGCACCACACAATGAGAAAGCTCTGAATCTGTTAGACAGCATCTGAAGGAGGGAGGCTGGGGTGCTGAAGGGGCTGTAAGGGTCACACGAAGAGCAGCTGTGGTCACTTGGCTTGTTCAGCCAGAGGAGAGGAGACTGAGGGGAGAGCTCATCTCAGTCCACAGCTTCCTCCCAAGGGGCAGCAGAGGGGCTGCTCCCATCTCTGCTCCCAGTGACCAGTGGCAGGACCCAAGAGAATGGCTGGAGTTGTGTCAGCAGGGTCAGATTGGATATCAGGGAAAGGTTCTTTCCCCAGAGAGTGCTGGGGCACTGCCCAGGCTCCCCAGGGAATGGGCACGGCCCCGAGGCTGCCAGAGCTCCAGGAGCCTTTGGACACCACTCTCAGGCACAGGCTGGGAATGTTGGGGTGCCTGTGCAGGGCCCGGGGCTGGACTTTCCCAGCTCAGAAGGTTCCATGATTCTGCAGTGTGCACACATCAGCCTGCTTACCCTGGCAGGGAGGCTGCTGTAACCCATAATGGGATGCTTGGTTCCAGGTATGAGCAAGGCACATTTCTGTCACAGGAGGTTGTTCAGGGATTAGAAACTTCTCACCACATTCTTTTTGACCAGCCTAACATGCCTGGGGACAGCCAGGAATGTATTTTATAGGCCAAACCCTGCAAATAGATCAAGGCTGAAGAACTGGAGATGCCTCTACATCTGTAATCACCCCAGCTCTCTTTAGCTCATGTTTTGATGTAAGCTTACATTTCCTACCTCCAGGGAATCAGAATGGCTTTTTCTTTTTTGGCCCTATTAATCAGCTTAATTAAAGTACACCCTCTACTGTGTACCTATGCTGTCATGATTAAGTCGCAGCTCAGCTTTTCTTAACTTGTGAACTTGCTGCCTACTGAGATTTCTCACTGAAAGCCTCAGATTTAATCCATGTTTTGGAAAGAACTTCTTATCGTATTGGGAACAAAAGAGTTATTCACTGCTGTGTATTCACTTTAAGGTAATGGGTAAATATAGAAATTAAACAAAACTCTGGGATGATGGTTTGGCTTGTACTGTTTGATTGACCAGGTGTATTTTATCCTGCTTCCCATAGCATTCCTCCTGTCATTTGTACAATTGTCTGGACTGACAGGTTGAGGTCTATCAATTATTTCACTCCCTGTCACACTAAATTACAAAAGACCAGATTTCTCACCTAGGCCAGACTGTGCCTTCTGTACCCTTCTGTCTTCAGAAAGGTTTACAGTCCCTTCTGAAAAAAATCAAAGGAAGTCTTTAAAGCCCAGCCAGATTTTCATTGTTGGGAGTCTCCAACTTCATCAAAAGAAGAGACAGTCTAGACAAAACACCTACAAACTTCACTCCCATCTAAAAATATAACTGTTGTTTTTGTGAGGAATCTTTCACAATTTCTGCCTGGATCTACTTGATAAATTACATCTTTGCTGCTTTGAGTTCTTTGTCTGTTTCATGAATCCCCATGAAGACACATTTGAAAAAGCACTCCCCTCACTCTCATCCACACTGGTGACCCTCCAGAGTGTCAAACCAAAAAAATACTGGATTATCAGGGAACTCACAAGGCAGCATTTCTTTGCTTTGAGTGTTATGCACATTGGAGAACTCCTGGAAAGCCACTGAAAATCTCATAAAAATTTGCCATCCATCAGATATTGGGAAATCCAAGACACACTGTGGTCAATGGAGTCTCTACAGAGGCTCCATGTCCTGGGAAAACCCTTGCCAATAATGTTGTACCTACACAATAAATAATGGGCCATCCCAAAACCTTCCTACACTCAGATGCCAACGGCTCCTCAAAACTCTGCCTATGCATCTCCTAATGATTCCTGCTCTGAGCTCTAATCCAGCCTTTTCCTATCCCATAGACCTTATTTCTGTCTGGAAAAATCACCTCAGTTTCTGTTTTGTTCTGGTTTCAGTGGTTGCTCCAGTGGAGACCCACAGCATTCTGTGAGCGTCAGATGGATTCTTGTAGGCTTTTATCCCTTTCCAGGTTCTTGTAAGGAACACAGACCAGAAACATCTAAAACACTTGGAAAGGAGGAATATGAAGAGCCAGCTGCCTACACAAGCAGTGTCCAGCTAAGCCAGTCCTTGGCCCTGCACAGGCTGCCTTGTGAGGGCCATGAGCTCCTGCACACTGACAGACTGAATGAAATCAGGGGAGGCCCCCTGCCCATGCACCCCCCAGGCAGCCAGGATCTGTGGGCAGAGTAAGTGCAGCATAAGCAGACCTGTCCCACAGACAAAAACCCACCTGAGGAACTGCCCTGACACAATCATAACCCACTGAGGAAATCAGGGCAGTGGCTCACTGTTGTCCCCAGGAGAATTCTGCATGAGATGGGCAGTGAGATGGGAACACTGTGCTAAAGTAGATCCACCCAATCAATTTTGGGCTGCCAAAGGACCATGGTCCCTGTGGCTGACAGGTCCCAGGTGTCTATGGTGGACTGCTTGCACCTCCCTCACCAGAGAAGCCAGACAGGCAATTCACTGGTGGGAGGAGTGCAAATGGCATGAGAACAGAATTCCCTTTACCACTGTAAATAGGTCACCTTGCTCTGTCCTAGGCACAGTGCCCTCCACACAGAGAAAAGAAAGCTATTTCTGGGACACAGCTCTCTGCTGTGAGCAGAGGATGTTCTGCCTTCCCTCTGGAAAATCCAGCCCCATGGGGCTGGGCATCCACCAGGCCACCCAGGGCTACCCCCACACTGTCTGCCAGCACTGACACTGGGACAGTGCCTTCCTCCATCCCACCCATCCAGGAACCTGCTCCCCCACAGGTGCAAAAGAAAATTCATTTAAACTGAGGAAATTCACAGGCAGCATTAAGTAATGAGAGTTCTGGGGGAAACAGAAGCTTCTGACAGCAGGACTCGGTTTGAGTGCTCACACCTGGAGGAAGTTTGGAAGCTCATGTTTTGACATCCTTACTGGTGTGAACAGTGAACTCAAGCAGAGTGTTTCTAATTCCTTTTTTTTGACAGATGTGATTCAGTGCAAATCCACTTGGCTGCATTACCTGGAAGCTGGTGGATGTGGAGGATTAAGAAGCAGGTAATTGCCAAAGACTTAGAGAGCAGTACCTGGAACTATTAAATCAGCAAAGACGACGCAGATGAGATGGGTTCACCCATTTAGATGAGTCCCCATATTCTTGTAGGAGCAGCAGAGCCAGAGGAATGCAGAGCCTGCACACATCATTAATAATGAATTGTTCCATTGTGACTTCTAATGGGAAGGTTCACTAATTAGAAGGAGCTTTTAAACTGCAGGGGGTTACCCTGGCAATGGCCAAGATCTATGGGCAGGTCTAATGTTCCCTGGTGCTCTCCTGGATTGGGAAATCATGAGCAGAACTTGTGCAAACTCCCCACCTGTGGCTGCCATGTGCTGGAGCAAGGCCTGAGTGCTCAGCACTGGTTTCACCCAGCTCTGTCTGGTGCTGGCAGCATGAGCAGCAGCAAGGTGGGCAGAGAAGGGTTGGGAGGCAGAACCCTGGGGTGAGACAGCCTGTGCCTAATCCATGCTCTGATCCAGAGAGGGCAATGGGACCTCCTTGCTGGGGCTGTGTCCCAATGTCATTAATGCCACACGCAGCTGCTCTGGGTCTCCAGAGTCCTGGCAGATCACGGTGCCTGAGGGACTCTGCCACCACACACAGCCAGCAAGAGATGACCTGCAGGGACTCAGGAGAGGAAAGAGCTGCCAAGGATCCCCCTAATGCAGGATCAGGCTTCTCCTGCTGTTCATTCCTCCCACAGCTCCAGGGAGGGAGCTGACCCAGATGTTCCTCATGGATAAGAGAGGACATCCCACCAGTCCCTTTTGCTCCCAGCTCCATGGCAGCTGCAGAATGTGGGAACCTTTGCCTGCTGGCAGTGGGTGCTGCTCTGGTGGAAGGCCCTGAGTGCCAGCTCTGCTCTCTGCCTTTGACACAGATCAATGGCACAATGAGCCCAGAACCTGTGGCCTGGTCTCCTGGGAGAAAGGCAATGAAGCATGTGGGCCACGACTGGAAATCAGATGCCCTGTGGGTGATTCATTGGCATTCCCTCTGCTCATACACCAAGAGATCATCTGTCCTGTCCAGACAAGTTTCACCACCATGAGCAACAGCAAAAGCCAGCAATATTCCAAAATGACATTATCTGAGAGCCTGGAGCTGACAGGATCCACCTGTGGGAAACAGCCCACAGATGTGGGCACCGTTTAAGGAATGTGAGCAGTGAAACACCTTTCCTGGCACACAGGAAGCCATCAAAGACCATGGCAGGCTCCAGGCTGATGAAGGTTACACATTCTCCAGCCTCACCATCCCAAAATCCACAGGGAAAACAGCTCTGTTCACACCTGCTGAATGCCAAGTGGGGAAGTCCCAGTAGCATCTGGCCAAGGGAAGGTTAAATGCCAGGCACACACCATCTCCAGCACTGCAAATGCCACCTAACAGGCTGAGATGAGGAAGGAGGGCACTCCACTCTTCCCTGCACCTTCTGCCCCCATGAGTTCCTGCTGCATGGGCCAAAGGGTAAAGATTTCTGTGGCCCTTGCTCAGCCCTGGCCTCCACAGAGGCTCCTTTCCCAACAGCTTGGGATCTGCATTTGAGGAGGATGCTGGGCAGGTGGCTCCCCTGCTCCATGAGCAGGCAATGTTTGCTTCTGGCATCTCTAACAGCTCTGGGGAAGGGCTTCTGGCAGAGCTTGTGGTTCAAGGTGACCTGTCAGGTACGACTGTCACAGTCTGATCCTCCACCCCCCAGCTGCTCTGAACATGTGCAGTCTATGTCTGCTTGAGATCTGGGCACCTCCAGTGACTCATGGGAATCTCAGTGCTGTGCCAGGGCAAAACCAGCTTTCCTGTAAGGTCTGCTTGATCACAGAATCAGGCAGATTCCAACGAGTATCCCAGCACTGTCAAGGCCACCACTAAACCATGTTCCCAGGTGCCACATCCACAATCTTTTGAAGGATTCTAGAGATGGTGGCTCCAGCACTGCCCTGGACATCTTGTGCTACAAGGGCTTGATAACCCTTTCAGGGAGTTTTTCCCTAATATTCAGCCTAAACCTCCTCTGGCACAACTTAAGGCCATTTCCTCTTGTCCTGTCCCTGTTTCATGGAAGCAGAGCCCAACATCCCCTGGCTGCCCTCTCCTGTCAGGGAGTTGTACAGAGCCAGAAGGTCCCCCCTGAGCCTCCTTTCCTTCAGATCCCTCAGAGTCTCCCCAGATCCCTCAGGCACTCCTCATCAGGCTGCTGCTGCAGACCCTTCACCTTGATGGTGCATTGTTGGGTGTACAGCAGCATCTCTGCCCGTGCTCTCCCTTCTGAAGGTCTCAGTCTCACAAAAAAGCACCTGGAGCTCTGTTCCAGAAAACATGGAGAGCATTGATCCCAGCCCTGCAGGTCTGTCACACATCCAAGACCTGGGCTAGCCAAGGTGGACCTTTAAAATAAGAAGCAATGTGAGACAAAGAATGGGTAACAACAGGGTAACAAAGCTCCTTCAGTACAACTCTAGGACTCCCTCATGTGCTAAGAACTGCAGTCATGCAGGTGGGATAGGTCACCCCCCAGCCAAGGTACCTCGATGTCTCAGGGTAAGAAAATGTCTAATCATGAACCTGGTGGGTCTGGTGAAACTTCAATCTCTATCAGGAATAGAAAGGACAGGCCAAGGAACCCTGGAAAACTTCTGATGTCACCCAGTCAGGCCTCAGACACAAAACTCCCCAGATCCAAAATTCTCTCACGTCTGCCAAGCAGAAGAATGTCATAACTAAACATTAATTTTTATTTGGACTTTTAGAAAAATCATGGCTGGGCCCTGCCCCAGAAGGCTTGTGCTTTTGTGTAACCAGTTGTGTGGGACTCTGGGAAAGACTGTGGGACTGGAGCTACAGGGCATCAATATTACCTTTCTACCCCCAAACCATTGTGAGAAACATGGTCAGGGAGGATGTCACATAACTGATGAAAATCATTACAGAAAGAATGTAAGAGCCTGAATGAGAGATGTGGGACTCCAGGCAGCTCTTCAAAATGCAGTTTATTCAGTCTGAGATGCTACAGCAGTCCAGGGTCGTGGGTGACAGAGCCTGTGCCTACAGCTGTCAGCTCCAGCTGCAGGCAGGCCTGGAGACCCTTTGCTTTTGGTTACAATACATTATATACTTTTCTTTGCTGAGCATCTTAACACAGTAGAACCAATCTATACCTTAACTTTTATCTGTAGCCTATCACAACTACTATAATTACCATATTCATGTTAGTATTCTCCAATCACTAAAAGTTAGTACATTACAGTTTAAGCCAGAAGTTGTTTTTCAGTTTCCTTGCAGTGGATAATTCTGAGACCTTTTTTCTACTTACAACATTTGCTGACTTATTTGCCTGTGCTATCTTTCTGCTTGGTAAAAACATCTTCTTGTTTGAGGTGGGTTTATCCTTTGTTCTAAGTCACAAAACCCCCTTCTAACTAACACACCCTTTGCCTCCTTGGTTATCCATTAAGACTGGCTCAGCAATTCCTTTATTCTATATCAAACCTTGCTTCCATCTCTATTCCTTCTTCAGAATCTACATTTGAAAATCTTTCTGCTAAGCATACATATCCGTGAGACTTTCTTGTCATACTTCCATCCTTCCCAACAAAAGAACCAGATGAAAAGTGATTAAATGAGATCGATTTAGCAGAATTGGGTTGATTTATCAAGATTGAGCAGAATCCTGCCCACAACAGCAACAAGCATCTACATCATGCTCTGGAAGATCAAGGCCAACAGCAACATCAGTTAAAGCATGATTCTAACCTGTTGTGGCCATGAATTAAACACAGTGATAACAGGATTTGGGAAGTGGGCCTTGATCTCCACACCAGCCTGCAAAAACCTGCCAAGGAGAAGTACAAGCAGCTGGAGCTGGGCAAATTGATGGAGATGTCAACTGATTCTGGCTGGGATGGAGAAAGTTTTCCTTGTGCCAGCCAATGGAGTGCTGTGGTTTGGTTCTGTGGCTATGCTGATAACACACCAGCATCCTGGCTACTGCTGAGGAGCACTTGCACAGAAGGTTTCCCCCTCTCTGTCCCCACCAGGAGTAGTCTGGAGGCGTGGGCGAAGTGGGGATGGAACACAGCTTGGACAGCTGTGATCTGAGCTGATCAAAAGGATGTCCCACATCCTATGGCATCAGAATCAACACTAAAAGCTGTGGGGAAAAGGGCAGCAAGGAGGCACATTTGTGGTTATGACATTTATCTTCCCAAGGAACCATTAGGTGTGACAAAGCAGTGCATGATTCCCTTGTTTTGTTCTTGCACACCCAGCTTTGCTCTCCCTCCTAAACTGTCTTTGTCTTGACCCATGCGAGTTCTCAGTGCTGCCCTTCTGATTCTCTCCTTGCTCCCACTGGGGAGAGGGACCAGGCAGTACTGGGTGGGATCTGGGCACAAGCTGCCTTGCAGGGAAGCTCTCTGGGCCAATGTCCAGTCAGCCTTGGATTTGCTGCAGCTCATCGAGTCTTACACTGTTCTCTGGACGGCAACACTGCAGCCAGACTGAGGACCTGGTGCCCTGTTTGCTGATCATCTCCTCTGAGAAGTCCCAATCCACAGCATCTCTTCTTTTTCTTGGACTGTAGCACAGCGACCCTATCCATCCAGCCATCCCAGCCTGCCTTCCATCTGGGGCAGCCCTGTCACTGTGCAGTTAAGTCCCTGATCTTGGTCTGCCTGCAAAGAAAAGCCCAGGACACAGAGGGAGAGACTCTGCTCCCCATCTGTATCACCAGGCAACCTTTCCTGCTCCTACAGTCTTAAAGATACTCATGAGCTTTATTACTTGATTTCCCCCCCTTAATCTGTTGCCCTCTGCTGCCATGAGTTTATCAGCCAGCACCATTCTGAGCTGTGGCTTACCCTTCCTTTCTAAGCACAATCCAGCCAGCGCCATAAATATTAATGCCATTCACACACCACTCAGACCCTGGGCCAGAGCACCATTCTGCATCTCTTTGGAGGTAATAGAAACAGTCCTGGGAGAGAGGACTATGCCGGGTGACAGAGATGGATAAACTGCTGGCATCCCAGGGCATAGCTGCCTGGAGATATTTGACTCCTCTCGCAGGCAACTGTAATGAACAAGGAGAAAAAAAGGTTGTTGACACTGTAAAATGGAGAATAGCATTTTTATCAGAACTGAAAATTGCTGGTGGTTTTCAGTCATTTTTGGCTGATAATTATCTGTGTTCAGACCAAAGGCTTCCCAAAAAGAAACATTATGTCTGAAAGCTTTTGCAAAATGCCTTTTGGGCTTCTGGCCTTCTCAAGAAGACATTTCAAAATTCACAGCAGCCGTGAAATTCAGCCAGAAGAAACTGAGGGTCCAGCCCAAAGGATGCATCCTGGTTATGGGGACACGTGGCAGACAGGATTCTGTCATTCCTCCCTTCTGACACAGCCCACGCAGGCAGACTTCCCTTGTGGTACCAGTGCTGACAACCCAGTCACTTCTGAGCACTTCCCCGGGGAGCTGCTGCTCGTGCCAGCACCTAAACCAGAACACCCTGGGTGTCTGTGGCCAGCCAGCATCACAGCCCTGCCTCCCAAAACAGGGCACGATTCACAGACGAGGAGTCTCCGAGCATTTGTGGCAGCAGAGGAGGGGAGCAGATCCACGCTGTTTGATGCTCGGCTTCTTGGCTGGAGCTCGGAGTCCAAGGTAGGAGACGAAACCCAGCTGCATTCCTCACCGTGCTCACTGCCTTCTACGGGCAAAGAGACGCCTGCAGGGATTTGGGCTGAGGTGCTCCCCAGCCAAGCCCAGCCATGGTCTGGCAGCGCTGGGAGCTCCTCGGGAGGGACAGACTGTGTTTCAGAGATGCTGGGAGTTGGCATCTCTCCGTCCTGTCTGCTACCCCGAGGAACAAGCGGGTTTCCATTAGTGCTGGCAGACTCTATGGTGTCACCAGGAAGCCACAACGCATCAGAGCTCTTGCTTTGTCTTATCCTCCGGTGGGTGGTCCCCAGGCACCGGGAACAGCCTTTTCCTGCTGTCAAGAGGCTGACGAGCGGCTCCCCGTCTCCAGCAGCCGCTGCTGCCGGAGCTGCACACGGTTGGCACTGCGGGCGGGGAGGCGCTCCCGGCTCGGCCGGGGAAAAGCTCCTCTTAGCAGGGCAATTGGGAAAGAGCTGGGTAGGGCCGGGGAGCTGAGCCCTCCTGCGAGGAGTCACATCGCTCTTGTGGGAGCTTAGCAATGGAAAAACTGCTGTGGATGGACCTGACTCATCCTCCGCTCCTCCCCAGCGTGAGTCAGGTATTGCTCTGCGGCCCCTGCGGTTCGGGTAGAAAGTGAAACCCGATGCTCTGCAGAACCTGTGGCACAGGAGAAAATCCCCATGGATTGTACAGGGCAGTGCCCACTCCAGTGCCCGGCTTCACTTATGGTTCCCCTGGTTGATGAGACGTGGGTGCAGAACCGGGCAGGGCCAACCCGAGAGGCTGCTGGCGAAGGCTACGCAGATCCACAGCTCGTGTTGAGCAGCAAAGCTGATCCTGGGTTTCTCCATGCGCTGCATCCCGGCCGCTCCGGGGGGAGGTGATCGGTGCTGGAGGGAGGCTGAAGAGCGCAGGGCGCTGCTCTGGGCCCGTCTCTGCTGGCAGAGCAGGAGGAGCAGCGCACAGGAGCTCTCTCCCTGCCCAGCGACACCGGGAGCTCGCTCCGGGTTCCACTCCAGCCTCTGAGCCCTGCCAGGACTGCAGTTCCCACACTCCTCACACCGAATGGCTCAAACACCGGGGACTTATTTTGGGATGGCTACGGAGCTATTGGGGGCTCACGTAAAGAACGGTAAAAATGTCTGATCCCACTTTTTCTGCTAAAACTGCTCTGGAATTGCTCCTACTGGAACACCCTTCCAATGGCCAGAGAAACTTGGATTTGGGAATCATATCTGCATGCAGGAGTTCTTCCATCAAACCCCAGAGCTATCAGTGCAGCTGAGCCTGTCGGCTCCGCTTTTCCTGTGTAGACAAAACCTAATTCCAAGCTGAAATTTCCTTAAGACACATCTTGAATTTCAGGATCTTTTGGTGCTACTTTCATCTCCAATCCACATATTGCAGGCCTATAATAATAATAATAGCAATAATAATAGTAATACTAATAGTAATAATAGTAGCAATAATGATAATATCTTTTGTATGTACATAGCACCTTTCATCCAAGGATCTAAGTCACAATTACAGCCCCACACATTCCTGTACATTACAGCCCTATAATTCTAAGACTGTTCAAGTATCCAGACTTCAAAGGGAATGTGGATTTCCCCTCCAGCCCAGCCATGGTGCCCAACATGCTGGAGATGTTTCAAAGGTGTTTCAAAGGTGTCTTGGCAGCAGGCAGAGGTAGTCAGAAGAGCCAGAGGAGCTCTCTGAAGCTAAAAAGAGCCTTCACGGATTCTTTCCTTCCATCTCCCAGCTCCTCTTTAGTCTCCCTGGGAACTCAGCACAGCCCTGGGATGAGGATGATGCTCCCATGAGAACTTTGTGTCTGTGCAGTGGGCAGTGAAAAGACAGAAACAGTGTTGAATGGAAAAGCAAGTGACAGCACAAGCTCAACTGGATGACTGTGATTTCCAGGTCTGGTAGAACCCACAGTGTTTTGGTTAAAAGTGAATTCACAGAAAAATTATGTTCCACTAAAAAACGCAGTGGGGCTGGGGGGAACTGGTGGAAGTTTTCATTGTAAGATCTTATTTTCTTAAAAGGGTTTAAAGATTTTCAGATGACTCAAAAAAGAAAGTACTCTGTTTTAGGTCAAAGTAAAATGCTTAGGGGATAGTCAGAGAAAACATATTTTGGTTTGGTTTAGTTTTAATTGCCTGGGAAACCTGAAAAGAACACCCCTATTTGTTTAACCCAAGCCAGCCTTTTCCCTCCTTTTTAGGGTTAGCAAAGAGCTGAACTAGCTGTTATTTACCCCCATTCATTCAGGCAAGAAGTGTGCTGAAAGTAAGGGATCTTCCTACAGAAAACAGAATTGGGGTTTACAGCATCTCTGGCCAAGCTGACATTTCCCAGCTGGGTTCACTTCCTCTGTGGAGTCCTCCAGTGCTGCCCAGGAGCTTTGGGCAGCTGCTGCCTGTGGCTGTGAGGAGTGTTTTGGTAGCTGCTCTGACTTGTGGCTGCTCCAGGAGCAAGAAGTGATGAGGTCAGCGGACATGAAAGGCAGGCACTGAATCTGAGAGTTCAATGGTGCTTTTCTTCATGGAGTGGCTGAACAAATGGAAAGCTCAAGAACTTTTTAATAAACCTTTAAAAGGTATTTTAGCTCGAGAGGTCCAGACATGTTGCTGGAAAGTGCAGGGAATCTCCAGCTCTTCAGTAGCACTGGTTTGATCATTTGATCTTAAAGCATGTTAGGAAGGGTTTATTAGGAGTGCTTTAAAGAGAGGGAAACTGAGGCATAGGAAAAGAACGGGGCTTTGGGATCAACCATAAGGCTGGGACAGAGGTAGAAACCCTGTTCCTCATGCTGCACTGCCCTTTTATCTCCCACCTATATCACACAAGGGAGCCAAAGCTTGTAGGACACCTGTCTGTTCCCAAAAGTCTGAATCCTTGTGTCCTTTCACCCAGGAGAATCCCTTTCCTCAGAGTTCTGTGAGATGGTCAGTGTAAGGTCACCCCCTGGCAGAGGACTGGGTCCACCCCATGGTGTCTCCAGGTGAGGCAGAGTGCTCAGTGGAGCAGCAGAGTGGTTTTCACAGCGTGTATGAGCTCACCTCAGACACACCACACTAACCAGCATGGGCTGCAACACGTTTCCTCTCCCCCTTCTCCAATAAATCACAGCTTCCAGCATTCATGCTTTTGTCACTAATAAATCTTCTGCTGTCTTACACCACATGAAAGCACAACAATACCTAAACTGGCAGGCACTTCCCTGCACAGGACGCAGCTGCAAACACAACCTGCAGCACAGGAACCTGCTGGCTTGGCCCTGAGCTGAAGAGCAGTTACAGCCAGCATGGATAGGAAGGCTGCTCCGTGCTCCAGAAAGCCCCACATGGTGTTTCTAGGGCATACAGAAAACCACTCTGTGCAACAGGACCTCATTAATCTGTGGAACACATTGCCACAGGAAATTAGAGCAGCATACAAACCTCACCTGCACCTGTCCTGGTTGTGGTGCCTTTGGTTCTGCCAGCTACACACACCTGACCCTAAAGGTACAGCTCTGTCCTTTGGTACATGAGGCAACCTTCCAGTTTTGGGACAGAGCCTTGGGACAACATCTGGGACAATAGCCTGGGACAATATCAGACCCCTCCCCTGCCCCTGTGCCCAGGGAGAAGAAAGCCAGAGAGTTCATGATCTACATGGATCTGCATCTCCTCCTTCCTCTGGGAGCAGCGAGCTGAGCAGCACAGAACTCGTGGGTCGTGTCCTCAACCAGGACAACTCCGTGCTGTGTGGGGAGTCACCAAGTGGAATGAGCCCAGAGGAGGCCCCAGAGCTGCTCCCAGAGCTGGAGCCCCTCTGCTCTGGAGCCAGGCTGGGAGAGCTGGGGGTGTTCACCTGGAGAAAGCTTCAGGGAGACCTCAGAGCCCCTTCCAGTGCCTAAAGGGGCTCCAGGAGAGCTGGAGAGGGACTTTGGACAAGGGGCTGAAGTGACAGGACAAGGGGGAATGGCTTCCCACTGCCAGAGAGTAGGGATAGATGGGATACTGGGAAGAAATACCAACCACCCTTTGATGGTGAGGCCCTGGCACAGGGTGCCCAGAGAAGCTGTGGCTGCCCCATCCCTGGAAGTGTCCAAGGCCAGGTTGGAGGGGGCTTGGAGAAACTTGGGATAGTGGAAGGTGTCCCTGCCCATGGCAGGGGGTGGAACAGGATGAGCTTTCAGGCCCTTTCCAACACAAACCATTCTGGAATTCTGTGATTCTATAAATCAGATGCTCATGTGGCCATTTCCTTTCTCAGCCCCCAGGCACTGAGGGGCTGGTGGGGAAACTTTCAGGGATGCAGAACCAGGGATAAAGCAGAACTGCAGAGATTGTTTCCTGCAACCAGAATTTTTTCTTGTGTACTCTGGGAAAGGCAGAAGATGAATTTCTATCTAAAAGTGCAAATGTCTTTCCTGTCTTTCATGTAAAGATAAACATTTGCTTTACTGACGTTAAGAAATGCCCACAATTGTAAATTCTCTTGAAGTTTCAAGACACAATTATAGCAGCCATCCCCACATCAGATAACATCCTTGGGAAGGTGACTTGTGCCTTCTGATCCTGAGATCCCTGATGCTGGCCCCACATCACACTGCCAGCAGCACCCATTGCTCCATGCCCGTGGCATTGCCAGCCCCAGGGAGGTGGCACTGGCCAGGGGCAATGTCCCAGGGGCTGGTGGCCTTCAGGGCTCAGTGTCACACTACAAACCTGTGTGTGGGGCAGCCCCCCGTGGCTGCACGCCCCTGGGCTCCCCTGCCATCCTTGGCAGAGGAGGCCACATTTCTGCTCCCTTTCCACCACTGTGGTTCCCATCGTGGCACATCTGATGGGATGACACGTGGTGCTTGGGCTTCACCTTCCCTTTGAACGAAGGGAATGCTCCTAATTAGTGCCCCACGGCGATGTGCAGTACTGGAAACCATCCTGTCTCCCGGGCTCTCTTTGTAGTGGGACCTGTGGCTGCTCACAAGCAGAGACAGCCTGTCCCTCGAGCATGTCCTGCCCTTGCAGATGTGTTCTACTCGCTCCACTCCCATGGGGACTGCTTTTCATTTGCAAATCCTTCAAAGAGGTTTAAACACCTCCAGGAAGGCCTGCAAAAAAGGCAAGGGGAGACAGAGAGCTGTGGATAGCTTGAGAGACTTGTCATCTGTGGAGGAGAGGAGACTGGGAGCTGCCCTCTTTCATCACTGCCAGCAAAGCCTGGGCTGGTGTATCTGGGAATGGTTTGACATGAGCCGTTTTTGGGTCCTTGATGTATCCTTGCAGGGCTGGAGGCACCACCCGAGCTCCCCTGAATCCTCCACCTGCTCTCGATTCTGGCACAGCCCCTGCCTCCCCGCGGGCTGGAGCCTGGCTCTGTTTCCACTGGGCTGCAACACGATGCCTGTTCCTGGTCCTGCTGTTCCTCGTGAAGACCGTGTCTGATCTCTTTTCTGCTCCTGCTCAATTCAAGTCATTCTCCAAGACCCCAGACTCCTCCCAGCCCTGACAGTCCTGCCTTATCTCTCCCCACTACTTTTCAGAGTGCTGCTTGGTGATCCCTGTCCTGACCTCCCCTCCCTTTGGTCCTTGTCCCACGGGCAGGACCCCGTGCCCGAGGACCAACCCAGCTCCTGGGAGAAAGGATCTGGGGAGCAGCGTGTTCCGCAGGCCTGGAGGCGTTTTGGCATCCCGGCTGAGTGTCTGGGCTCCAAGGCAGCAGCAGCAGCCACTGCCCTGCTGTGGGCAGAGGGTGCTCCCCAGGCTCCCGAGGGGGCTGCCAGGGGTCCCTCAGCTCCCCAGTGCAGAGAGCTGGGACGCGCTGCGCTCCCCCTTCCCTCCCCCAGCCTGCTGCTGCTCCCTGACCCAGGCAGGTGCAGAGGGGGAGAGGCATTTGCAGCCCCATCGCTGCCTTTTGGCACCAGAGCCCCTGCTAGAATCAAAGAGCTTTTCAAAGCAAACCTTAAACTCCTTTAATCGCCAGCGAGAGCTCCTCCCACACAGATCTAAGGGCCATGAGCTCAGTGTTTTCGTTGCCCCAGGCAGATTTATGAGCTTATTCTTCAAGTAAGGGCGGGAGAGAGGGGAGGCTGTGGCATATTGCTTAGCCTGGGGGGCGGGCAGGGTGCAGAGCGAGGCTTTGCGGTGGAAGGACGCTGCAGAGCGCCGGGCTCCACCGCGGACAGCGGGAGCGGTGGCGAGGAAAAGCGGGATGGGGCTGAGCGAGCTGGAGCCCAGGGCATCTGGCAGGCGAGCAGCAGCTCCCTCCATCCCTCCGGCCGGGCTCCGGGCACGGGGCTGCCCGCTGGGAGGGAGCAGCTCCCGGCCGCCCGCGCCCCGACGGAGGGACGGAACCGGGGCATCCCCCAAAGGACGAGCGGAGCCACCGCTCTCCTCCAGCCCCAGCCGAGCTGTCCTGGACGCAGTTGGCAGAGAGAAGGAGGAGGGAGGAGGCGTGCTGACAGTTCCCCACGGCTGTCCAGCCCAGGCACAGCCCCAGCTCTGTGCACGCTGGCTCCAACCACCCCTGCGCTGCCTTCCCTCTGCGCTCCCCGGCCGCACCTGCTCCGTTCCTGCCAGGGAGCGCAGCGCCTGCTGCCAGCGCTGCAGCAAGTGCACCGAAGGCTTGGCTGCTGCCTCTCCTGCAGAGTGACCTGGGCACCCGCTGCTGGCTTTGGGATGGGGCAGAACCTGCATCTACCGTCCTGCATCTCCCCTCATGCAGGAATCGAATTCAAGGATTCCCGTGGATCCCTTCCAGCTCAGAAGATTCCAGGGTACTCTGAAAGTGCCCCACCAAGAATCAGACATCTGCTCACATCCAGATACCCCTTACCACTTCCCAACAGCCCTGCAAGAGATGCCTCTTTCCCTTTGAGCTGATATCCTGAGGAGGTCTCAGCCGTGATGGCACTGTAGGCACAGCTCTCTGCTGTGGTGGCTGGAAGGACTTGAGGGGTGCAACCCTTGTTCATGGACCAGTTTCCTCCAGAGAGCACAGCATCCCATTAATCCAAACAGTACCCACACTGGGAAAACAGCAGCCAAGTAAAGTGAACGCTGCTGGACCCAAAGCACTTCTACCTCATGACATCAAGAGCAGAAATGGAGCAGAGCCTATGGCAGAGACGAGGCCTGGGAGATGATGCAGCAGGAGGAAATGGGAAGAGATGTCTTGAAACTCATTAGAAATTCAGAGACTTCTGAATTTCCTTTCCCTCTAACATGGAACAAAGAGCCAGGGTGACAACATTTTGTATAGAACAAAACAAAAAAAATCAATATATTGTGTTTTTAAAACAGCTAAATGCCTTGCTCTGATAGTCTTGAAGTCTTGCAATGTGACTTTTAAACAGCATAGGGGTAAATGTAACACCAGCAGGTGAAAATATGGAAATAGAAACTTTTTTTAGAGAGACACCATGAAGTGAAAAGATTAAAATAATCTCTCCTGATTGAACTTGCTACTACATTTCTACCATTTACAGTCCCATGAACACTGTCCATTTTCATTAAGCTTTTCCTTTTCAATTAAATGAGATATTGCTTGGAAAACCATCCCACCAAACATGTTCTTCAGGCAGCTCTAGGACTGACTTCACTATTAAGGCATGCTGAGAGATCTGAGACTCAGCCTGGAGAAGAGAAAGCTCTGGGCAGACCTTGGAGCCCCTTCCAGTGCCTAAAGGGGTTTAAAGAAAAGAGGGAGAGCAACTTTTTACTTACATGGGCAGATAGTGACAGGATAAGGGAGAATGGCTTCCCACAGACACAGGGCAGGATTAGATTACATGTTCATAAGAAATCCTTCCCTGTGAGGGTGGGGAGGCCCTGGCACAGGTTGCCCAGAGAAGCTGTGGCTGCCCCATCCCTGGAAGTGTTTGGGAGCAGCTTGGATGGAGCTTGGAGTAACCTAGGATATTGGAAGGTGGAATGAGATGATCTTTAAGGTCTCTTCCAACCCAAACTATTCTGTGGCTCTGTGATGAATGGTCCTGTAATTCTGGCTTTGCTCTGAGCACTCCCACCCACCCCTCACTCCCTCCACCCCGCAGACTGAGACTCCCTCACCACTCTTTTGTCTGCTTGCTGTGGAGTTTGGTGTCTTCCCCCTGCTCCACCCTGAGCCTCGACTCCAGACACACAACCATGAAGCACCTGCAGAATCTTGCTCATCATCCTCAATGTGGGGATGAAGGCCCACTGAGCACTGCTGTGGGCCAAGGGACCAGGACACTTCAGCTCTTACTGGGCTGGGAGTTCCACCTTGCCCAGGGGACACAAAAGGCCATTTGGGATCCCTTGCTCAGGAACTGTGACATTTCCTTTTTCTTTTCAGTTTCTCTCACAAGCCACTCTCCAAGCTGTGCCTTGATCCCAGATTTTCTCCATTTGGGTTTCTCCTCCTTGCAGGCTGGGGAGCACAGGACAGGAATTACACAGCTCATCTGCCTGCTGCAGAGGGAAACATCAGCCAGAGTCTTGGATTCAGTGTCAGCAGCTCTCCCTGAAACCTGAGGCTTGGGCAGCCTTGTTTTGTACCAACCTATTCAGGTATTCCGAAATGTCCTTGTTCATGAGTACTCAGAGATGTTTCCCCCTGGGGCCTTCACAGCAACATTCCAGCAAAAAGCCACCGTCAGCCACAGGAGACCCTCAGGTTGTGATTGAGGTGCTGGGCAATTGTAGTTGAACCCACGTGCCTGCCCATAAAGTCTTTGAAATGCTGCTGGCAAGGATGCAGTAAGGATACAGAGAACACCTTCTGTGTCCCTGTGAAGTCCTGTGTGGAGTCAGCAGATGGACTTTGTAGAGTCCCTTTTGAAGGAACCCAAATCCTTGAAAGTGGGAAACCCTTGTTTAGTCCTGACATTTTG
This sequence comes from Chaetops frenatus, assembly GCA_013400775.1. Classification (NCBI taxonomy): domain Eukaryota; kingdom Metazoa; phylum Chordata; class Aves; order Passeriformes; family Picathartidae; genus Chaetops; species Chaetops frenatus. The sequence continues at coordinate 32,329 of VZTR01031445.1, read as the reverse complement.
GGTGTGGAAAATAAAAGTTCCTCAAAACTGATAAATGGTGACTATAAACCTGTGGATCCACTGGAGTGTGCAGAGCCCAGCTCTTCAAGCACTGCTCAGCAGCTTTATCTCCCTCATCCACCACCAAGCCCATAAACATTTCCCATTGCTGCTGCTCTGGCTGCCCTTCTCCCAGGCATTCTGGGCATTCCCGAGGATGGGACTGTGGAATTTGGACTGGACAGGGCAGGGATGGCACTTCCTATTAGTCTGCCAGCAGGACAGAAGGTCAAGCAGAGAGCAGCCTTTAGCCTGCAGGACAGTTGATAATAGTAGCATTTGGTAGTCCTGGGCTCTATCATGGCTTGAGAAGTGAAAGGGTCTCAGAGTGAGTCTGCACCTTTGTGGTGTGTCTGGATGGGTCCTGGGGCAACACTGGGGCTCCCGTGGTGACCATGGCATGAGGAAGAAGCTGTGGATGGGCCCTTGCACTGGGTAAGCATCAGGCACATGATGGGGACTCACTGGTCTGCACAAAATCACCTGGGGCAGGAGAGCAGTAGGGCCTAATTTACACTTTGCATTGGGATTTTGTTCTTTCTGCATTTTTGGCTGGCCCCTTTTTCTCCCTAGGGTGTGTGACTGTTCCAAAGGCACACAGGGGTCCCTGTCACCCTTGCAGGAAACCCCAGCTCTTTGGAATCCTTAGTCACCCCTTCAGCCCCAACACCTCCCCACAGCTGCCCTGCCTGCCCAGGCTTCTGGAGGGCAGCCACCCATCCTGTCCCCCCACTGGTGTCCCAGCTCCTCTGGCAGCTCTTGGGGTGCTCCCCATCTTGGGGGGTTCTGGTCCTTCCCACACTGGGGGCTGCTGGGGGCAGGTGTTGCACAGAGGGAGGGATTGGGGCTGAAGGGAGCTGCCAGGCACCAGCACTGAGCCTCCAGACCTGCTGTCTCACCTACCTGCAGTTCTGAGGGCCTTTAGACAATGCAAATATCCAGAAAAAGGATCCAGCTCTGTGTGACCTGGGAAGGGTCTGCTCAGCTTCAAACCACCCCTGTCTCCTGCACATCCCTGCTGGGGGTCTGTGTGGCACCTGATTCCAGAGGGTAACTCAGAGGAGAGAGTGGGTGATGCAGGGCCCCAGACTCCCAGTGGGATGCTAAATTCCAGGCAGTGTCTCAAAATGTCTCTGCAAGGTGAGAACAGCCCTGAAGGCTCCTGGTCCCATTCACCTCAAAGGAAGCAGTGTGGGGAATGAGAAGCTTTCTGTCTGGGAAGCCTCACGAGATGCCTGGTGATGTGTGGGAGCAGCCAGGATCTGCTGCTTGTCCCTCCCCCCAGATCCTGCTGTGACAGCAACAGCCTGACAGCCTCACCAGCTGTGTCCTGGCCCAGGTCTCTGCTGATTTCCCAGGACTGAGAACAGCACTGCTGGCAGTGGCCTGTGCCTGGCTCCACCACAAGGTGTGCAGGGACCTGGGACAAGAACAGAGCAGGCACTTGTGTTTCTGAGGATGGGGGACAGAGCAGCAGAACTGCCCGACCCCTCTGTGAGCCTGGGCAGACCTGAGACCCTTGGGAAGTGGGGGATGGCTTCTCCAGCTGAGCTTTGAGCCATGGTGCTACTGGTGTCTGGCACCCTCCAGGTTTGTGTCCTTCGTCCTCATCTCTTCCCCTGCAGTATCTCCATCCCCCCCTCTCCCACAGGACAGTGCTCCCCACTCTGCCCGTGTCCCACACACTGCTCACACCAATAGGTTCCATCAGTCTTCACAAAAAAAGGAGGAAGGAATGAGTGTTACTCCTCTTTTAACTATTGATTGGAAGGGTGTGGAGAAGCTGGAGCCAACATCTCCTTGGAGCTGTGCAAGGGAAGGATGAGAAGTAATGGGCACAAGTTAAGCCATTGGAAACTGCAATTAGATATTAGGAAAAACAGGATAGTAATAAATGGGCAAAAGATGAGGGAATCCTAGAGATACTCCTAAGATTATCCAGCACGTTTATCTACTGGACAACATCCTGAGCAGCCTCACAAGATGGAGCTGTTTGAATGTGGACAAAAGACCTCCAGAGGTGTCTCCCAGCCTAGGATATCTGGGCAATCCTTCCAGCTCCCCCCCATGTACACTGAGATATGTCACATCCCTCTAGACCTGTGCAGGGTGTGGGGATGTGTGTGCCCCCTGGCCAGCTGATGCCCACACATGGCCATGGCACTCCTGCTGTTGCCTTTCCATCCCAAGGTGTCCTCTGCAGAGACAGACTCTCCATTTCTTTCCTGCAAGTGACAGCTGGGCAGGCCAGCACAGGCACAAGCAACATGGTGTCTTTTCTTTGGTGAAAGAGGAGCAGCCTTGGCAAATTGAGAGCATCTCTTCACCCCCAGCACTGCCACCTGTCCCCCTTGCAGGGCTAGTAGCCAGATATGTGGGGATGAGGGGGGTCAGGATGCCATCCCAGGGCAGGGGGTTGCACTGAGCACCTGCACCCAGCTGTGGGCATCTTCCCAGTGACAGCCATGCTGACTGAACTGCAGCAGCCATGTGATGCAACACTTACCCTGGGGAATCTGAGGTGGGGCTGCTCCACCAGGTCACATGCAGGGTGTGCAGTGGTGCCAGGGATCACAGCTAAGATAACGTTTTAAGCTTTTCCCATTTTCCCATTTTCGTCTGAGCCCCTTTGCGCTGTCGCCCCTCTGCTGCAGAGGAATCTTCCCCTATGCAGCTCCACTCTCCTGCACCCCCAGCTTGCTGCTGTCCTTTCCAGGGAGTCCCCAGTAGCTCCAGATACCTCCTCTGCAGCCCCAAATCAACTCTCTGACACACATTGAGAGAGAGAGGTGTGTTACAGGACACAGGACTGGCACTGGCACATCAGCAAAAGGGGAAATCTCTCCCATGTCCTTGACCACAAGTTCACCAGCGATGTCTCCACTGAAAACACTTGGCTTTGGTAATGGGTGGGATCAGGGTCAAGTTCAGAGAGGTGCAGGAGTGAGCAGGGGCAGGATTCTTGCAGAGAGACAGGCATGGTGGAGGGCAGCACCATCAGGATGGGGTATGGCCACCAGCTCATTAGTGGTGAGGCAGTGTCTAACCTACAGTGATTATGAGGATTCTTTATTTTGCTCCAGAGGAAGTCTCTGCTCCCCACAGTGCCAGTGACTTGCTGAGAAGACAGGACACAGAGCAAAGAAGCTGGAAAATTTTGCAGGCAGCTGCCTGCCAGCTCCAAGCTCCTGCTACCATTCCAGGGCTCTCTTCTCAGCCCTTGTACCTCTCCAAAATAATCCAGCATTTCTGTACCTATTTGAATGTGGAGTTTAAGCCTGTATTTCCATGGAGAACTTAGATCTCACTCCAATATCCATACTTTCTATAAAATTTATGCTTATTTGCATTGACAGACCAGCCCTGGCTGCACACCTGTACACCTGGGAAGCCAACCTCACATAACTTGCTAACAGTAGTGACAGGAACAGGGAGAAAACCCAGCTCTCCAGTCCTCCTCCAGTCATTCCCAGCTCGTCCTGGCTTCCTACCTCCATTGAATCTGCTCGCTCCTCTCATGGAAAAGTTCAATGAAGAAGCCCCAGATGGGTTCGTTTTCCCCAAGGAGGGAGGGGGGACAACTGAGCCTCCCTCCAACACCCCCCGGGCCCGCCCCACGCACGGTGCACCCGGAGGGTCCCCCCAGCCGGGCGTCCCCTGCGCGACGTGGGCTGGGGAGGGGGAGCTCTGCCGTGCAAAGGACTGTCACTGGCGCCACCGTGTGAGCCCACGGGGGAACCGGGCCGGTACAGCCCACGGGGGAATCGGGCCGGTACAGCCCACGGGGAACGGGTCCGGTACAGCCCACGGGGAACCGGGCCGGTACAGCCCAC
>VZTR01031445.1:0-25844 GCA_013400775.1 Chaetops frenatus | reverse complement strand
GGGGGGGGGGGGGGGGGGGGGGACCAAAAGAAACCTCAACAAATAAAGACCTGTTCATAGCTCCAGGACCCAGGCTTGTTTTGTAACCGTGTTTTTGTGAGATAGCAGGGCAGGGGAAGGCAGAGCTGGCTCCGACAGGGCAGAGCAGTGTAAGCGGTGAGGCATTAGTACCCAACCGGCACTTCAAGGGCTCCAGACTTCGGGACGCTGAAATATAACCCCAGATAAAGGACTCCGTGTCTGTGCTGGCTGCTAAACTCTGCTGTGACTGGAAAGTCAGGGTGCAGCTGGGGAGAAGGGACTGAGGAGCTCAGGACAAGCTCTTTGCTGGGAGCCACCATGCCCGAGGCTGGCTGGCTGTCCTGAGCTCCAGCCCTCGCTCTCCAGCAGCCCTGTTGCTCTCCCCTTGCACCAGGCAGGGGCTGTGGGGGAGATGCAGGGATGTGGAGCAGCAGTGTCGTGGTGCCAAACTCCATGGTGGGACACGGAGCTCCTGTCACAGTTTTGCCCAGAACAAGGGCATGTGTGAGCTGCGTTTGCAGGAATTGCCCAGCGCTGATGCCAGGAGCAGGGGGCTGGGTTGCTTCAAGAGGTCTTTCTAATCCTGGGTGAAGTGGCCAAAGTAGAGGAATAGTTCACTGAGTGGGGGCTTGAACTGTGTCATCCAGACCTGTGTCGTGGTCTGGCTTAGCAGGGGGTGCTGCCTAGGCCAGCCCAGCCCAGGGCCTCAGGGTGTCCTAGAACACATGGGATGTGCATCAGAACAGGATTCTGTATCAAGGAGCTGCCGAGTTCTGGGGCAGCAGAAACACCTGCTTAGCAAAGGGTGCTGGACCTGCAACAGGAGAAGGCTGCAAAGGACAGCTCCATGTCCTCTCTCAGGATGGCCACTGGCTGCTCAGTGCCACTGTGATGCCCTCAAACGGGGTGTCTGCTGTCATTCCATGGCAGTGGTTTGAGGGACAGGGCTGAGCCTGGCCCCACAGACTGAACCACACTGAGTCTCTCTCTACAGAGCCAAGCATCTTGTCTGTAACAGGGACAGCAGCTGAACATGGCTCTCACACTGAAGACTGGCAGCTGCCCGTGGGGCTTTAGGTAGATCTGGATGCCTGGGTTGTTCCTCTCTCATCCTCCCCCACAGCCATGAATGGAGGAGGTGAACGAGGCAGAGAATGAAGGGCCCAGGTTTGGGTGGCTGCAAAGTGCACCCACCAAGTCACCCCTCCCACTGTAACCATGCTATGGCAAAGTGCCACGTGGCCAAAGCACAGACTGAGAGATGCTTTCACAGCCCTGCTTCCTCTGCCTTTCCTTCTGGCAAATGAGTTTCCTGATTGATGTCCCCATTACTGCAGGATAAAAGCAGTGGAAGAGTTTTCTGGGGTCAGGAAGGTGAACCAGCACAGTGGGAGACTTAAATAGCTCCAGCTCACCTGGGGCTGGGATGCCCTGAGACCTGTGAGTCAGAGCAGAGTGGGCATCTCCTCCCCTAGAAAAGGGCTCAAGAGGGAGTTCAGGTTTCAGGGCTGATGCACAGACTGGCTGAGGGCTCCTGGCCAGGGTGATGCTGGATCTGAAATTATTTCACTTGCAAAGTGCATTCAGATCCCACAGTTTCAAGACTCCCTTTGACTGCTGCAGTCATTGGAAAGATCATCACCTAGTGCAGAGGAGTGAGAGGATTTTGGTCTGGGAGCCAGAACTGGCTTAATTGGAATTAAGCCGCTTCCATCGTGAACAGTGCTGGGGATGTCATTAATAAAACCTTTGCAATGTCTTTTGACAGCTCCAAATGTAAAACACTGCTTGGTGGGGAGACAGGGAGGCCTCCTCAGAGAGATGAGACCCTGGGGTTCCTCACCAAGCTTCCTGTGCAGCTCTGGCCTGGGAGGTTGGCAGGGCCTGGAATGGCTGGACATGCTCTGACAGCAGCCAGGAGTTTGAAGTCAGTCTGGAGAAAGTGTCAGGCTCTCACTCCTGCAGCAGCAGCAGCTCTTTCCTGTGATTGCTGTTCCTGTCCCTCCAGCTTCAGCAGCCAACACCAACCCCATCACCACCTCTTGACAATTTCTAGCTCAGTGAATTGTCCTCAGGAACCCAGGGCTCTGGCTGACCACACTATTAATAGAGTTCTTGCAAAAAATCCCACTGAAGAGTTCCTATTGCAAACTACCATTTTCACTATTTTTTTGGAGCAGTATGTCCTGACATTTGAGAGCTTTTCTCCATGTGCTTCACTTTGACTTTTCTGTTTGCTTTTTATTCCAGGTGGGCTGTGGTGGTTCATATCCTCATCTTATTTCTTTGAGGTCGTGTAACAGCCGGCAATATCCAAAGTGTCCCTTATCCCAACGTGTCCCCCAGCTCCTGGCAAAACTAAGAGTCTGGACACCAAGTTGCTTGGACCAGAGAGCTTTGATGTTTCCACGGCAAACCTGGAATTTCTGGAGAAGCCCCTCAGGGACGGAAGTGTCACTTTTCAGCCAGCCCTCGGGGCACCCGCAGCTCAGTGGGAGCAGAGTGGGCCATGCCTTTACCACGGGCAGCGGCGCTGCGGGTCGGGCTGATCGCTGCCGAGGGGATGGGATGCTTTCCCGCAGCTCAGCCGTGTTTGTGTGTTGTCCTCTAGCGGCAGGCTGAGGTCTGCGAGGGGAGAGCGCTGCTCCGCAGCCCCCGCTCCGCTCCCTGCGGGGCTCCCGGCTCGCTCCTTCTGCTTCTGAGGGACGGCACTGACACCCCTGGACCAACACTGCGGCTCTGGCTGAGTGCGATTCCTGAGCCAGCTCACTTTTCAAAGTTAGCAGCATTTCACAAACTACTGAATTATCTTACGGTGTGGGTGAAGATGCTTCTATTTGGCTTTCATGGAGTCTTCTCTCTACTCACCTACAATACACTGAGACAGCATAAGAGGTGCGTTCATCAGACAGCCAGGAACTGCTGAAACACCTTCGGAGAACCAATGCATCTTTAACAATCACAAGCCTGTGGTCTTGCAATTCAACTGCAATTTGATTTTAGAAAGGATTGAAAGTGTACTCCCCAGTACAGTTCTAACACACCCTCAATTTTATTGTTAAGGTCTAAGAAAATTAGAAAAAAAAAAATAGCAGAGATTTTAAAATGCTGAATAGTACTGTATAGTACCCCTGGAATTCCTGGGTAGTTATTGTGAATCTGTTAATTGATTAATGCATGATGAGTTTTAAAATATTTAAATTTTATTTTTTGGCACCTGCCACCTCTCAGTGGCAGGTGACATCCCAGGTGATGTTTCTCCTGCTGCCTCCACAATAATTTGTCTTCCTACAGCTTGCTTAAAAGCAGGAATTAAAAAAAACCCTTGGGAAATTTAGAATTCAGCCTATGTGGAGAACAAGGTCCAGTTCTTATGAGCTGCAAGCACAGGCATGGCCTCAGCTGGCCAGGGGCACAGAGGGGCCAGGAGTGGTGGGAGTGAGATGCATTCCTCACACCAGCACAGGCTCCAAGGGGCTCTGACTCTGGATTGCAGCCTTGCACCTGAGGTGAGCCAGGACCTCGTGCACCAGCACTGGCCAGGCCCTCTCTGTGGGCCAGAAATGAGATTCCAAACAGGCTTTGGCCTGAGGATTGTGCCTGGCAAGGTTTTCTGGAGCTGGTGGCATTCAGAGGCTGACAGAGTTGCTGTGGAGCTCCAGCTGGGGCAGGGCTGCAGCAGCACCCCAGGGACAAGCACTGCTGTCCCCTCCTGCAGAGCCAAAGGTCTCTGTGGGCCCTGGTGCAACAACTTGCTGGACCTTGACTTTGGCACTCAGCAGTGCTCTCTCTCCCTGCAGAGTGGAGGGAGGTGATGCTGCTCCTCCAAAGGTGGTGCCAATGCCCTGGGCATCCAGCTGAGGCCCTTCCCAAGCTGGAGAAGTGGCCATGCCAGCTGAGCCAAAGAGCTGGAGGCTGTTTGCTTCTGTCCTCAGCAGGGGCCTAACATGGGGCCCCTGGAACAAACAACAAATGTATCTCCTGCCCTGCTCCCATGGGGCAGCTGCTTTTGCCCTCTTTTTATTTCCTTCCAGATTTTACAGGGTTCTCAGTTCCTGTAGGATCCCAGTTTGGCTGCTGCTCTCCAAGGACAGCCACTCCAAACTGCAGACTGTGCTTCACTGCCAGGGCTCCAGCAGGGACCGACGCTGTGCTGCACACTGGGGAGCACAGCAGTGAGTGCCTCCCTCCAGAAGGGCTTGCAGGGGTGGGAGAGGGTGCAGAGAGCCTTGGGCAGGATCACAGGGACACCAGAGAAAAAATGAACATCACCAGGATTGGCCAATGTGTGCCATGGCATTTACTCACCCACCTCATCTGATATCTCTGTGAGGGGACACTCACTCCTGGGACATGATGTCCCTTTAGAGTCAAGCTCCTCAAACTTGCCATCCCTGGCTCTTCTTGATGCTGATCCTTTAGGATCTGGGTGGAGCAGGTTGTGATCCAGATCAGCAGGATGGAGAAGGATCCAGGAGCCTGGTCATTTGGATGTGTCTGTGAGCCCAGACATACCCTGTGCAGCCATCCAAGGTCAGGGCCAGAGGCAACAGCCAGAGGAATGTTCCTGGAGACCCTGCTCCCATCAGGGCCATCCAAAGGCTGGAACAGCACTGTCAGGCTCTGTGTGAGTCTGGGCCCAGCAAGGACTCCCAGAGGCTTTCCAAAATGTAGCTGCAGACACTTGCAAACAAGCAGAAGGTTCCAATACCCAGGATGAGGCTCCAGCTGGGGCAGGGGAAGGACAGGGACAGGTGCCCATGCTTCCTGACAGGGGGAAGGACTGGTGCCTGTCAAGTCATATGGAGAAGGATGGTTCCAGCCTGATGCCTGGGGCACAGAGCAAATCAATCTCCAGATGCATTTTAACCCCTTGCTCTGGGAGGCACTGCTTGCAAGAAGGGGCAGACCTGTGGCTCCACGCACTGCAGAGAAGGGGGACAGAGGTGCAGAGCCAGGTGGGAGACCTGTTAAATGGACCAGAACCCTGGTCCAGTGTCCTTCATGCTTGAAGGCCTTTCTTTTGGAGCACCTGCATCTCAGCTGGGTCAGGGAGCCACAGCCATAGCAAGACTTGCACGTGCAAGAAGGGTGTTGAGGAGGCACCTTCAGCTCCAGTACTATTCACCTGTCCCTGGAGGAATAAACTAAAACACAAGAAATTCCACCTCAACATGAGGAAGAACTTTTTCACACTGAGGGTGGCAGAGCACTGAAGCAGTTTCCCAGGGAGGTTGTGGAGTCTCCCTTTGGAGACATCCCAAACCCACCTGGACATGTTCCTGTGTCACCTGCCTTGGTAGGGGATTGGACTGGATGATTTCCAGAGGTCCCTTCCAACTCTGTGATTCTGAGAATTTCCCTTCCAGTTCAGACTTTCCTTCAATCTGTGCTGGCCCCAGCACTTCTGCTCAGCAGGAGGTGGCCAACATGAGCAGCTGATGCCAGAGGAGGCTGGAGATCCTGGGGGCATCTGGCTGCAAACCTGCTGCTCCTGGTCTGGTACAGCCCAGGTGGAAGAGGCTGTGGGCAATGGGCATTCCATGCCATGACTGGTGCCAGCACCTGATTTCACGGAGATGTCCAGCTGGGGATGTGTCAGGGTGAAAAAGGCTCCCTGCGGTGGGAGCAGGGGTCCAGTTCTGTGCTGTGCAAAGCTGTGGAGCAGCTGGACTTGGCACCCTGGGGAGAGCAGGGGCCAGGGAAGAGCCTGGGGTAGAGCTCCAGTGCTGGAGAAGCTGTGGGATCGAGGAGCTGTGGTGCCCCAGCAGCCACAGTCAGACCTCATGGCTGTGCATCCCCAGCTCCGAGGGGAGGGTGCCTCTGTCTCCCATCACTGGGCAGTACCAACCCTGTCTGCCCCAGCAGTGGCTGCCACGGGAAGGGGAGCAGGGAAGGGGGGTCCAAACAGGCATGGTCTTGCTCATCTCCAGGGCTTCAACCTCTGCACAGGGGCTAATGGAGGAGGGCAGTGGCTGGATGCTGCTCATCTGGAGCAGGATAAACATGAAGAACAACATGGCATGGCCCAGAACTTACTGGGCAGCCCAAGCCAGAGGCTTGTTTTGTTTTAGTGTTCTGTTGTCTTTCTCTCCCCCTCTGGGTTTCATGGCTCTTGAGCTGCAGGGCTGGAAAATTATTCATCCAAACCACAGCTACCACAACACCCTCTGGAAGCATCTGTGGCTCCAGACTCCACTGCAGCAGTGGGTGGGAGGTCATAAATTCATCATCACCACCAGCTTGGCCTCCTGTCAGGCAGGACACGAAGCACAGAGCAGAGGGCTGTGCCACAGACACTGTGTGGCTGTCACAGCCCTAGTGCACTCCCTGGGCAGAGCCTGCTCACCAGTTTGTGTGACAAATCCCTGTCCTATGCCTGTCCTGGAGAGGAGAAGCTCCCACCACAGCTGCTGGAGAAGCTGTGCTTTAGCTGCAGATGTCTGCAGGTTCACCTTGGCTGCTGGCTCTGCTGTGTTAGCCAGATGTGAGGGCTGAGGGATCACTCTCTCTTGGACTTACTGAAGATCTGTGGACAGCACCATGCCTCCCCCACCATGGCTTATGTCCCAGGGCCAGTGCCCCTGGCAGCTCTGTGCCACCAGCTGTGGGTGACAGGGCATCAGCCCTGTGCCCTGTCCTGGGGACTGCTATCTGTGCACAAACACACAGGAGATCCAGGAGCACTTTCCCATGGGACTGTGGAAGGTTCCTGGTGCCCTGTCCATCCATTGAAGCAGATGGGCAGTCATGTGCTGTGCTGAGCTCCAGCAGGACGAGAGCTGGTGTGGGGCAGGTGCCAGAAGAAGTCACCCCACCCCTTGCTTGGTCACTGCCACCAGAGTGTTGCTTGGCCAGGTTGTTCCATGTGGATGGTGTTCTGCTCCTCTCCATGGGAGCAGTTCTGTCCCACCCTGGGGTCTCCCTCCTCTGGCATCAGCAGTGGAGCCAGACCCAGAGCCCCTCCATACAGAACATGGATTTGAGCACAGCCCAAGCAGTGATGACTCTGAACACCCCAGGGTAGTTCTGACTGTGGGAAAACAGAAAAGAGAGGCTGGGGGCTTCCTGCCTCTCCTTATCCCTGGAGCTGCCCACTTTGGAGGAGGCAGTCCTGGCTGGGCTGTGGCACACCCTGCTAGATGCACCTGGGAGCAAGGGAGGACTTGTCCCTGCAGAGCCCTGGCCTACTGAAGGGTGATGCAGAGCCAAGAAGGACAGTGCCCTCCCACCAGGGGAGGCAGCCAGCAGCACCAGTCCCACACGCTGGCTGCCAGGCCCTAGAGAGCAAAACCTCGGGTCAACCTTCTTCTGTGCCCCTCCCGAGGCTCCTGCTGCCCTATGGCATCTTCACTGTCACTGGGACTGGCCCTGCTTTGCAGGAAGGGTGCTCCACAGATCTTGAAATCCTCTGAGACAAAGAGCATCAGCTGTTTAAACATCATAAACCATGCAGGGACATACAGGTGCAAAGGCTTGTTGGTGTTGAGTGGAGGCTGCACACCTCGAACAAGAACCTGATGCTAAACCTCACCTCTACACACACCTTGGAGCCTTAGCCATGCTCAGCACCTGGGACTCCTGGGCCATGCAAAGCCAGGAGAGCCACGGGCTGTGTCCAGCAGCACCAGCAGGGTGATGCTGGAGCTGGATCCAGGTCTGATTCACCTCTGCCCTGTTTGAGGGCATGACACCAGCCCTTTCCCACACCAGCAGCTCTATCACTCCTTCCCACACATGCTTTGCAGTTCAGCTGTGCTGAGGGTGAAACAGTGAGAGCAGCTCTCCAAGTGGATGGGATTGAGTCTCCAGTGTGAAAGCATCAGCATTTTCACTGTTGTTCTAGGAGTATGTTAGAGTGGATCTGCAGGTCCTGGCAGAAAGGCTGCTGTCCCGTAGCCCAAGGATTATTTTTAAGGCTGGATGCAGCTGGAGGGTGACAGCTGGACATCAGGGTTGTTTCCAGTGGAGGTCTAAGGAGGATGGAGCTATGTGCATGTGTGAGCAGGACACATGGTCTTTGAGACTACTCCTTCTTGGGGGCTCTTGGGGTAAAACCCCCAGCACTGGTGAGATTCTGTGCTGCAGGGCAGCTCGAAACTTCACCAGCCTGTCAGCTGCAGACTCTGGCCAGACAAATGGTACATCCTTCTTTGGACCAGGTTTGATTTTGCAGCTTGCTTGCTTGATGTTAACATCCAGTGGGCACTGTGAGTCCTCCCGTGGTGGCCCAGAGGCACAAGGCAGGAGCTGCTGCTGCACAGTGCAGGACCTCATGTGCAGCCAACAGCCCAACCCCACTGGTTCTGGCTACAGGGCTGTGGAAACAAACATTTCCCTGTTGTGACCCTCATCCTGCAGCACCAGTGTGGTTTAGGAGTTACTGGGTACATAAAAGTCATAAAGACATCAGGCTCCCTGTGAGCAAGGGCAAGGGCAGGGCTCCTCCCAAGGCAACATCATAAATCCTTTTGTGCACATGAGAACATCCACTGAGGCCCTTCAGAGGCCCTTTTCATGTTGGAAGTATTCACTCGTCCTCCTGGAGAGCCCCTGGCATGTTGGCATCTCAGCAGGAACAGCGATGTCACTGGATGGTCACTTGTGCAGGCCGAGCAGTGAGTGACAGGGTCACATCACACGGGTGGGTGACCCTGGAGCAAAGATGTAGTGAGACAGAAACATTTCCTAACAGCAACTGGATCCAGGACAATGCAGGTCAGGAGGGGTGAGGGTGATCATGGGCAACTCAGGATGCTCTGGGCTATGCTGAAGCATCTCCAGGGTGGGAGGAAAACCAGCCCTCTGTTGGGCTGAGGCCCTGCACTGCCTGGGTTTCCTCCAGCCCAGGAATGCTGCAGCTTGGAGCTGGGAGCAGAGGGGACTGAGCAGCTCTGCCTGCAGTACAGAAGGTGTCTTGTACAGACAGAGACTGCTCCCAGCCAGCTGGGCCCTGCCTGTGGCCACAGCTGGCCAGTGGCTGCAGGGGACAACGGGCAGGACACTTGGCTGGGGGCTGCACAGCACAGCCGGGTGCTGGGGACAGGCGGTGCACGGTGGGAGCAGGAGGCACAAGGGACAACAACCACCAAGGAAATGTGTTTTAGCAGAGGGAGAAAACGATACCCAGTTGCAAAAGAGGCCTCATCCCAGTGCTGGGATGGCTGATGGTGAGGTGCCTTGGGTGTCCCATTCTGGGGTGCAGATCCTTGTTTTGCAAGAGGAAGAAGCTTCTTGTGGAAACACAGGGGCATCTCAGTCACCAACCTGGGGCTCTCTGCTCCTTGCAACAGGCCTTGGGAGCCCCTCATCATACATGTTATGTCTCCTCACCCCACTCCAAGGCAGCTGCCACAGGACATGGAATAGTGCTCAGGAGTGTGGGCCAGACTGGGACAGTGTTACTGCTGTGAGACTGCTCTATAACCCCACCCTGCTTGAAGGGGTGGAGAAGGGTAAAATGGGCCTCAGATACAGTTTTTTCTACACCAGAAATATGCTTCTGAAACCATCTCTTTTTTTTTTTTTAACTCTTCCTTCTGTCCTGCACGTGCAGCTCAGTGAAGTGAGTTGCTGCTCGTTTTCAGCTGGTGCATGGCCACCCCTGCTGGCAGAGCAGCTGTGTCCCTGCATGGACAACACAGTTCCCAGAGCAGGAGGCCTGCTGGGGCTGCCAGCTGCTTACCAGTGTGTCAGCTGAACCAGGTGGCTTTGCCCTGTCCCTTGGTGCTGGGGAGCTGGCAGGTTCACAACTTGGAGCCCAGGCTTCGTCTGAAAATGTGTCCCTTCCTCATGAAGCTCTGAATGGGCTGGAGAGTCACTGCAGAAGTGCTGCCTCAGGGGAAGGAGCAGATAAGAGTGACCAGAAGCTGCTGTGTCATGGATTGCAGCATCCGGAATGCCCAGGGGACACTGCTGTGTCCCATGGCTGGGGACACAGCTGCCCTTTTGGGACAAGCTGCTATGCTGTAGCCTTCCCATCAGCTGGACCCCTCTAAAGCCAAGCCTCCCCTACAAGCACACAATTTCCTGGGGCTGTTTATTGCTTGTACCTAAGACCATTCCAGCAGCCAAGACCAGCCAGCTCCCACAGTGCTCTGTCCACAGCACATCTGAGACCTCCACACGCTGGTGCCCACGGGCACGAGGAGACCACGGTGCTCCACGCTCCTGTTGGGCCTCAGGGGCACCACAGAGCCCCGCAGCAGGTACTGAGGGGGGCCAGAGAACCCTCCAGGCACCAGGAACCCCAGGAGATGTCCAAAGGAGGAAAGCATCCTGCCCAGCCCCTCACTGTGTCTGCACTGGGGGGCTGCAGTGGTGCAGGCAGGACACCGTCTGTCCAGGACACTGTCTGTCTGTCCAGGACACCGTCTGTCTGTCTGTCCAGAACACTGTTTGTCTGTCTGGACACAGTCTGTCTGTCCAAGACACAGTCTGTCTGTCCAGGACACAGTCTGTCTGTCTGTCCAGGACACCGTCTGTCTGTCTGTCCAGGACACAGTCTGTCTGTCTGTCTGGACACAGTCTGTCTGTCCAGGACACCGTCTGTCTGTCTGTCCAGGACACTGTCTGTCTGTCCAGGACATCATCTGTCTGTCCAGGACACTGTCTGTCTGTCCAGGACACCGTCTGTCTGTCTGTCCAGAACACTGTTTGTCTGTCTGGACACAGTCTGTCTGTCCAAGACACAGTCTGTCTGTCCAGGACACAGTCTGTCTGTCTGTCCAGGACACCGTCTGTCTGTCTGTCCAGGACACAGTCTGTCTGTCTGTCTGGACACAGTCTGTCTGTCCAGGACACAGTCTGTCTGTCTGGACACCATCTGTCTGTCTGTCCAGGACACTGTCTGTCTGTCCAGGACACAGTCTGTCTGTCTGTCTGGACACAGTCTGTCTGTCCAGGACACCGTCTGTCTGTCCAGGACACCCCGTGTCACGGCTCACAGCACGTTGGGGACAGTGCCAGGGGAGGTCACCGCTGGCTGCAGGGCTCGCTCTGTGCCAGGAGCCCCATGGTGCTCTCAGCAGCCCCCAGCTCTGTACAGGACCCTGCAGAGGGGGAGGCAGAGGGTGCCAGGAAAGGCCAGGTGGTGCTAGGGCTGGTTCTGAGCGATGATGTCCTGGATGCAGGCATACAGGAACATGTACTGGTCCTGCAAGAGAGAAAGGTCAGAGTCAGGTTTCTGACAGAGACCTCCTGGTCACACATGAACCTTGCAGTTTGCTTTAAAAAATCCTGATGAAGGAACCGAGTCTGACAGCAGAGCAGGATTTCCACAGATCACTACAATCACCCAGAAAGGAAGAATCAAGCCTGTTATATCAAGTTTGTTTTCCCTTCTTCATCTCCCCGTGATGGGGCTGAGAGAAACGTCCCATCCAAGATGGAGAGGAACAATTTCACTGGGCTTTCTCCAAGTGCCCCAGTGGCTTTTGGATGTGCTGTGGTGTTTGCATCCAAAACAAGAGAAAAGAGCAACTCCAGTGATGCTGCAGGGCATGGAGCTGGAGTGCATGGGGTCTGGCAGTGACCTGGGGCCATGAGGGAAGACCTCTGCACCAGGAGCTTCCCTTGGTGTAGTTCCAGTGTCCCAGAGTCAGCTGCTGACAGCAGATCAGGGTAGATGGCTGCAGGCTCACAGAGGTACAGAAAAATCATTGTGGGTTTAGCCCAGCTGCATTGTTTGTCTCTTTTTAATATCACCAAACTGATCCACCAGGTCCAAGTGTGGGCTCAGAGGTCCCAAGTCCCCTGTGCATTTGATATGAGGTCCTGCCCAAATGCCAGGCTGCCCCAAAATGGCACCAAGGCTACAAAGACCCAGGACTGACTAGGCAAGATCCGAGGAAGATAAATGGGGTTGTAGTGAGGGCACAGAGCTGGAGGGCAGGGCCGGCCGGCACATGGTGTGGTTTGGAATCACATGGCAGTGGGCAGGGGGGATTAGGACTCGCAGAGGGGCCCCGGGCAGCATTCCCGAACAGCACAGCTCGTTACTGTGCTGGCTGAGCCGCCAGTCACGAGCAGCCTCCTCCCAGCGGTGGCGGGTTCAGCCTCACCGAAGGGCCGGGAATGGGGAATGGCACGGATCACACCATGGCTGAGGCTGCAGGTCAGGTCTGATTGTGGAACCGGCAGTGACAGCCCAGGGCTGACTTCAGCCCAGGCACACTCAGTGCCTGCCACATGCAGGAGCACATCCCCTGGGACATGTACCCCACTGGAGCTTAATATCCGACAGTTACCCGTGGATATCCATCAAAGGTTCCCATGGATACTCGGTCCCCTCCCAAAAAATCTGATGCCTCCAGCACGACAGCAGCTGATGACCCTGCCAGACATAAAGGGGTGCTGGCAAGCCCCCAGAGGGATGGAGGAGGTTGGAGGGCAGCCCGCTGCTCTGAAGGGAAGCAGCTCCTCTGCTGCCTCCCTTCAGTGGGACAGCAGCGTTTGATGGGCACGTGCTGTGCCTTTATGGGTGAATTGTGTCCCTGCAGGGCCAGGCACCGGGGAACACAAAGCAGCTCTGAAGCAGGGGCAGCAGGAGCCTTGCCCTCCTCTGGCTCCCACCACGCACATGGTTCACATTAATTAAGAATGTAATTAGCTTCTTGAAGGAGGCTCTGCAGCTGGGAAGCCTTGAAGAGATCTTCCCCAGTTCTCCTGTGCCCTGTGGGGAGTGTTTCCAGGGCTGTACATCAGCTCATTCTGCAGCTGCAGCAACTGAAGCATGTCCAGAGGCATTGGTGCCACGAGTGCCCCTCAGGGCTGGCATGGAATGGCACTGTCAGACCATGCCACAGCCCACAGGGCATCTACTAATGTGGCACTGTGTCCCACTGTCCCCCTGACAGGCAGCCCCAGCTGCAACACCGGGCTCTGGGTCTGGGGGATGTAGCAGGAAAGGCACTGGCCAAGGGGATACCCGGCAGATTCTGGGTCCCCAGGCTGACAGCCATGCCCAGCAGCCAAGGGCGAGCAGGCAGCTTGTGTAGGGTGACAGCAGTGCTCCACTCTTCCTGGACTACAATGTGAAGAGTGCCTTGATTAACTGTGAGCTCACATGCAATTTAACTGATCTTAACTCAGAATGGAAGAGATGGAAAACTCTTGCCTGGGAGAAGTCAGTGCCCTCAGCCCTTGGTGGCTGGCAGAAGCCACAGGGTGGGGAGGAAGCATGAAGTAAATCCCTGCTGAGGCTGGACAGGCTCCCAGGCAGCAGGGAGCACCCAGGAGTGGCCAGGATGCTGCCAGCTCCAGGCAGGTCAGCACAAAGACTCTGCTCTGCCCTGCCCATCACCCCTTCTCCTTCCCACCTACCAGAGTTGGGGTCATGAGGCAGCAGCTTCTGGCCAGCTGGAGGGTCACACCATAGATGTCCACGGTTCTCTCAGCTTTCATCTGGTACAACAGGCAATCCAGGGAGATCAATGTCCCCATCTGGCTCATGTCACCACTGCAGGGGACAAGGGGGGGTCACTGATGCCAAGCCAGGCTGAGTTGGACCTCTTTGGAAGAGGGCACAGTCCAAGAGCCACGTGGGCACTGTGGGACTGTGAGCTCTCTGCATGCAGCAAGTGAGGACGTCAGGGCTGCTCCTGGCACCCCTACAGCTACTCAGGGATGGCCTGGGCATCTCAGCCTGGGAATGCCTGCTCCACCCACACTTCCCCTAGCCCAGCCCTGTTTGTCCTGTCTTCTCCCAGCCCTGGGCAGAGCACTGCTCCCTGTGACCTCTCAGGCTCAGAACTTCCACTGGCTCCCATGGACTGATATCAAAATGCCCCTCGGGCATGGAGGGGAAGGCTTCTTGGTACCTTGCCAAGGATACCTTGGTACCCTGTGCAGCCTGGTGGCTCCCAGCCTGGGAGGCTGCCCACGGATGCAGGTGTAACCCGGGGTACCTGCAGTGCAGCAGGAGAGGACCAACCCTCCTCCGGTGGGGTCTGACAGCCACCAGCAGCTCCACCAGGCTCTGGACATCAGGCTGCTTCTTGCTGCTCCAGAGTGTGTACAGGAACCTCTGTACCTGCCTCTCCTTTGCTTTCTTCTCCTGTGAGGCACAAAGAGCTGGCATGGATGCTGGGGAGGGATGGGTGAGTTTGGATGCAGTGGGGCTCCAGTTCTCCCATCCTGAGGCTGCCCTGAGCTTACTGCCAGCTCCTGTAAGGCTGTCCAGGCATCTCTGCTGGGGCACTGCCCACCACCCATGCTGTGGGTATGCTGATTCTGGCAACCTGCTCTCCTTCCCCACGGCACCCTGACTTGCTCCTGGAGAGGGAACTGAGAGCTGGGCGGGCCTTTTCAAAGGGGTCAGACAGACCTATCAGCAAGGGGTGGGGGAAGCCCCCAGGGCCTCTCCCATGTATCTCCTGTGTCCACTCAGTTCTGAATGTTGCCATCCAGACTCATTCCTGCATTTGTGGACTGCTGGCACTCTGCTCTTGCAGCCTGCAGAAGTCCCACAGATCCAGCCCCTACACATCCCTACAGACCCACCCCCATCCCAGGAGGTGGGAGCCAGGACAGCCCCATGGCACACACATGTTTCAGTTTGAGCTGGGTACATCTCCATCCTGAGACAAGCTTCTCTGTGTCACACTGGATGGTCAGCATCTTTGTGCAGAGTGAGTCTCCTTCCAGGGGCCAGCACACCTCACCTGGGACCTGTGTGCAACAAAAAATTTGGCTGCCTGTTGATGGTCATTGTCTATCGTATCAGTCACCATCTCTGGGGTCTGTGATGGGGCTGGACTAAGAGCACTCCCAGCATCCCTTCATGTCAGTTCATCCCCCACCTAAAACCTGAGGGAGTTCTGGGAACACCAGCAGGTTCAGCCAGCTCATCTGGGAACCTAGAGCTGCCTGGCAGCTCTGCTCAAAGATCTGAGCTGGAATCTGCTCAGCCAGGGTCTGCACCTTGGCTGGGCAGAGCAGCAGCTGCTGCCCTTGGTCCCATGCAGATACAGCTTGGAGGTCACCAGTTGAGTCCAGGCATGGGGGGCAGGCAGAACCTGTCTCTTATGGCAAGCTGTGGGAGCACCTGGACACAGGAAAGGTCCAGCTTTAGCTAAGCTGGATTTGCACCCAGGACTCACAAAGCAGTGAAGAGTTTTGAGAGCTCTGCTGATACCAACTCCACCGAACAGATTCCCCCTCTGCCATGGCACAGGTGGGCACAGTGTCTTACCTCCCCCTTCTCCTGCCATGGGAGAAGTGTTAGGATTGTGTGAACATCCTGTTCCCATACCAGGGTCCAGAAGTCGTCCATGGTCAGCTTGTCAGGGCCATGGACAGCCAGGTAGTCCCTGCTGGAGCTGCAGCCCTGGGTAGGAGATGAGAATGTTACTCTCCTGCTGGAGAGGATGCTCTGTTGGCCCAGGTGGTTGCAGGAAAGGTCAGGAAGAGAAGAAAGCTCAGCAGGTCAGGAGGCAAGGAGAGAAGAGAAAGCACCGAGGGAGGGAAGTGAGGACAGCCCAAACTGGGCAGGCAAGGGAAGTGACGTCCTCAGTCCCTGCAGTCCCCTGTTCTCCAGACAGGATCACAGTGACAGAGACCAGTGGAGCAGTGCAGGACCCAGGGCTCAGGAGCACAGCCAGGATGAGGGACCCAGGCACAGGGGTGGGCATTGCTGCCAGGGGTGTGACTTACTGGGACACGCCACACCTGCAGCAGTCCTGAGAAAGGGCCCTGTTCCAGCAGGGAAAACTTCACTCTGGAGCGGTCATCTGCAAAGTAAGTGGGAGCTGGAGGGATTCAAGACAGCCTTGAGCTCAAACATGTTTTGCAGACTGACTGCCACACAAATCCAATCCTTCCTTCACCATTTCTTGGCAAAGGCACTCCCTTCTGCAGTGCTCATCTCCAGCCTGTGGATGTTGGCTCCCAAAAGACAGCTCTCTACCCCAAGCTCCTGTAGCACAGGTCACTCAGGGTCTGAGCCAATGGAGATCTGCCTCTCTCCAAGGATGAAGAGCCTGCAGGTGCTCTGGGCCTCTGTTACAGAGTTTGACCATCTTCATGGAGATTCTCTATTCCTTCTACTGAGTTGGATTACCCTCCCAAATCATCTCCCTTGCCTCCTGTCCCTCCATGGCACACCTCTGAGAAGACTCCATCTCTTCCTTGTGTCTTCCCACAGGTAGCTGAACACAGCAATAAGATCTCCCCTTTGCCTTCTCTTCTCCAGACTGAGCAAACCTACCTGTCCCAGTCCCAACCACCATGTGCTCCATCCCAAACACCTTGGTAACCTTCTGGGGGAGTCGCCAAAGTCTCAGGATACTTTGTTGTGCTGTGGACTACTGGCCCAGGTCCAGCCTGGCTCCACGCAGAAGGAAGAGAAAGAGGAAGGAAGAGGATGCAAGGTGTCACAGAACTTACATGGCAGGATGCTGGAAGAGGGCCGTGTCTGCTGGCTGCCTGAAGATGGGGATGCAGAGCTGGCTTCTTCCTTGACAGCTTCCAGGAGGGCCTGCCAGGGTGAGAGAGAGTGGAGGAGGCAGTGAGCAGGAAGGGGCAGGGGCAGGAGGAACCGGGGCCTCCTGAGGACACCTGGAGTCAGCAGAGGAGGGGCCATGGCTGCACATGCAGAAGCCTGAGCAGGAGTGCCATGAGACCAGCTCTGGAGTGGGCTGCCAGGGCATGGCCATGCTGTCAGGAGAGGGCTGCTGCTGTCCAGCCAGGGAAGGAGTGGCTGGTGCATGGATCCTGAGCAGTGCAGAATGAGTGAGGGATGCATGCAACGCCATGGAGAGGGGACACTGCCAGAACACCCAGGAAAGCGGGGCATGGGACCCACTCAGGAGGCACTTACAGGGTGTCCTCCAGCCCGAGCAGGTTCAGTCACTCCCCAGGTCCCCTCAGCACATACAGCCATGGCAGCACTCCCTGCACCTGCTCAGGACAGCTCTCACCTCGTACTCCCTCAGGAAGCCCATGTGGGACTTGGCTGCCTTCTGGGCATAGTGCTGGGCAAAGCTCTTCAGCGGGATGGGGCAGGACCTGGGGAGAGAGCCAGGGCATACAGGTCAGGCTGAGCTCATTCAGCAGCACCCAAGCTGTGTCTGCAGCAGCTGGACAGGGCTGTGAGCAGACCTTCACTCTTCAAATGCCAGGGCTCTCCCAGGTTCCCAGCCCAGCTCTGGCCTGTGACAACCTGCTCTCCCCTAGACAGAGGCAGGTCTCAGGGGTGGCACAGCCCAGGGCCCATTCCCAAGAGGCAGCAAGGACAAGGACACCCTGTTCTGCATGAGGGAGGAGACAATCTGACCACAAAGACAGGTGCATGAACTCCAGATGCAGCCCCAAGACAATGAGATGTGTGGTCAAAGCCATGCCCAGCTGGACCCTGCTCTTGGCCTCCATTAGGAGGGACATCCCAAGGCCACACAGCTGCCACAAGTCTCTCCAGTTTGAACCTATCTCTGTGGGCTGGGAGGCCAGGGGCTGAGTGAAATGCCTTCCCCAGCACAGCTCTGCAGATTTCTGGCACTGGTGTACCCAGGAGACTGCACTTTGTTCTGTGCTGGGCTACCCATGCTGCAGGGAACGACCCACCCTGTGCTGACCCTGCTCACAACACCAGGTGGGATGGCTGGCTGGGCTTCCCTGTCCTTCTGTCCTGGAGCCAAGGCTTGTCAGGAGGGGTTGGGGATGAGGGTGAGCAGACTGGCAAAGCACAGCAAGGCCTCACCTCTCTGTTCCTGATAGATCCAGGAGAGGTTCCTCCAAGATCTTGTCCAGAATGCAGCTGTGCAGGAAAATGTACTGGGACTGGAAGGCAAAGGCAGACAGCAGGACAGGATGGGTATGGTCTCTGTCCTGAAGGGCAATTCTGACACCTTGTCCCAGCCCCAAGGACTGGAGAGAGGAGACAGACTGTGGAGCATTACAGGCCAACAACATGGTGTGAGTTAAAAATTGCCTGCAAAGGGCCTGATCCTGTTTCTCAGTGCCCCGGGGTGTTTCTGAGCCTCCTGGGAGGTCTCTGAGACTCTGGATGTTGCTGTTGTGGGTCTAGCAGGGCATGAAGCTGCTGAAGACCCTGCCAGCAATTTCCACTCCAGCTGAGCTGCTGCTTTCAGCAGCAGGATGACACAGTGACAGGCTGAGGAGCAGCCTGGGGGTGCTGGGGCTGGACAGCCAGCTCATCCAACTGCCAGCCCTGTGAACTTCAGTGGAATGAGCTGAGGGGCCGGGGGAAAGAGGGAGCAGAGATCTCACCAGTGTCTGAATCATCAGGTACCGGCTCATCCGCAAGGCGTAAACAACACCAAAAATGTCCACCACCTTCTCCTGCTTCATCTGCTGCAGCAGCTGGTCCAGGGCAATGAAGGTGCCAGTGCGGCCCACGCCAGCACTGAGGGCACAGACAGCAAGGGTTAAACAAGGCCTAGCACCACAGCCCATGGGCTCCCTCCTGCCACTGGACATGCTCCCAAAGGCTGCTCCCTGGCCACTGCCCCAGCACACCCAGGCACTGGTCCCAGCACAGCAGGGGGCTGAGCAGCCATTCAGGCTGCCCTGGGTTGGTGCTGACCTGGGGCTGGGGCCAGGCTGCCAGCAGACTTGCACTCCTCAGCAGCCGAACAGGAGACTCCACAGAGCAGCTGTGTCCCCTGGGCACTGCTTTCCCTCAGTTTGCACACGAGCAGGATCCTCATCCCTCCCTGCTCTCTCCCACCATCCCCTCCTACCACCCCCGGGGCCAGAGCCTCACCTGCAGTGCACGAGGGTCGGCCCTGAATCCTTGGTGCTGTGGATGTGCTCCCGGACCAGCTGTCGGAAGGTCATGATGGAAGTGCTGGACTCTGGGATGCCGTGGTCGGGCCACGCCGTGTAGTGCAGGTGGGACACGAACCGCTCTGCCCGCAGCCCCTCCTGCACGGGGGATTGGGGATGGGTCTGCAGCCTCCCGAGGCAGGCTCACACCCCCCAGCCCTGGCAGCACCTGGGGACTTGAGGACACCTGGCTCAGCTGCAGGGAACAGCCAATGTCAGAGCAGAGCAGCTGCTGCTCCTCCATCCTCCCCCAGAGCCCCCTGCCATGCTGGGACACGTGGAGGTGGCAGACAGAAGACCTGCCTTTGGCTGCCAGGGAACATGCCCTGGAAACTGCAGGCTGTCCCAGTCCAGGGACATGGAAAGGAGAGAGCAAGGCTGGAAAGCAGCATGACACATGCTGGACACCCCTGTGTCACCCATCTGAAAGGGCAGACTGCTCCTCAGGGCTTGGGTCTCCTCTGAGCCCCACAAATACCAGGGAAAGGTGCCACCACCACTGAGGAGGAATGACAGTGCCTACCCCCAACCCCCTTCAGGTCCCCACATCCCCTGGGGTCTGTACTCACGTGCCACAGCTTGAACTCTCGTATGGTCCACTCCTCAGAGCTGCTCTGCATCAGCAGGTGGACCCGCACCTGCCCATAGGACACCGGGGCAGATTCTGATGGCCAGTAATGATCACAGAGCACCTAGAGCAGGACAGGGTCCCAGTGAGGCCAGTGAGGGACCAGGTGATCTTCTGGCTCCCAGGGAGCATCTGGAGAGCAGCAGCTGGGAGGGGAGCCAGGACAGGTCTTGGGGAGCAGGCAGGGGTGCTTCCCCTTCCCACTGGGAGCTTTGCACAGCTCTCTCTCACAGCCCCTTCATTTGGATCTCAGCCTCCTCCAGAAAAAAGGACCTGTGTGGGTACCATCATCCCTGGAGACTGGAAGAACAGTCCATGGGAGGTGGCTCACCCAGAGGACATGGCAATTTCAGATTCTGCAGAAATATCTGAGGGTGATGGGCATGGTCCTAGCTAAGCTCCACTTCTGGCCCTGTCTGTCCCAAGCTAAGGCTGAGCTGCACAGATCAGCCTCTCTCTCCCTAAACTGTCTGTCAGGGAAGCTGTGTGGACTGTGCTCATGCTGGAGCCATATGAGAGCAGGGGTTTTGTGGAGGGGACACACCCTGGGCTCATCTCACACCACCAGGCCTTGGCTGGGCTGGGGCTGGGGCTGGCACCAACCTACCCGCCCATTCTCCATGCACACTGTCAGCATGATGATATTGCAGACATTCTGCTCCCACACCAGCCTCCAGAAGTCCTCTATGGTTTTCTTTAGGGGCCCCTGGGTGGCAATGAACTCTTGCTGGGATGTGTAGCCCTGAGAAAGAGGCAGACAAGAGCAAGACAAGTCAGCAGGTTGCAAAGGCAGGTGGATCCCGCCCTGGGGCCAGGCAGTGCCTGGTCTGCTTTTGTGGTAGAACAGAAATCCCTGTTGCCCTTAGCCCACATGGGCACAGCTCCCAGGCAGCTGATCTCAGAAGCAACAGATTTCACAGGAAGCATGAGTTGCCAGCACACGCTCTCTACATATTTGGAATAAAGTGACCCAGACCACTTCCCTCCAAGCAGTTCTTCACTCAGTCTAACCAGAGAAAGACAGAGCTGGGTCATCCCTGTGCTCCCCCCTCACTGCTGAGGGTAGGGTGAGCATGCAAGGTCTCAGGGTTATTTCTTTGCCCTTGGACACACACGTGGCCCACAGACCCACACAATGGCACATGCATGCTGTGTGCCCTGCCCGTTACCTGGGAACACCTCACAGATGGGGGATGAAGGCACAGCTCCAGGGTGGTTCAAATGCAGCTGCACAGACCAGAAGGAAAAAGAGCAGGCAGAGAGACAGGGCAGTAAGCTGGGAGGTGATGGAAGAGGATAGACAGTCCACGAGAAGAAAGCAGAGAGACTTGCCCGTCTTCCCACACTCACACCTCTGCATCACAGCATCTGCCATCTGACAGGCTGCCCCAAGGCCTGCTAAAGGGCAACTGCACATCTCCACCTTCCCCCCAGCTTCATGCTGGTCTGTGCCAGCTGTGCCTTCACCAGCATCTCATGCCCACCAGCCTTCACAGAAGGGAACACTTGGCCTCAACCCAGGCAGAGTTTCTGTGATGGTGCCCTGTGGCCAGATCTCGGTGGGGAAGGCAAGTGGGCACTCACAGGCATGAAGTTGGCATTGATATAATCTGAGTGTGGATCCTCCCCCAGCTGGCTCAGCTTGACCCGAGAGTGATCATCTGAAAGAAACCACACACAGGTGAGCCCCAAGGCAGCCCTTCACCAGGACAGGGCCACCTGGGTAACCTGGTGGGAGAAGCCTCAGCAGCTCCAGCAGGAAAGCTCTGTGCTCCACCAGGAACCTTCTCCCTGGAGAGGTGAGCACTGCCTGCCAGCTGGGCTAGCAGGGGACTGGAAAAAACAACATGGGCCATGAGGCCCAGCAGTGAAGCTCACGGACCCCTTTGGTCTCCTGCTGGGACTCATCCTGAGCTGGGCTCACCCAGCATCCTGCTGGAGGAGCTGGGGAGGATGCTGGCTCAGCCCTGGCTCAACCATTAAACCTCGAGTTTCCAGCAGAAGAATGGAAACTGAGGCCCATTTCAAGAGTCCTTCTGCTCCAAGGAGAGGAGCCAGGCACTGACCCTGCAGTGATGCCTGTGAGCCTGTCCTTGAGCCCCTCTGATGCTGGGGGAGAAGGGAGGAGACAGCACTTACAGGGCAACACATGGGGATATCTGTTCTTGGAGACATTTGCTGGGAGCTCAGCCTGCACCTTTGACTGCTCCTTCCCAACTTCCTTCAGCTCCTGTAGGACAGGGGAAAAGATGAGCACAAACATTCCTCTGGAGAGCTCCTGGTCAGCTCAGCTCCCTGCTCATGGCCAGTGGCTCTGTCTGGAGGGTAAAGAGGATTTACTCTCACACAGAGAGCTGCTCCACTCCTCCTTCATATGGCCTGTGCACTCTGAGCCATGGTGGCTTTTCCCACTGCCTTTTCTAATAGCACTGTTCATATTTAAAAGAAGATCCCAAGAACAAGTACTGGGGAAAAAAGCCTCAGAATTCTACCCCAAAGCCTTGGGGATTTTCTGCTGAGCAAACAGAAATATCTTGTGCTGCATCTGCTTCTGCCCCTGTTCTCACTCAAGAAACCAGAGAAGGGTGATCTGAGGAGGTTTGAAATTGCTGATGGGAATTTGAAATGCTGCAGCAGAACAGCCCAGAGGCTGCAGATGTTGGCAGTGGGAGCCAGAGAAGGCAGCCTGAGGTGAAGTTCACAGCCTGACCCTGGAGGTCTGAGAGTCCCTCGACCTTCCCTCTGGCTGCAGGCTCTTTCCTCACCTTCACCTCCAGTCAGGGCTGGAGCACTTAGCTCTGTCCTAGTTCACCTCACACCACACGTGTTTTGACCAGAACTTGAAGAAAACAGGTTTTGAGCAAAGGAACTGCCTGATCACTTGGTCCATCCAGTCTCTGGCCTCCAAGGCTGCTTCACAGGGTGGCTGGATTGCAAGAGATGGGTGACCATCCCTGGACAGGGGGACTCCATACTGGACACCCATGAGCCACTGAGTGGAGAAACTGTGTCATCACTAGGAGGAGTCTCATCTCACCTCAAACTCCTGGAAAAAAGCGTGGTTAGCACTTGCTGTCTTCATCTCATAGTACTGCTTGAAGTTCTGCAGGGGCACTGGCCGGTGGACATTCCTGCAGGAAATGAAGTCCAGAGCAAAACCTGCCTTAGTTACTGGGAGGCCTGGCCAGCCAGTCTGGGGCCACTGAGACAGTCCAGCTGTGAGACCTGTGGGACCTGCATGCACACAGGGATGGTTTATAGTCCACCTCAGTGCCCAGGGAAGTGGGTCCAAGAGTTTAAATAATGGGAAGGATTTCAGGATGATAAGAATATTCTCCTGCTGCAGAAGACTTGCAGAGGAGATGTAGACAGTGCATTGACTTGGAATGGAGCCTGGCAATAAATACTGAACTTGGGGAAGACTGAATCATAAAATAACTGAGGAGAGGAGATGGTTGGATTTTTTCCTGAGTCAAAGCATGAAAAAGGAAGTAGGTAAAGGACAGTGGGAGCTGCAGTGGGGCCATACTGAGGGCAGACTCCAGAACTCACCTCAAGCTGTAGGTCACCATTTCCTGGGGCAGGCTGCTCTTCTTGGTTCTAGAATCAAGGCATAGGAGCTGTTACTTTTGCCTGCAGCACAGGGGCAGGTGCCATGAGGTATTGTGTACCACTGGAGGCACACTGCCTTGCATACCTGTAGGGTTTTGTGACTTAACTGCACACGGGCAGCTTCTCTCTCCCCTCTGCCTTTGGCTTCTGAGCTTGCCAGGCACAATTCCACTAGCCTATGTTCTAGTTTGTCTAAGTCTCTTTTTACACCCTCTCTCTGCTCTCCTTCAGGCTTGGCGCTGAAGGTTGTGTATCTCAGCCTGCACCAGCAGGTAAGATATGGCTCATGCTCACCTCTTTGCTTTGAGCTGTTTCCAGTAAACCAAAGCAAAAACAGCTGCAAGTGTCAGAAGAAATCCTACAATGATTCCAGCAATTATTGGCATTGAGAGTGGAGCTGTGTCTGCACTGGATCCAGCAGCTGGAATTAAAAGAGAGAGTATAGAGAGAAGAATCAATAAAAACGTTTTTTATGACAAAGGTGGTGAGACCTTGGCACAGGTTGCCCAGAGCAGCTGTGGCTGCTCCATCCCTAGCAGTGTCCAAGGTCAGATTGGATGGAGCTTGGAGCAACCTGGGATAGTGGAANAATCAATAAAAACGTTTTTTATGACAAAGGTGGTGAGCCCTTGGCACAGGTTGCCCAGAGCAGCTGTGGCTGCTCCATCCCTAGCAGTGTCCAAGGTCAGATTGGATGGAGCTTGGAGCAACCTGGGATAGTGGAAGGTGTCCTTGCCTGTGGCAGGGGCTAAAAGGAGTTGAGCTTTAAGGTCCCTTCTGACCCAATCCATTTCATAATTCTATGATATATGGCTGCATTTATTCTATTTATTGTATTTACTATAGCCTATGAGCTCCCTCTGGCTGTTCATTATCTCTAACCTCCACAGCTAGGTAGGGAAGATGCTATTCTCCAGCTTACCTGAGAACATGGTGAATGTCACAGCAGGGGCTACTGGGTCATATTTGGTGAAGGCAGCGATGCTGAACCTAGGGGCAAAGCAGAGTCCTATGTCAGGGACAGCCTGAGCTGAGCACAGCATCCAGAACCCAGCACCCAGCAGGCAGGAGCCAGGGGAACAGAACTGCTGCCTCTGTCCTGAAATGCTGAACTGGAAAAAGCTGGCTTTCCGTTACAGATTTAGGGGATGTGTGGAAATGGTATTTCCTCTCTTTTCTGCCTCTTGGACAAGTTTGTTCCACTTGGGAGAGTGTGAGAAATTGTTCAGAAAGCACAAATGGGAAGCAGC
The DNA here is from genome assembly GCA_013400775.1 of Chaetops frenatus. Taxonomy (NCBI): domain Eukaryota; kingdom Metazoa; phylum Chordata; class Aves; order Passeriformes; family Picathartidae; genus Chaetops; species Chaetops frenatus. The sequence continues at coordinate 1,547 of VZTR01031445.1, read as the reverse complement.
TCTCCTCCAAAGGGTTACCTGCAGAGAAAGGCAGTGTCTGGTCTCCTGTAGGACACAAAGAATTAAAAACACATAGTTCATGGAAACCAGTTAACTGGGTTGACAGGAAAGAGCTGAGCCCTGTTTGACAACAGGGCATTTCAGCTGGAAGGGTTGAGCCCTAACCCAGACCCTTCCTTGCACACACAGAAGTGGCTGCTGCTACTGCATCCTCCTCCCTGTGCAGACCTGTCCTCCTGGCAGCAGGCACATCAATGTCCACAGCTCTCTGCAGAGCTGATTCCTTCTCAGCAGGTGACTTGGAAGGGCCCCTTCTTGTGCCCTAAATTCAAGCCAAAGCTTTTAAAGGTAGCATTAGATTTTAGCAGCCAAGAGTTTGTTGCCTGTGCGTGGATCCCCTCTGGCAGCATCCCACACCTGGCTGCCAGGGCACAGACCTCCTTTGAAAAGTGAGCCTGCAGATGCCATGGCATGAAAGATGAGGGCTTGTGGATAAATAACTCACAGGAAAAGACAGGAAAAAAGAACAAAAATTCTGAGTGGGAATGAGCTGTCAGCTTTTCACCACTCTAATAATCACTAACTCAGCTGCACAGTCTACTGAGGATATTTAGGTCGGATATTTAGGCTGAGTGTTCCATGTACTGAGGATATTTAGGCTGGATATTTAAGATACTTAGGTCAGATATTTAGGTCAAGTGTTGTTTGTACTGAGAACACTTAGGTTGTTTAAGGCAGCCAAACGGAAAGAAAGCTGTGGTGTAAAAATAAGAAAGCTGTGACATAAAAGTATCTTCTAGTCCTGAATAACTAGACAGTTCAGTACATGTTATTGAATCATGTTATTGAATCATGGTAGGTGGACTAATGACAGGGCCTGATGTCCCTGAATAAGCTGTTCCCCCGTGGGAGATCCCTGTTGGAGTCAAACTGGAAGTGAGTAGGGCAGGTACAGAGCCTGTGCTTGGCTCATCAGTGCCTGGGTGTGCAGGGCTGTCCTGGTGTCATTGTGCTGTTGTTGAAGGCCCCTCGAGGCTGCTGACAGACCTTGGTCTGAGGCCTCTGCCCTGCTGCCCCCTCTCCATCCCCAGCTGACCCCTCTCTATCCCTCCAGAGCCGAGGCTGAGGGGTGAAGCAGTAAGTCCTGCCCTGCCACACCCGAGGGTGAGGCATGAGCAATACAGAACAGACAGATTTAATGGGCAATCAGTCTCCAAGCTTCTGAAACCTTCTGAGATCCCCATGCCAGCCCAGGGAGCTGGTATGGTCATCATATGGACAACACAGCACACAGGAATTGTTCTCTGCTCTTGATGACCCCACTCTGGGGGGAATTTCCAAGGCAATGGCTCTCTGGAAACCCCCTTTTTTTTTTTTTTCCCTGGGAAACACAGCCATTTCCCAGTGTCATCACCAATCTGGGCCAGTTCTGCTCCAACCAGCAGCTTAAGATCCCCTATTTGGCACAGGTGTGAATATAAAACAATTCGGTTAAGAATCAGTAAAAGTTTTCCATGTCTGCACATAGGAATAGTAGAGAGAAGGAA
>VZTR01031441.1:0-10677 GCA_013400775.1 Chaetops frenatus | reverse complement strand
GGATTCTACAAGAGACTTATGCGTCTTGTGGAAAAAAATCTCCATGGTGAGACAAGAGAGACTCTTCTTCCAATTGGACTGATGAAAGCCTATTTCAAGAGTGGTAAATTGACCAGGGGTTTTCTAAGTTTGTTTCTCTGTGTTGTTGGTGAGAAGGATGGTGGTAAAGGAAGATAAACGAGGTGGGAGAAAGGAACCATCATGGGTGAGGGGCTGGGGGGAGGAAGAAGAAACCACCTGGGGGTTGATTTTGATTCTGTTGTCTTTTGTTAATAAACTATTTTTATCTTTGAAGTTTAGGCCTGTTTTGCATTTCTCTTAATCCTTATTCTCATAAAGCCACTACACTACACTCTCGCCTGGTGTGAGCAGGCGAGCAGGTGAATGTGAAACCGCTACATTAAATGGTGTTTCTGCCCGGTTTCGAACCAACCCATGACACTTTTCTTTTTCTTTTTTCCCTGAGGGCTGATTAAATCTGTTACAATGGAGATGGCTTTCAAATAACCAACCCTCTCTAATAATATGCTCTGATGCAGTGAAGGTTCTGCCTTACTCTGTAATAAAGCCTGTGTAGATGGCAGACTGCTGTCCCCAGGTGCAGAATAGAATGGGGACCTCTATTTCTCTGTGATGCAAAATGCCAAATGAAGCTAGGTCAATAAATCACAAAGCCAGCTAATTAGATGGTACTGGGACATAAATGCAAAGCAATAACGAGCCACTGACATTGCTAAGAGCTATGATCTTGCCCTCCACTCTGTGCTACAGAGTCCTTTGACTTTCTGTTGGGAGTGAAAGGGAGAGAATAGTGCAAACTTTGGGGTTTTCCTACAGAATAATATTGTTCTTGTCCTTTCCTGTCTTCATAAATAAGGAAGAAAAGATTCTTGTTCTCTTTCAAATGGAAACAGGTGGCCTACACAACGCACAATACTGAGTAAAATTTGTGAAAACTTACATTGGTGTTGCTCTTCAAAATAGCTTAAAAGTATAATTTGATATACATTCTCAAATAATTATGCAACTTTTCCAACACCTGCAAGCACAAGGATAAATTATGTTAGTGATTGAAAAGTGTTCTGCTTGCCTTCTTATTCCTGTAAAACTAGTATCTTGTTCATTTTTTTTCCCTTCTAGTAAAATTGTCTATTGCCTCTATGTCACTGGTTAACTAGTAAATAAAAGTGATGAGGTGGTGTCTGATTTCTTTTCCTACTTGTCTGCGTTGCCATCTTCCTAAATGTCGCTATGCTTCAATTCTCTCTTTTGCCATCCATATCGCTGAGCCCTCATGAGTGAGGCTGTTAGCCATCATGCCCTGTTGATACTATGCAAGAGAGAAAACTGACTTGCTCTTCCACCTGATTCTTTCAGGTGATACTCTATTTTGGTTTGAGGTTATTTTTTTGTTGTTGTTTTCAAAGCATTTAATGATGCTTTTATGAAGTGACATTTAAAAACTAGCAACAATAATGAAATCTCAACAAGGCAACTGTGTTCACTTTTGTACTGCCAGGATAAGGAAGGGCAGTGATTGACAGAGGAAAAACAAAATGAAAACATACAAATCACTTTTGAAAGAGAGAAAGAAACTTTAAGTTATATGTTATGAAAGTGGTAGGAGAGAAGCAATAATGCTTCAAAGCTCCTATTAATACAGACTGCACTTAAGGGGAAAGGAACACTCATGATTCAGAGATGTTTGTGTTTGAAAAAGAATGAAAAAATCAAAGGATCTGCAGAAGAAACCTGAAGACTTATTATTGCATGGAAATTGGTATTAGTTAGTTCCTTATCTTCTAGCATAAGCACTCCATGGTAGTGGGTTTTGAATAATGGGCAGGGTGAAAGGTAAGAGAGAGAAGGAAATTAGAAAGGTAGAAAGAAAGAAAGAAAGAAAGAAGGATCACCAGCTCTGGCTCCAGTGCCAATCCAGATAATGGGATATCTAGGGTCCTAGGGTATGCTTGCCTGGACTTCATGGGGGTACCTTGTTATAGATAAGTTTTTCCTCACTGGAAATAAGTTTCACCTGTATCACCTAAATCCCATTTACTTTAAAATTCTTCTTTTCTCCAGCCATAAAAAGATGTTATGTTAGTGGGTGGTTTTTTTTTTTTGGTTTTTTTTGTTTTGGTTTTTTGGTGCCAATTCCTCTGCTAGTGACATTTTTTAGCAGAGAAGATCAAGCCTTGAGTAATATTTATCTCCCTATGTCACCCATCTTTCATCCGGGGTAAATTTGGTTGTGGATTACTTGTGTCTACAACAAGGTCAGGGAACTTTAACTGAAATTCTGCAGCTATCATCACCAACTATAATCAGAGCACGCAAGATCCTTCTGCACTTAAACAAACTAAAAATAGAAGTTGTATAATACTATTACAATATTATTTTGATTAGTAACTTCTGAACAATGTTTTATTCAATAGGTTTCAAATGGGCATAACCTTCCTACACCTACAATGATCAAATACAGTTAGCATATTCATTACTGTGTTCAAGTTCCTTCATTCAATCTGTGATGCATATTGTCATATTGTTCGGTGAACAGGGACAAGAGAAGTATGAACATAATGATCCCACAAACCCTCCCATTTTCTCATGTCTCTGAAATTGACTTCATTTTTAGTCTTGATGGGTGTCTTTTATATTCCACTCTCCAATGTCTAGTAGACTTGTCACAGAAAATTATTATTCTACGTATTTATATTTCACTGCCCTGGAATTTCCTTTTGTCTTACTCAGATAAATAAAAATCAGTAACTGAATATTTAACATCTAGCCAAAATGATTGAGTATATTCTTAATATAAGTTTCAAAATGAGACTTTGCTCTTTTTTGTCCATAGCTATCCACTATAAGGACAATAAGTAATAAATTTTTCCCTGGTGTATTTGTTCAATTGTAGTAGCTGGCATGAAATTTTTTGGACAAATTTAGTCATTACATGAATTTGAATACTTGGTCAAAGAGGATATATTTTTAATTTCTATCACAGTAAAATTAACAAAAGCAAAACACACCTGAAATCCGAATTGATGTCCATTACCATAAATAATATATTGTTGGTTTTCTTTGTGGTTAATAAGTGAAACCCAGTATGCAATCATAAGATTAATGCTAAATCATGATGGGAAGCAAAATTACTACTTACTGTAATAATCAGCTCCCATCATGACATAACATCAAATTAAAAAGATATAGAACAGGAGTATTTCCAAAATCACGCTAATATTAATCAACCATTCTTATTAATTGAAGAAGAGTAGTAGAATTCTTGACAGTTTCTTTACTCACTTGACCACTTTATATAATAAACTAACCCAAGGTAACCTTTTTTAGGTCATCTGTGTGCAGGAGACTACAGTGGTTCTATAGACTGCTATGATCACTTCCATATGCCAATTTACTAAACACAGGAATATTGTATATTGTTCCATTCCTAAAATAAATACATTCTCCACAGAAAAATTTTTATTGCAGAAATCTTAGACCTACATTATTAGAAATGGCTAGGAAATATTCTCTATATTGAAACATGCATTTTAGAGTCTGGACATAGACAGAATTCCTGTTAGCTTATTGTCACCAAGTGAAAAGAGTGTAATAATTCAGTAGAACAAATAAGTCACAACACAAGAAACAATCAGAATTGCACCCATGGTCAAGAGTAAATGAAATATTCTAAAAGATTATTCAAATTTGGCAGGTCTCAGAAGAGAATCAATTAGATATCACACTTAGTCCTTTCCTCAGAATCTTAATTGCTACAGTAATGACAATGTCCTAAGTCCTTGTCTCATATAGAGTTTTCTGTATTTGGTGGCATACTACCATATACTCTGATTTCTACCCTGAAGATATACAGATTTTTCCTGCATTTTTACGTGTATTACCTCTCATTTTAAAATTGCTTTAATTGCATTTTGAACATGCAGCAGGATGCTGTATGTTCTTGGGACAATCAAATAAAGCAAGACGATGGGAAGCAGAAAAATTTTAAATAAGAACACTTGGAATAATACTGTAATAATCTTCCTTCTGCCATTTATTTATTATTGCTTGGACTGAGTACTAAGAATAACAGAAGTGGGTTAAACTCAGAGTAAAGGAAAGCAGGATATGTATAGGTTTGATTCACACTAATGTTTCTTTTACTTATAGAAATGTAGGGGGGAATAGAGGTCAGTGAAGGGGGAAAAAATGTGGGAGTGGATAGGAATACTATGATAGGCAGAGTATCAGATGAAAAATTTTTGTTAGATTGTGTCATAATAGCTAATTACTGCAAAATAAAATTTTTCAGGTTACAGCTGAAAGATATCATAGGACCCTTGTCCTGGGTGTCCACAGCAAGGTGATGAGATAGAGATGCTGCAGGAGCAGACTCTGTGAGGAGGGACTGAGGCTGCATTGTGGCAGACAGAGCTAGTTCCAATTGGCTTCAGCAGACCAGCTCTCAGCCAAGATGCTGGCACCTCTGAGAATGCATAAGGACAGAAAATGAAGGATGGAGACAGAAGGATGGAACAACAAAGAGTGAGAAACAGCTCTTCTTCTCACTCGTTGTCAAGAGGCAGAGGGAAAGCAGGTGCTCCAAGAAACAGAACATCTAGGAAACCATGCTGGAACAGATTTTTCCTAACAGGAACTTCTGGCAAATCCATACCAGGGGAGATTTTTTCATGAAGGAAACTCCATATTATGGGGACAGCCCATGCCACATCAGGGGAAAAAATGCAAGAGAGAAGGAGCAGCAGAGAAACCTCTAGGTACTGAGTATAACTTCACCTCATCCCTCTTGTGTCATTTTGGGGGGTAGAGGAGATGGAAGTGAAGGAATTCAGTCAAGACAGGGGGTGAAGAACAGTGTTGCTGTAAGTTTTGGTTTATTGTATCATGCTACTTATTTCTATTTTCATTGGCAATAAATTTGCCTAAATTTTGCAAGTCAGATCTCTTTTGCCTGTGATGGTAGCTGGTTAATGATCTAACTGTCTTTATCTTAACCCACAAGCCTTTCATCCAGTTTTTTTTCTCTGTCTAACTGAGAAGTAGAGCGAGGGAGCAGCTGGATGGGAATTTGGCTCTTATTCCGCTAAGTTTAACCCACCACAAAATACAGAAATGAGGTTCACAAAAGAAAAAAATTAGTCTCTTTTTGCAAAATATTACTCCTATCTGGGTATATTATTAAAAACTGAAATCTGTAGTGATTTCCTTACAATTTTCTTCTCATATATTTTTAAGCTGGTGTGTGCATGTTTATGTATGCCTGAGCACAGGCACACTCAGAAAAATGCAAGTGGCAACATAGGGAATATATTTGCAGTTTCAGAGGCTGTTCTTTTTTCCTACAGAATAATAGATGAAATACCAGGAAAGGTGCAACTAGCAAAAGCTGAAAATATGAAAGTTTTACTTTGAATGCAAATGTTTTTCCAAAGATTTCTTGTGTGAAAATATAAGTGAAATATTTTCCATGCTTTGAACTGAATCATTAATACATTCTATGATTATTTTCACATTGCAAAGAATCTTAAATCCATAACAGAAGGACAAACATCAAATTTCAAGTCAGTAAAGACCTACTGACTTCAACAATAATGTAATTGGCTGAGGAACTGTGCCATCATGTAAAGTATGGACTGCAATTCGGCCAAACACAAGAAAATCCTCTTTGGAAAATGTTATAGAGTATCTCAGGTAATGTCAAATAAAAATCACTTCCTACTTCTGGTTAAGAAGTTTTGGTCATAAAAATATTGAGGACCTTATGGCTCACAACAGAGCCAAGAGCACGACTTACAGTGTTACTGAATGATATGCCTGTATAGTCTGGAATTTGCATATACTTGATTATGGGATTGTTACATAAAAATAGAAACTAGCAGTTCTGCCTGGGCCAAGGCATTGTCCTTAACAAAACAAACATATTGATAAAAAGTATGAGCACCACATAAATATTCCAAGACTGTTTTCTATATTTAAGAATTATTATTAGTTGAAAAGTGTTTTTGGCATAAATAAATACGGATGATATAACAAATTTAGTTTTGTGTTGAACTGCTGGAGATTTTTTTTGCATATTAATGTAATCCGTTAGTTTTCTAATTTGCCAAGAGATTTTTTTGTGTTGCTTTGGCTTAATCTGATGAGACAGTGGTGCTAAGAAGACAATTGACTTCTCAAGTAAAATATGCACATGGACATGTGTATTTCATGTGGGGAAATGACCTAAGTAACAACAAAGAACTTGTCAAGTTTAGAGGGTTTATTGGGATTTGTTCTATGAAAGTCACTTCAGGGCAGGGTCTTCACAGAGTTATCCTCTGTTGATAGCTGACACAATTTAATGGTATCTGAGCAATATTTTTTTCAATGAAAATTAGGTTCTAGAAAAAAAATTCCATTAATTTGTATAATATCTTCTATTAATTAGTATCCTAAGTAGTTAATCTATGTTATCACTAAATTCTGCATAAAGTGAAAAATAGAAAGGCATAATATATTGACCTGTAATTTTATCATAAATTCATACACGCTGTAGTGTCAATGACATTCAGAAACTGTATTAACCTTTGGAATTATGTGAATCATCAAGACAGTAACAACTGAAGCATATGTGTCACCTCTACCTAGCAAGGTATGGAAAAATGCTTTCTTCCTCTGCACCCAAGTAATGTAGAAAAAAACTTGAGTAACAAGGCATGTTTGTCCAGCAGTATCAGCCATATGCAAGTAAATATTAAGTACTTACACCTACATTCAAAATAAAATTTGTGGGTCATTTGAACAAGGAAGAAAGCTGGAACAACTTCAGAAAGAAATTGGCCCATCACCAGCTCATTCTATATGTTAATGTAATGAAGATAGATGGCAATAGATTTACTATGACAATTATTTCAGGGCAAATTCTACTGTCTTCTTGGCTGATAAAGTTTTTTTGAGTATAGCCAGAAATCATGATTTGTGAGAAATGGGCTTATTCATAGGCAGTAGAGTGGAATTTTTTTGCCAAGGACAAAGATATTTTTGTCCATACTGATTCAGGAGATATTTTTTTAATTAATGAACTACTGAGATGGTAATGGGGAAGAGTTCAGTGAATTAGTTGCTGCTGATTTCATGTGGCAATTGCTCTCTACAGAATCTGTTATTGGAGAGGGAGGAAACACCCCAAAACACTGACATTCTCAGTGGAGTTAGGAGAAGTATTTAAGAAAACCAGGAAGAAGTGATTGAAAGTTCTAGTGTCTGTTTAAAACCTTTCCTCCATACCAAAGCCACTGTCTGAAAGAATAGCAATTATCTGACATAGCTGAAAGGAGGACATCTGGTATCTATGTTTCAGAAAGGTGAGATAATCAGGGTAAGAAATAGAAATGAAATTTATTGTTAAGTAGGTGTCTGAGATGAGAGAAAAGAGTTGATGCCTAAATAAAATAGATTATTTCCTTCTTTTAATGATGCGATAGCTATTTTTTCCTTTGTGGAGAAAATGATTATGGCCTACCATGTGGGTAGGCTTTTTTCAAAAATAAAAAATCTGTAATATTTTTGTAATATTTTTAGTGCATCAAAAATCAGTTCTCACATACTCTCAATGTTTTAAACACCTGCCTGTATGGTGTTGAATCACTGCATCAAGTTGTGTGTTTGCCTGCATTTTAAAGGCAAATGCCTTTTCAGGCATACATAACTATGTAGCTTTCTCACATAAGGCCACTGTATCTTGTTAAATAACCACAATAAAACACCTTCAAAATCCTTTTACCAATATATGTGTGGCTTAGTATAAAAGAAAGACTTAGTAAAAAAGCTCCTGAAATCCAGAATTTATTAAGGAAAGTGAAAGCAAACTACTGTTCACTCTATCACAGAGCTATAGCTTTCCTAAATAATCCCTATGTCATGATGTTTGACTGATTCCAGTTATAAGCAAAAGACCCCAAAGTAAGTATTAAAAATTAATGAAACTTTATCCCTACATCTTTCTTTTTTCCTTCATTTCAAATATCACTTGATTTTTACATAAACTAGTGAATTATTTACTGGATATTTTCATCAGATTAGCAGATGTAATGCAAATATTACAAATGTTGTAAAATTTACACTGAGCCACATGTTTCAGTAGAAAATCGCTAGCACTGAGAAACAAAAATTCTGGAAAGATTCATTGACTAATTGACCAGAAGACAACAATTGGTCATTTAATGCTAAAATATGGATAAGGAAACCACATACTCATCAATTAATTAAAATATTGCAAAGCTGTTCCAATACATTATTCAATGGCAAAATTAATCAGGCCTATGCAGTCACTCTAAATGGCCTTGGATATTATTATTAGGTTAGGTAAGATGTCCTTTAGCCATTTAGATGTGGCCTTTTGCCTTGTGTGAGGCTGCTTATTTCACCCCAGTTAACAAATAACCTACCATATAATACATGAACTATGTTGTAATTTTCTGTTGCTTTGCTTTACATCTCCCCTATATTTAGGTCTGGCTTACTCTTCTGAACCTAGAATATTCTAAAGTGAGAAACAGTAGCTCATATACAGAATTTAAACTAATTAGTTACCATCACGTTTGGTGTTATATTAAATACCGTACAGTCTTAAGGAGAGTCCATAATTTACTTTTTCCTGAATGACCTGTAATAAAAAAGTTCGCACTCTAACAAGTTTTGTAGAGGGCAAAATTTTTCCTTCTAAAAATGGTGTGCCACTTAAAAAGTTCAGAAAAAAACACCCAAGAGAGTAATACCATATGCAAAAATAATTATTTCTTCCTTGAATCCTTTGCAGAATGCATCTATTGTGAACATAAAAGACACAGTTGCAAAGTGAAAAGCAATAAAACTGAGGAATCACAGTTCCAAAAGTCTAAGAAAGAACAAAACTAAAGAACAATACTCCAGCCCTAAAATGTGTTTTGTAATGTATCTGGAATTTCTCATTTTTCTTTCTTTGCAGAAATTCTCAACAACTATTTGTGGAAAAAAAACCCCAACAAAACAACATTAGAAAGAGGAGAAGAGAGAAATTGAAAAATAATTCAGCATTCCCTGTATCAGCACATGTTCCCAGAGTAGCAAAACTTAATAGTCCTTTGTGTTTTTCTTCAGCCCAACAGTAGTTGAAACTGCTAAACAACAAGTCACTCATTTTTGATACAATACTTATAATAGAAACATGGAAATTTTGGCTTTGCACCTTCTAGTCTAGCTTTAGAACTGATCACAATGGGTTTCAAAATTAAATAAGACTGAAAAAGCAGAGAAAGATGAAATATGTGATAGAAATATCTGGGAGGAAAATATTAAGCTTGTTGCAAATTTTATGGGTGGCTTTTTCCAATTTGAGAGCAAAATTCGTCTTTATTAATCTAAGAACCTCTTTTACCTATTCTCCAAGAATTGTAGTACTCAGTTTTAGAGCTATTTGTTGCAGTAACATGGGAATCACTCTAAGTGTTTTATTTTTCTACTGCAGCCAGTGTCAAAAAGTTTAGTGGAAGACAAATAATCCACAAATTACAAAGTGTTCTACTCAGGAGTTCTTTCGTTCACCAGGTTAACTTAGAAGTTAGCTCTTAATTTTTCAGTTTATAAATTTATAAACAAACAAAAATTTTACGTTTACTTCAGGCAAACTATGGGTGACACCAGTATACATCCATACAAACATCATTCATCTCTTTCTCTGTCTGAATATGTTGAGATGTATCAAATAAAATAAAAAAAGCTGATTCCCCTTCTTTAATAGTATTTTGTGATAGATTGGGAAATGAGCAATCAAAATGGCTGGATTTAATTATTAAAAATATTTTTGTTTCATTTATGAAACATTTTATTATTTTTACACAATAATAATAATTCTTATTCAGAAAAATTATGATATCTTCATGCAAAAATAAATTTTATTAATTTCATGCAACAGGAATCCTGAACTGATGGGTGAATCCCACTTGTTATCTAAATTCTTGGTCAGATCTTTTAGTCTCCCAAATGAAGTCAGTTACAGTCCACTGAACTGAAGTCTACAATATACACAGAATATAGCTATCCAAACAATATCAAAAAAGCCATCTAAAGTTATGAGACTTCTTATCACCAAACCACTAAATACAATTTATGAAACGCATGAGAAGTGTTAAATGTACTCTCACTATCACTGATTCGATAAACATTTTTGAGATTTTTCGTCATCAATGTTTTAATAAGTTTACCTTACCATCCGTATTTAAATCTACTTAGCTGTACTATTTGAACTGGGGAAGAGTTGTATGGATTCCATTACTGAAATATATCAGTGTTTGGTTTCATTCTAAATTTGAAATAAACTTGAATACTCCATAAAATTAAAGATCAAAATCATAATAAAAACATCTCACATCAACATTATTCTTTCACAGCATTGATAATTTGTTTTATTATATTTTAACAAAGAGTGGTCTAACTGAAAAGAAAATTGGAAACAAAAATCAAAACATTCAGCACAAGTCATTCATTCAAAACCCATCACCTTCAGTCAATGATAAGGTTTCCACCTTTCTTTTCTTGTGTGTATTTTTTTAGAAAGAAAACATAATTACCACAATCAACAGCATTTTACAAAGCCTCAGACACTGTCCCAAAATCTTGCCTTTTTCTTTTTTCTTTTCT
>VZTR01031440.1:548158-589407 GCA_013400775.1 Chaetops frenatus | reverse complement strand
CACTGGAGAGCTTTAACAGCTTATATGGGCAAAAGGCTCTCTGACATCTATCTATCTAAATCTATCCCTTGTACACCTCTAGAGCAGCCACACTCACCAACAAAGGCTCAAAAACAAGTTCGCACAAGCACCTGTCCTGCAACCCAAGGAAAGTGGATCAAGACTAACATTCCCTCCTTAAATGCTGCTTGTGAGTTATGGTTACATTGCCCCTTCTGGTTTTGCCCCTTCAGTTCTTTTATGGCACACAGAAATGTTACTGTTTCACAAATGCTGAATTTGTAGTTATCCCAGGCAGCAGGATTTCACAGGCTCCTGAATCCTTGTGTCAGCTAAATGATTCATGTATTGCCTATAGGGGTGTCTATCCTTGACATTTACATAGCTTGTTCTACAACTAAAGGTGCCAAAAATCCTACCAAAAGAGCTGTAGCTGCACATCATTTACTAGGTCAGCCTGATAACGTCAGCAGAAGCATCAGACTCTATTTTAAGGAAGATACCAAGACTACAAGTACCTGATCAGAAAGCTAATTCCTCCAGCCAACAGATCAGCTGAAACACACAGGTTGTATTATGAATTCTCCTCAACTTTTTGGCATCGCTTTAGAAGTTTTTCAGAAAAAAAATCTTTAGATCTTCATAATTCGTTTTAAGAGACTACAGTAAAAAAAAAGTGAAAAAACGCAATGACTGCAGAGAAAAAAAAGATACAAAATTGATTCCTGTGAAAAAAACAGAGGCAAATTCTTGAAAGTCTTCCCCTTACAGTGAAGACAAAAAACTTCCGTTTTTAAAAGGTCGTCAGAAACAGTCAATTATAGACCCCACTTCATGAGACATCCACTAGAAAAAAAAGCAGAGGTCTAGAAGAATCCTAATATATTCATGATCAAGAGTGTCGATTTCTCACATATCGTACCATGAACTGCTGAAGAGCATCCACCCAGTTATGAAGTGGTTTCTCTGAAAACCAGAAGAGTTTGGCAAACATCATTCACTTCTCAGTGTACCACACTCCACTGCAGGTACATGGGAAGTGTACAATACAGAAGGAAAGGAACTGCAGAGCTACTGGCTTGTAAGCACAATTTTGACCTGTTGAAGGCATCCTCAATTGCAACACAGAAAATATCATCCCCAATGAACACCTGCACTATGCAATATCGTAGCAAAGTCACCCTTAATGGAACAAAAGTATCTCCACATCTTTTCTGCCCTGGTATCCACACAAGGGTAACTCCCCTGTGGCTTAACGCTACAGTATCCCGTTAGAACACTGCAGTAGTAAACAAGAGGCGGTGACAGCAGCAAAAAGTTCTGTGGTTTTCAGCAACTTCACTGCTAGCAGTGGACAAGTCACTGGATCTGCACTTTTCCAGGACTACCCATGCCTTGCCATGACTGCAGTTCCTATGACTTCGGGTACCTCTTAACATTTGACCCCAAAGTTCCTAAAGGAATTATTGAGTTTATCTGAATTGCTTCCTTTCACCTTCCCCTCACAGACATCTTAACTCTTCCTAGTGCAACACTATGCACCAACGTTTAAATAGCCTTCTTTTCCAAGGCAGGTGCTTCATTCAACACATCTAAAACCACACATCTATTGTTGTACCTTTCCACACTCAATTCCAAACAAACATTATAGGCAGGTTAGTCCATGGCTAAGTGTTTCAAGACTGTTTCAGACAATTTAGCTGCCCAGTGCATGACATGTGCTGCCAGCTGTTGACACTTCTCTGGGGCAGCTCCTTTCTTCTCTTCTGCACAGTCTATTCACAGCTACACCACCCAACAAAGATCAAAACTTATGTGAAAGGAAACATTATAAGAGGATTATTTTAACAGGGAAGCAATTTAACATGGATAATATGGATACTGAGCCCTCACATTTTCAATAATAATTTCTCAAATGGGATGAGCTGCTTCAGTTACAGAACACATGGGGCATAGTATATATATCAGTTTCCTGCTTTCAGGCAACTATTTCAACTTGTTCTTTCTAACAGAGTAATGCAGTTAATAAAACTGACCTATACCTAAACTATTTCAGTCTGTACATTTCGTACTCACCCAAAAGACAATGTTGTAGCTGAAGAGCAAGTATTTGTACCAACAGCTGACTTCTGCATTAGAATATCGGTAATAGTGCATCTTCTATAGCACAGTGTCTGCACAGAAGAGAAAGAATGACAGGGATTAGGTAACCATTTCAAAAACAAAAGTTTTCTCCCAGGTCTCTCTTGCTCTGTTGAGAAAGGGAGTACAGCAATCTGTACCATATGACATCCAGAGGTATTTTCAAAGTCAGCTCAAACCCTACACTTCCTTTCAGTATCTGTTGCTTAATAATCCTATCTTTAAGCACCCTAATGTTGTAACAGGGCAGGCACACCCATAAAGGAAACTCACTATACAGTTAGCCTAGGAAGGTCTACATCAGCAAGCTGACATTCATCTGCCTTCTCACTCTTTCAAAACTGTTTTACTTCTGCAGATGGCTGCTTGGACTTATCCACAAACCCTGTGGATTGCACATCCAGCTAGCAGGATGTCCAGTGTGATTACCTGGAACTTTTCGGTGTCTATGGATTGCTAAATACAAAAGGTAGTTGTACTCAGCTCTTCCATACTTGCATGTTCCTTTGCCAGCTCATCTCCTGTAAGAGGTTTTATTATCAAGAACCAAAGTCCCACCATTTAGAACCCATCTGCTCTGTGGAGTTTGGTTGGCTTCCTTACACACACTAGAGGGATAAGGTTCAACCACAGCTCTTGCTCAAGTATTCAAGTATTTCAGAGAACTACAGCTATTCAGAGTATCACAACTAAACCACCTCTGCAGAAATGCCATGCATAAGAAAAACAGAGAACAAGCTGTTAAATTCAGAGCAGGAGTGTGCACTTGCACAGCCCTCACGTTCTGGACAGATGAGCAGCATTTCAACCCTCCACTCCCTTGAGGTAAATGTCAGTGAAATGCTTGCAAAGGCAAGGAAACGAGAATACAGAGTTTTCAAACACCTTCTAACTAAGAAAATGTACTGTGCCACCCTGGTCATTCACAGACAGCATGCAAAACCAAGCCTACCCAGTAAAGTCTGAAATCCAGACCATGGGATGGACAACTGAACTGCACCACATCCACAGCTCTGAGACAGTAAACTAGGTTTTTTAAGGTTGTTTGGTTGGTTTTGGGGTGTTTTTTCTTTTTCTAGAAAGGAATCTGCACCTGAGTATAGAAAACACTCACACTTAAAGAAGAAACAGAAGTTGACTTTGAGAATCCCATCCAATACAGACTAGAGTGTGAATTAATACTTGAGCTTGGTATTGCTAGAGTTCAAATCTTGATTTCCATATAATTTTAAGCAAACACTGAAAACAATTTTTCTTTCCACCTTCTAACTTTTAATGTGCACAGCTTGTTTACAGCAAAAACCACAACTCTTGTTAAAGCAAGGAAATTGTACTTTATAGCAGCATAGGCAGTGACTGGAAAGGACCTTCCTACATGTGGCCCAGTCATACCACACAAAATGAGTTTTGTAATTTACTTACTGACCTTTTCAACCCATCCAATGGTACAGGCAAAATTTAGGAACCTTTACAACTGTTATGAATCATAGCAAAGAACTCTTGCTTAGGCACCATTCTTCTGCTTATCCAAGTTCACTACTGAGCAAACATAAGCATAGCAACTAAGTTTGGCTTTCCCAACTTAATTTCAGTTTCTAGCTCCAAATGGCAATTTGTATTTCAACAATCAATACACATACACTTGTCCAAGTCAGTCAGTCTCGCCCAGATGTGCCTGGGCAAGAGAGGAAAGAAAGGGTACATGAGCAGAATCCCACTAATCTGAGCAGAGTCCAAGACTCCATTTGTATGAGTGTAATCCTATTTTACAGCAATACACTGGCTGCCAGTGTAAATATATTTTCCAGATGCAGACACACTGAGGCCTCCAACACTGTTCTGCCTCCCTCCATGTGAAAGTCAGGAACCTGGTAAAAGAGCAGCAACTTCAAAATGCACATAAGGAACACTGCTTTTGGTGCTGCTACATCTACAAAAGACAAGGCAGCAGGTTGCATTTAGCTAGAACATCATTAAATTTCATAAAAATGAGGTTCTTCTAGACAAATAGGCTTAAAATATAACCTGAGGGGAAAAGGCAAGCACATCAGTAAAGTATAAAGACTTACTTTTGTTAGGTTACCCTCTCTGGTAGTGGAGCTACATCCCAACTGTTCAGTCTCAGCTTCACTGAAACTATTCCCATGAATAAGAGCATTAAAAATATCCATACTGATAAGCACTACTCCCCACCTACCTCACTGCTTTGACCACCAGCTTGCAAGACATTTCTCCATATTTTAAACAACTGCAAAGACACCCCAGTCAATACCAATCACAGTATTTTAATAGAAAGAAAAAGCAAATTTTTTTTTCAAAAAAATCACTTCTTAATGCTCAGAGATGATGAGGGGGAAGGGGGTGGGGAGGGAGAGGTGTGTATTACCAGTACTAACAAGAAGTTGTCCTCAGACAGATATAAGCTTCCAAAACACCTGCCTATCTTAAGGGCTGATTTACCTTGCTCTGTGCTTACCCTCATCAGAATTCTTCTGGTGGTCCTTGACAGACCACTGAACACTGTATGGGTGGTATGGGAGTAGCATAACAAATCTGAAGTGCAGGTATGGGATTTTTTTTTCCCTCTAACACTAGAAACAAATGAAGCCATCCACTCAAGGCTACACAGCCACCTTCCCCCTGTTTATACTAAAAGCAGTCATGTTTCCTAACACAGAAGGCATCTGTTACCAGTCTAGAAATCTGCTATGTCAGTAATTCACTTTGTTCACAGCACAGCCTGCACAGCTATGGTTGGGCAATACTAAAAACACTTGCAAGATTAAAGCAGTATGTGGGCAGCACAGACTAATAGTGTTCTCTACTGTGTTCCAGACAAAGCAAGGCACATCGTGTCAGCTGACAGTTATCACCCACTCACAGCAACAGGAATTTCTAAAAATTAAACACAGAGCACTGCTGCTTTGGTAGAATATAATTTTTTCTTGGTGTTTACAGCTTTAGTGAGAGGGGGAAAATGTAGTCATTCATCAGGAGGCTACTGCCATTTCCAAAGCCTGTCAACACCCACAATTCCACTCTCACCTTCAAAATGCTACAGCAGTGATATTCCTAACTCCCATAAAACTGATTATGTGATCTATTAACCAATCTAATGTAGATATACAGAGATATTCTCATGGATAAAATGTTAAGTCTAGAACAACTGAAACAAAGTAAGTTTCTAGATTTGGGTCCACAAATTCTTTGACTCCTCCAGAGGCATTTACTTTACAAGGTATCGGCGATGAAGAGAGACTGAGAGACTGACTGGTTGTGGTCAGAATCTGAATTTATTGTGGACTACACACGTTTATATTCTAGGAAGGTTAAGAATTTTTTACTACAATGACTGGGTTAATAACCACATAAACAAACTTACACATTTTACACCACCTCTTGCATGCAGAAGTTGATGTGATTTTCTTTTTCCGGTAAGCCTTGATTTAATCTTCAGCTATCTTGATTTAATCCTCACAGTTCTGTTTGCTCTTGCCAAGGCACCCTGATTATCAAATCTCTTACACTAATTAAGTCCAGAGTGCTATCTGTCCTTTGTATCCCAATAACAAGGCACACCTAAGTCACACTGAGTTCCAAGTTCAGCTAATACTGCCACCATATCCAGAGTCCTGATCCCCTTTTCTGCCCCTCCTAAAATCCACAACCATTAATCAACCTACTCAGTGCAGCAAACAGCCACACAGCAAATCTTCAGATCAATCTTGTCATCTGGTACCACACACCAAGACATAACCAGCTTTAAGCCTTCCAATCTACCTTCCCAGAGCACATACAAATGCCAGTGTGGGGGCAGTCAGGAGGTGGCAAAGGATGGAAAAGCAAAAGCAGTGACAGCTGGAGTGTGCCCACGGAAACACAGCACCCCTCTAGTGCCAGCCTACGCCAGCACCACACCTGAAGCCAACAAGCTGAAACAGATGAAGCTGGGGGAAGAGGGACACAACTGAGGCAAGAGGAAAAAAAAATGTCATTTGGCAAGCTGTTGGCTGCTCCACCATTGTTCATCAATTCAAAGAATCACATCTATATGAAGCTGGTGAAGCAAATGAACCAAGAAGGATATGCTGAGGAGCAAGTTTTTAAAATGCAGCAGGAGATGAACTTTGGTCCATGACTTGCTTTGATATGACTCAATTCCATTACTCCATTAACATCAAATCTATATGAAAAAGGATCAGTTCATTCAAGATATGGTTCCATTAAAAACAATTGTCATTCTTTGAAGGTGCTCAATCATTAGGGGTTTTTGTGAAGGTAAAAGGCAGCCTTATCCCTGACCCAGCATAATTCAGAGATAGTCTTAGGACCTTCTAAAAATGGAAGGACCAGGAGGCACCTATAGACTGCTCTTTCCACATCCCAGAGAGAAGCTGCCCACAAAAGGGGTCCTAATGTTCAGAACAGTATCTGGGTGCTAGCCATTAAACCTTCACGTGTATGGGCTGAGCTGGGGCAGCAAAAAGGCAAGAAAAACTGACGGGATTTGATGCTCTTACAGGCTAATCTGTTCCTGGAACCACAGACAGTAGTCCTGCTGATGACACAGGAACTGCAAACAAGCATGTGTTATTTTGCAATTTTGTCTCCAAGGAACTCAGACTAGGGCCTCAAAAAGAACAGACAAGCTTCTCTTAAGGAATACAAGTATAATTTATTTAGTTCTGCTGCAGTTCAGATTACCAGAGAAATATTTGCTCATTCTTAGAAGAAAATTGAGGATTAATCAACAAAAGAGTATTTTTTTTAACCTGAAAGACTTACAATGAAGGACAGATATCATTAATAGGTTACCCCTATTACACCAGAAAAATAATGGCAAGTAACAAATCTCAGAACTCAATGGAAAACATGGCCAAAGCCAGACAATTCTTAAGACACCATCTTTTGGGACCCTTATTTTGTATTGTGCTGAACACTCAAAGTCCTCAAAGAATATTTCAAGCAGAAGTTGCTCCAGTGTAAGCACTAAAACCCAATCCCTCAGAGAACAAATCTCCAGCCTATTGGGAAGGGTTTCATATTTCAGTGACCAGGCTTTATTCTATTATTGCATCACAAATTACAACTTAGGGAAACTTGTCAGAAACATACACCAGTGTTCCCAACCCCCAAACAAGGAAGCAGTAATTCAAAAAGGCTCCACTCCAGGTCTCTACAACTCACACTTAAGTTATGTTGTGCTTTTGGCCAAGCCATTACTTCTGTGTGGATGAGCTGCATCCAAAACACCACATAAGTGCTCTGAACTCAGAGTGACATCCACAAAGTGGACACCCCATGTTCTAAGGAATAAGCTACATGGTCAAGAACCTTTTCTGAACTCCCCACTTGACTAACATCACCAGTCCTTTGTCATAAAGGCTCTACACTGCACAACTGTAATTCAAGGAGCTATTCAAGCTGTGATTCAGGGAACCTTTTCAGCTCCATTTGATTTCTTAAACTAACAGAAACATACTAAAGGAAGTCTTGAAAAATGCAAGCAGAATTCAGTACTGCTCCCACAGCAATTCAAAAGCTGTAACAGAGGACAACAGTTATTCTACCAATTTCACTTCTCACTCACTGTTCTTCATCCAGAAGCTACAAAAGATACAGTAGGCTGGCCTTGCTTCCATGTAAAGAAGGATTTATTCTTACTCAGCAAAAAAAGGCTATTACTAATATTTAAAAAAAAAAAATCCACAAAACAGGAGAAGTTCCAAAGATTGCATTTTTCATTACTACAAACCAGTCAAAATGCAAGTTGATGACATTATACAATGGAAGTCTTGAGAATGCAAATTCAAACTGCAAATATTTTTAGTTCTTGACTCTGAGGAGAGGCATAACTCAATCATCCACAGAATTCTAGTACATTTATGCTAGTTCTGCCCCAGTGACCCCAGGTTCACTGAGGTAGTATCTGAACAGATAAGGTAGTTTCTGCTTCAACATACAGAAGTGCTTGACAAAGGTGTCAACAAAAAGGCAAGGATCTCTTACCTAGTTCAAGGAAAATCTGCTCAAAGTAGCTGACTGCAAATAAAGCACATACTCCCACATTCTGACTTAAAGCAAGAGATAGCACAGGAAATAGAAAAGGAAATGTTACATGTAAATGTCATCTAAAAGCCAGCACAGCAGGAGAGAGACGGATCCTTTCATAAGATATCCATCTCTTTACTAATTTTTAAGGAATACAGAAAACAGCAGGAGCACAGGATGTAGGGCCTTCACTGACCTTATCCTCAAAAGCACTATTGGATAAACCTCTGGAGTTAAAACTCTGTTGGATTACAGCAGAGTAAGTGGAAACAACACTGGATATTACCACTACAACTGAAAAGATGCTTCATTAACATCTTAGAAAAGTTTACAAAAATCTTTCATGTCTATGAAAGCTTTCTTTAATAAAGCTACTGACCAGTTTCATCTGAATAGGGCGTTGCCTGTGCTGCAACTTATTCACTATACACAACAAGCCACAAGTCATACTTTACTTTTACTTCACAGTAAGTTCAAGCATTGGGAAACACACAGAAGCCAGTTAGTCATTTTGAGCAGGAATTTATTCACCCCGGGGTGCAAAACCTGTTACAACAAGCAACCAGAACAATCTTAGCTGACCCGAACTCCTCAGCTGCTTTCTACTACCTCGCATGAGAGCAGATACACACCCACACTGTAACACCAACAGTTGCAAGGCAAAACTCAAAGTCTTCATTTAAAAGTAGCATGTAATTTGACCTTTTTCCCCCCTTCCAACAGAATGTTTTGGAACCCTTACAAAGTAAATATCTTATCTGAGGAGCCAGAACTTCCAGTTTGGGGAATAATTTTAGTTCTGTTTAGTAATCCAACAGTAATAGAACCTATTCCATACATTTAGTCTGCTCCCTCCCATACCTCCATACAGACCAAAAAGTTACAAGAACAAAATGGGTCTCTCCATTTGCTACACCACTTCATAGGATAAAAATAAGTCATAACTTTGAGGAAAAAGGACAGGAAGCCATCAACTTTCTTTGCTGACCAATACACTTTCTTCAGAGAACATCCTAAACTTTTATAGATATTGTTTCCTCCACTTCCAGGAATGCCACTTGTTCAGTCTCCAGTTATATTTCAGTCAAAAAGAATATACCTTCATTTTCTCTTTTCCTAAGAAAAAAAACCCCAAGAGACTGATTATAGCAATATACAACAAAGAAGTGAAAAGCATATCATTTGCTTTGGGGTTTGTGGTTTGTTTTCTTTAAAATGTTCCTTGCTTTGGATATAATGTGCATTCTGTCTACATCCACACCATAGTTCTTAGCCTTCACACTGAATATTCCTATATATGAATTTATATATATAAACATACATATTACATATAATAAAAGAGATATTTATTTTAACAGTTTAAACCAGGTATTTTTTAGGAAAAAAATTTTAAGAATTCCAGGGTTGAAATCTGATCTCCAGTAATGAGCATTTGAAGAAACGACTGCAGTATCTGTACAATACTAGCTACATTCACCACTTGATCTGTTTAAACAATGCTGACTCCATGCCATGGAAACATGATGTAGAGTTCAATCCATAAAACCTCTTTTTTCTCACCTCCTACCCCAATTAACAGGACCTATGCTTTCAACACCAGAGGAATGCTCATTTTAAATGAAGCACCCAGGAACGCTACTTTTTGGGGAAAGGCCTGTAGGGTTTGAGGACAATGCTCTCAAAGCTTTCTTTTGCTGCCCTCCACCTCCAGCAACCACGTTCATAACACAGCCAGGACAGACTTACTTTACTTGCCAAGGTCGACAATCACCAGCTTAGAAGCCACAAGGGAAAATGGCGCTTTGTGGCCACGTAGACAGCTCAACCACCATGTAATTCATCTCTTTACCTCCTTTCTGGTAAAGAAACACGCTCCTGAAACTTGCAAAACCCAAGCAGAAGGTAAACTTCTAAGGCAGCACCGGAAAATGTTAAAGATGTGACAAAACAGCCTTCACCAATGTCTCACAATCCCAGCCACTGTCAGCTCTTCAGCAGAATAAATGTCTCAGCCCAAATACACAGGGACAAGTTAATGCTTCAGGAGTGATAGCAAGTAGGTTTGCAGAGCACCCTGCACATGCTACCACACCACAGGGAAAAGACTAAAAAGACTAAACCAATGCTGCTTCAGGACAAGCCCATGCTTGAACAGCTCCAGCCCTTCCCCCAAACGCCAGTGCTCATGGCAGGTCGTGAGAAAGCCTTGACTGTCTCGCCCAAAGTCTCTGCATCCGCCCCTAGGGAAGGAGGAAAAACAGGCTTTCCACCTCTGGAGATGATGCCAAGAACAACACTGTGCCATTTAGAGATCAGGGCAACAAAGACTGTGAAGGGACACAGTCAGTGCTCCTTCCAACGCAGACCTCAGTCTCTGCAACAGCTAATTACAAACACACCAGCAGAATTAGAAGGTGCAGAGCTTGGACACAAACACTTCCTAACCTGTGCCATTAGTAAAGCAAAAAATACACCTCCTGATGGAAAAAAATGTGACAACACAGGAAACTGCCACCTGAACAGGCTGACAGTACAGCCTGTCATACATAACCTCGTATGACTGGTTACACAAGCAGCACGGCTGAGATAAAACAACACCACAGAGCCAAACTACACCTTCCCTTCTCACTTGCCCTTGCTGGA
Organism: Chaetops frenatus; assembly: GCA_013400775.1. Lineage (NCBI taxonomy): Eukaryota > Metazoa > Chordata > Aves > Passeriformes > Picathartidae > Chaetops > Chaetops frenatus. The sequence goes on along the minus strand of VZTR01031440.1, from coordinate 578,571 downwards.
AAGGCTCTTTCAGTTGAACACATCCTGTTTTGCAGGAGCAGACCCACTGCTATGACCACTTTGTCCAAATACCCTTTGCAACCTCAGCACGCTGGCCACCTTACAAAGAAAGCTGTGATGTTGTCTTCCAAGAGTCATCTCACCAACTGCTTTCCAAGAGTCATTTCACTAATTGCCTTCCATTAGTTTCAAGTCAGACAACCTTTTTGATGAACCTTCCTGCTCCACAGGCTTGCCACGCAGCCAAAGTGAAGTAACATAGTACTCAAGGCAGTGTAGAGAGCTCTGCTGTTTTTACCCTTTATTAAATACAGCTACACCACTGCAGGCATATTTCACCCCCACGAAGTCCTTCCCTGAGCACCATCCAAAACAAACTGCCGAGGGAAAAGCAATGTGCACTGAAAGAATCAGCTCCATACCCTGGCAGTCAGAAGGCTGCTGTCACATCAAGACTCTCAGGTGTCTCCCTTCAGATCCAAGTTGCTTGAGGCTATTCCCTTTGTTTTCTATTCCAGAAGTTTCTAGATGTCAGTGAACATATTTCAGCACCCATTTTATGCCCCAAAGCAAGAGTATGCAACTTGCCAAGCTGAACAAATGAGGTTTTTCAAAATATTAAAATTCACAGCATTCAGCTGCCTCCTAATACTGTGCTTCACCCTGTAGCTGCAAGTGCAGCAACTCAAACACCTGACTTGGTTACCTTCAAGCCCATTAGTTATTTAGAGAAAATTCCTTTCCAGAGAGACTCAAATACCAATTATTTAGTCTTTGAGCAGGAAACAAAAACCTTATAAGAGTTATAAGAGGAAAAGAGATTTCTGGAAAGGGCTGATGGGCCACATGAACACATTTGCATTTGTACACCAACAACCTGCCTAAAACAGAATGAGAATGCCAAAATAAAACAAACCATAAAGCCAAAAGCTCACATGCACACAGTAGCTCATCAAGTGCCTAAGCCAATTGGTGCCTCAACTACATCAGGGGGTTTCAGGACAGGTCTTCCCATGGAAGTCCTTTATCAGTTTGGTATAAATGCCTGTTCTCTAGACCAGGAGCATAAAACAGAGAGAAGCTCTTTCACAATACTAAGACAACATTCATCAATGCTCACTACAAAGATCAAGGGGAAGCAGAGCCCTGTGTTTATTACAACCCCTGACTTTCCCACTCAGGTTCAGATTAAGAATTAAGACAAACCTAAGACAATGACACAGAAAGAGCTCTCAGAAGAAACACAGGTAAGCATTCACCTTAGATAAGAGCAGAAATTCTTCCACTCACATCTATCATACATAAGCTGTGCTACAACGAAAAGGACAAAACACTGTTGCTTTGTTTCCAAAGAGTTGAAGAAAGACAGGAAACACTGAAGCAAAACAAGTGCTGATCCCTGCCCCCTGCCAAACAGGGGCTGAGGCACACTTTGAACCAGAAAAGAGAATAAACTTACTTTTAAACCCAGCTAAGAGCACTGGGTTTGGATATAGTTCCTATTGTGACCAGAATATTTTATTTTCATTTGTCAAAGGTTTTCTGCACAAGTGATAACAGAATTCACATGTGAATAATCGAGCAGAGTGGTTCTCTCCGAGGGCTTCAATTCCAAGAGTTATGCCAGATTGGTCAAAAAGTTTAGCAAAAGCCTGGCAATTCAAGACAGTAGTTTCAACTGCAAACATCACAATCCCTTATACAGCCAATTTTTAAGGATTACCACTTTTGCAGGTGATCTTCAACACCTGCACTTTGCTATTATGCTCACCTGTGACATTCCTAAAACAGAAGAATTTGCCCAACAATGACTTTTCAGCTCACTGCCCATCTGAATGCAGAATAAAGTTGTTTTACAACACACCAAAAAAATTCAGATATGACATTCAGCTATAGTTAAGTAGTTACATTGTGCATTTAAAATTAAGTCATCAGAGCTTACACATTTCAGCACCTCCCCTTCTTTTTAGACTGCTAAATCAAAATTCAGATAGCTGTATTCCTGGGAAGATCCAAACTAGTACTCTTTAAAACCCACACATCCCTAACCTTGATAAGCTTCAGCCTATCTCTGATATTGTTCTTAACCTATACGAGATGTTTTTGTCTGAGCATGAGCCAAAGGGTCAAGGAGAAGGATTCTGTTCCTGCCCAAACTGTGCTGGGGGCTGAAGGCAGCATCAGGAGCTCCACCCAAGGCACCAACAGCACAGCTCTGGAAGAGCCAGAGACTTTAGGACTGGCCAATAGCAGAGAGGAAGACACACGACCATTCTTTGGATCTAGAAATCTGCTTAATTCCTCTTTGGTAACAGCCTGCACCATTTACTTTAAGGGTCTCATTTACTTTGTCTGAGCTACTTCAGCTTGAAGCAAAATGAGAACCACAGCACGGTCGTGAATTTTGTGAATTGCAGCCCTCTTAGTCTTAGAAACTCACCACAGGTGGCAAAGCACCAGTCTGTTCTACCAAAAAACAGGAAGTTTCGACACAGCAAGCCACAGTGCAAAGCAACATGGCACAAAGAGCCCACAAGCAAAGTGTGCCTGAAATCCATACCCCACCTAGGTGAAAATTTTTGTAAAAGCAAAAAATCACATAGAGGGAGGATCTGTGGAACAGTTTTGACAATAGCTCTGTGAACTCCACTTTCCCTCACTTACACCCCGATGATAATTCTGAACTAACACAGGGAGATTAAAACAAGGGTTTAATTTATTCACACTTATCAGTGTTCAAACTGTGCCACACCTAATCCACAATGAGAAACCTGATAGACTATGAGAATTGTAGCAGTTTGTCAGCAGAAAAATTCCTCTTTTTTCCAAACACCCATTTACAGGTAATGGCACGCTAGTAGCCACCCACTAAAGCTTCATAAACTAAATAAAAATACCTTCTAAGAAAATCAGAGGTCAGCCTCAACAACAACGCGATCCAATATTCCTCAGTTATTCATTAGAAGCAAGCATACAACTTAAACTTATTCATCATCCAGAAATAACCAAATTCATAAGACACCATGTCAACAATCTTCTTGCTACATCCAAGAGCAAAAAGTTATGCCTTCAATACCAAGGAAAGCATCCCAATTAAATACCATCTTAGGGCTCGGAGCAAGAGCTTTTTATGGTCCTTTCATTAAGTATTACAAGGCCTAACGCCAGCAAAAGGCGGCCCAGAACACACCCCCTTGCAGTCCTGTTAGGTATGTTACCTATGTGGAGGGTCTGCACAGTCACTGCTGCCAGCAAAAGATGACATTTTTTCCTTCTTTTCTGCCAACCTCCTGCTCCCCACACAGAGGTAGTCAGGACAGGAAAGAGGCTTTAAACAGGAAACAGTAAGATTAGCTTGACTACAATGCATTAAATGTCAGGCAAAGCCTGTGCCCAGAAACAAAAACAAGACCCAAGTGAGTTTTCTTCTGATTTGGGGACTGAAGATAATGGTACAACACAAATGAAGATAACTTTATCAACTTACACTAAACAAATCACACAGAGCACACACCACCCAGAAAAGCAGCTTTGTATGACTGCAATTTAGACCTAGACTGCACCTTCGGCAAGTTAACTGGGAACAAAATTAACCCAAAATCCCAAAATGCCAACTATGTAACTTATCCCAACCATCCCAACACTTGCACATTGTTTTTTCAATATAGATGCATTTCCAAACTTTTGGGAAGCTATTTCTAAAAATTCACCTTTCAGTGACATTATAGTCTTGAACAAGACAACCTTCTAAGGAGAGGCAACGACACTATATTCCATCTTACAAGAACAGAGATAAATGTCAGATATATAGATAAGACCCTAAAAGTACTTTCTTCCAGTGTCATTAACCAAAGGATAAATAATACCATTCCACCAACAGAAGCATCCTGAATTCCTCTAGAAAGACACAAAACACACAAACCAAAAGCAAAAGCTGCAAAGTAGCTTCCGCCACAGCTCATTCCCACTTCACACCAGTGAGTAGACTTGAATTCCCAACTGACCCCTCCTCTCTGCACACAATTCTTCTGTCAAACAGATAGTGCCAACACCTCAGCCTTCCACACCATAGCATTTCAAGTTTCACACATTTATTGTGAGCATAAAGTGTCTCAGTACTGATGCCTTACTCCCTGCTGGCGATAGCCAGGAAAGAGATGGATCATCTCACCAGAGAGCACTTACCAACAAGACACACCCTATGCTTCCACTCTCTAAGAACTGCTTTCCTTCCATTTTATCCACAGTGCTAGGTCACAAGGCTTACCTCACTGCAAGGAATAAAAACCCAACCAAACAAAAAAGCAGTGCTGGAAGAATTTTTGTCCTGCCACTGATTTTTAAATATCCTTCTCACCTCCACCACCACCTCCTTGGAAGGCCTACCAAAGAAAGGAAAAAACACGCAAACAAGTAGCTTCTTTTACAGCATGGGTTAGGTTTATTTGCGGGGAATTTTTTTTTATTTTTATTTTTTATTCAAAATGTCTCAAAATGAAACCGCTAAGTTTACATAGAGCACGGAGTTTTTTGGCAAGAGCCAAAACAGAACTGACCACGGAGCATCACCTCTGGTCCCGCTGCGCTCCACGGCCGGGCCTGTTTCGGCAGGAGGCTGAAAGGGTGTCAGAGAGGTCGCTCACTACCACAGCCTACAGGCAATTAAAGTTAAAATATTTTTAAAATTAAGTTACGGGCCTCAATTCTTAAACCCACAGCGCCGTTGCTCCCTCTGAACAGCCTGGGCTCAGGGCAAGGTCTGGCAGCAGCCGGGGCGACGACGGAGAACAGAGCGGGCAAACTCTGGCTGCAGCACCCCGAAAGGCCTTTTTCTATCATTTTTATTATTATTTTTCTCCCTCGTGGCACCTCAACGGGACAAGCTAGCGTGAACTCCCAGAGGAAACCTCACCCGGCCTCTCCGGCTTCCTTTAATGGACAAGGACAATGGCAGGGGCTCGCCATAGCCCCGCGCTGTCGGGAAACTCAGGCTGCTCCCGCCCGGCTGGGTGGCCGCCAGCCCCCAGGGGATGCTGCAGGGAGCAGACTGCTCCGGGGAGAGGGGGTAGACATGCCGGTGCTTCAAGACGGGGAGCGGAAGGGGCGCTGCGGACGGCGCGATCCCCGGGGCAGATGCCGGGAGGGGCAGGGACTCACCGGGGCAGCAGCCCGCTCGCTAAGTTTCTCCGAGCTGGGCGGAGGGCGAGGCGGCGGTCGGCGTAGGCGGGGGTCGCTCCGCAGCCTCGGCTAGTCCATGGACACGGCGGCGCTGCCGGAGCCTCCTCCCCGCGTCAGCTCGGCCGGTGCGCCAGGCGTGCCCTTGTGCCGAGCCGAGCCGAGCCGAGGCGCCGCTCTCCCGCCGGGCCGAGGCAGCGCGGAAATGAGCGTCCCGGCCACGCCCGCCTCCGTACGCAGCCGCCCTCCACACAAAGGGGGCGTGCAGGAAACCCAGCTCTGCCTCCGGTCCCCGCGGCTTCGCCCGCTGCGACCCCCCCCGGCCGGCGTCCCCCAGCACCCCCGCGGCCGGACGGAGGCTGCGAGCACCAGCGGCCCCCGCCCCTCAGGCTCCCTCCCCCGCAGCCCCGGGAGCGCGGCCCCTCGGTCAGGCCCGCGGCTTTGTTACCCTGGGCTCGTTCGTGCCCGGGGCGGCCGCGTCCCCCGGCCCGGCCCTGCGGAAGGGGCTCAGCCCAGCCCGCCTCGGCTGATGGAGCGCGGCGCAGCCCTCAGCGGCTCCTTCACCCCCTCAGGGCTTCGGAACATGAACCAGCGTGTCAGGGACAGTGCATGCTGAGCAACATTGAAGGCACGGTCGAATTTACCTGGAGAGCCGGAAGAGGAAAGACATAAAATAAAACCTCCCCGAAGAGTATTCTGAGTCTTCAGGCGTCCCAGGGATTTTACATCTCCGGGGAGAGAAGCTGAGGAGAAGGGAGGGAGGGTAAGGGAGGGCTGAGCTGTTAAAGCCGTGTAGTCAGCGAGTGATAGCTGCCACCTGAGGCAGCCACCGCCTGGCAGGTGGGAACTGCTCCCCCGCCATCTCGCTCTCCTTCTGTTCCCTTTCCACACCCTGTGATCTCTCCTGACACGGGGAAACATTTCTGTCACCTTCATTCCCTTCCTCATATATATAGAGCAAAAGTAACGCCTTCAGTGCCTCGCTAACTACGAAAATACATTTTTGTGCAGGAAGGCAAGGCCAAGGAAGGTAGTGCAGCACCACTCGTGTTCTTACAGGCTGCCCCGTGTTGTCTGCCCTTTCTTCACCTGCTCCAGAGGAATTTCTTATTCCCCCTTAATCAGGACCGAGCCCACTTACAAAGACAGCAGCAATTGCACTGAAGTGAAAGGAACTGTTGAGCAATCAAATGCTGCGAGTTTAGCACTTCTCTTGTGTGCTAATTCTCCACTCATCAAAGCTGACAACCAAAATCGTGCTAGAATTAATAGTAAATGCACAGTTTCCCTCACTCACACCCTTCTGATGTCTGAGAAAGCAGATACACATCAGTGTGATACCCACTCACCAGTCAAATGATCAAGATTCCTTCTCATTTCCTACATTTATTTAAAGAAATGGGGGTTTGGGTTTGGTTTGGTTTTTTGTTTGTTGGGGTTTTTTTGGGCCTTTTTTTATAGGTCGGGGGAATATTTGCCAGCCTCCCCCAAGCTTGCTCAAGGCTTCTTAGAAACCAAAGTAAAATTGGACTGGGTGTTAAAGCTGACAGAAGAGGCTAGATGAGCTACCTGAATTTGGGGCAGGATCTAAGAGGGGAAGGGGAACCAGGAACTGTCTGTGGATTAACAGATGGTAAAAAGAACTAGAAGAAAAGAACTTTCTCCATCTCAGAAGCACTGAAGTAATCTCACAGAGCACTATGTCACATCTTCAGAAAGTCCAGAGCCAAGGCAGAAAGCTCCAGAACGCTGGTTCTGTAAGAGATAGGACGACTGGTGCAATAGTAACTGCTAAGATTCAACGGGGAGAATGGAAAAAATCTCAGGGAAATTCAGCAGCCTTAGGATGTAAGGACTGTGGAATGAGGAAGGGCATTTGTCGATAAAATAAGGTTCTCTTGCAATTTACCACTTGTAAAATGGTTAGTGTTAGCAGTTCGTAGCATAGTTCAATTGCCTGTGTTCACTGTTAGCACGAAGCTAATTCGAACAGCCTCTCTGAGTCCCATTCATTTGCCTTTGACATTATCTGCACAGAGCTTCACTGTGTTGCCAAGAAAATTAGAGTAAAAATCTCATCCATCACAGAAACCATTAACTAAGTGCTAGGGCAAATTGGAACACTTTTAAAAGACAGTCACTTCAGCACTAAGAATGTAATAATCCTGCAGGAATGAAAATGGGAAATCTGGTTTTTTAGTAAACATGTGCAGGCCGATGTTCATGTATGGTTTCCCAATGCTGTTTTCGTCTGACTACTGCAAAACATTTTCTGAAATTAATGAATTCATCATGAGGAGTAGCTGGTGGGAAATGGCCCGACCAGAGCTGTTCACCACTGTATGTGTTCAACATTATCACCAAACACCATTTCCCAATGTAAAAAAAAAGTCTATTTATGGAGGGAGACATCCGGAAATCAGAGTTACAGTTGGAATTGCCATGTGGTTTTGATAATTATGAGGTTAAGAGAAAGGGGTGTGCAAGGAAAGAAAGCCCACAGAAGCTGCCGAGAGACCTTAAGCAACTTCAAATACTAAGAAATCAGGAGCTGGATCTAAAAGAGAAAGCAGAAATATTTTAGGGAAAGCCATTATATCACGTTCGAGATCGATTAGAATAATAATAAATTAGGATGGAACTGGTCAGATACTCAATAAAATTCGAGGGGATCAGGCTGAATCAGTGGTTTAAGTGTGCCCTCCATCCCACGGCGGTTCCCCACCTCTCCCTGCTGTTACCAGCGGCTGTCGCACCTCTCTGCTCTGGTGCCCTCGGTCGGCCCCGGACAGTCCGTGCGACAAAGGCAGCCACGCACACCCCAGCAGGATCAGAAAATAGTGCCACAAAAGCGCAATAGGTTAGGTTTTGTAAGTATTGCAGTAAGTTTGTTAATAATTTATTCCCTCCACTTAGAAATATCTATATACCACAGACTGTCATGCAATGCAGCGTATCCTTCCTCCAAGTTTCTTAATCTTAAAAGGAAACCATCTATACAAGTGAAAAGGTTGCAGGAATCGATGTCTTGTGCAACAGCTTTCGTCCAGCCGAATCGGGCTTTACAGTGGTCTGTTCCAGTCACCTGTTAAGCAAATTTTCCACTGCAGAAAACCCCTCGGGTTCACTGCTCACCTGCACTTTGGCTGGGTAGCAGTGACACCCAGCGGTGCGGAGGGAAAGAGAAACTTGCTCTTTCCTTTTTTCTACCTCAGCGTATCACAGGAAACGCACCAGAAAATGGCAGGGATCCCTTGGCATTGCCGCCTCGTTGTGGATATTCGCGAATGGCAGCAAGGGCAGGCAATCTGACAGCGGTGGGAACAGATAACCAGCGTGGGGGAACAAAAATGCAGAACCGAAAACACCCTCTGGGCCAGACCATCTTCCCAATGGCCCTAAAAGGACACTGCAAAGAGAAAACGCAATTGGTGATACCTAAAGTTGAAACAAACCACTTTCCTATATTACACCTGTGTCAATGACTTCACAGCATTTTAATTCTGAAAATATTCTTATTAGCCCCGGTTATGTGCTGGAAAAACGATAAATGGGCTGACAAACAAGGAAAAGTTGATTGAAATTACTGCAGCAGAGTTTTGTTTCTCAAGCCCTACCCTTGCATTTTGAACACTTTGTTACTGACCTAGTCCATCTCCAGCCCTCAAAGATGAAAATAAATAGAATATCATACTGCATGGGTGCAAAATGCACATCTCAGAACAAAACCCAAACTTAATTATTAGCTACCAGTAACCAGCTGAGTGTTAAAATATGATGATTTGATATAATATTTGATATGCTGAGAAATGATTTAGATTTTGTGTATATGTCACATTAAAAGAAAAAAAAAATCAAAATATTAAATGCATACAACGAACTGGGCCAGCAGAGGTAGCTGTTAGTACAACAAAATCAACAACTGAAACTATTTTTTTCAGTGAAGATTCTAAATTCAGTCCACAGTATTGGAAATTCACTTAGATTTCATTTGTTCTTCCTTTACTATTTTGCTGTAATTCTAGTTATTTGGGACTGTCCATTTCCAATGGTTATTAACTCTTCCTAGCTTCTATATACCACTATTTTCTATCCTTTCCATTTTCATTTTATCAGCATGGGGTTCAGAAAGGATGAGTCAACTCCAAATAATTCCAAGGTTGGCTTGAAAAAACAGAATCAGATTTATTGACAACAATTTTTCAGAACAATTTCAAATGTCATTTTGACCTTCTAGGGCTCCAAATTTTGACTTGACTTCTGAAAGACAGGGTTAGAAAACTTTAAAATGCAGGTAAGTTTATATAACTTTCAAATCAAGAAGTGCACTAAGTGTTTACAGGAACTAATGCTGTTTAGAGCAGGAAAAGTACATCCCTCTGGGGAACCTGCCTGAGCAGAGAACTTTCAGTTTCCATTAGTGCTTTAATAAACTCGAAAAGACTTCATGGGTCTTTCTGAAAATGTTTTTACACTACAGGAACACTTCAGCATGTTGTAGCATTAGTGATTTATATGTTTGACAGCCATTATAGTTCCAATGAACATTCCAAATGCTGGAACATTGTTGTATACATGGAACATAGCTTCCTGCTTGTTTCCAGTCCCTTTAGGCAGGCTGAGCAGGGCTGCAGCCCCATGGCATCTTTGTCACCATCTGCAGCTCCCTGCAGTCTGACTGGCCGGCCAGCTGTGACAGACTGGGTTGAATTTGGTTGCCTGTACACAAAACTGTAAGGAGATGCTCTCCAGATTCAGCACATTCTACAAGCACTTCACTTTATCTTCAATTTCTTGGAATTTATCTGGCTTCCGTCCCATTCCCCAAGGACTGTTTATGCCTTTCACATTTCACGTTTATGTGAAATGCACAAACAGCCCTTGGGACAAAGCCCGAAATGCAGGTCTAAGATCAGTACCTCCTTTGCTGGTCTTTGTGCAAGATCCGTACTCTGCAAATGGCAAAACTTTCTAGTTTCCATGAGAAAGAAAACTCAACACTCTGCAGAAGCCACGATCCAGAATGCTCCTGCTGCATGATCTTTGTTATTCGTAGCCTCTTGCAACTGTAAGGAACCATAGCTCACAGCCATCTCTTTTGGCATCTCTTGTGTTTCCTACCACTTGCCCTCCAAGTATCCGTACCCTGACTGCAGACAAGTGGACACTTACACAATGCTTTGAAGTTTTTAGGGGCCTCGTGTCAGCACACAATACCAGTACTGCCTTCCAGCAGTAAGACCCAGGAAGAGAATCCCTCAGGCACAATTCTTTATTTCATGGTTCTCTGCACCTGTCCATGGCTCTGAGGAGAGCCTTTACACAGGGAGGTCCATATCACAGAGTCAATTTGCTATAGACTTTGCTGCTGTACTCTCTAATCCTGTTCTTTCCTCCATCCCCCAAAACAGTCAAACACAAATTTCAGCTGGAAGTAGCATACATTAGTCCAATTTCTATTTAGTTTCCAAATGAAACACATGAATCACTCAAAATCCTCACAGCTGGTGTTGTTTCTGGGAATTGGGAAGAACAGACTCTGAAAAGCATATAAATATTTTTGGTTAAAATCAGTTTTACCTGGGCATAAATACTAAGAAAAAAAGGTTAGGATTTCATCCATAATGATGCAATTTCTTTTAAAAGATTCTTAAAAACAAAAAGGAACCTGCCCTCATGCCACAATTATCTTCCTTGCAGGGAATCTCATGGAGTTAGAAGACCTGGAGGCAGTAGTTAACTAACAAGAAACTCACTGTGCAGACATAGTGGCATGTCTTGAATGCAAAATCTCAGAATTAGACTGACAGGATGTAGTCTTCTAGAAACACAGATGTGTTTACATGTTAATGAAAAAGCAAAAACCAAAGGCATTTCATTTACATAAAGTTTTATTTTCTTTTCCCCTCTGCTGATACTCCATTATTCCAGCCTTAGCAGAGTTTTGTTTCTCTAGGTAGACAGGTTTTCAATTGACTGTCTCTGACTGAAAACATCTAGGCTAGGTCAGATTTTAGACCCAGCCTTTCATTAATACAGTCAGATACAAAGGACCAGTTGAAATCCTGACCACCTGGAAGGCTGCAAAAGAACCAAAAACAATCCAAGAGGATTTTTATCATTTTCTGTGTTGGAAGAGAGAACCTTTCCTGTGTATTGATCCCTAAATAGTTAAGCAATTACACTGCACATTGAAGACATGGATACATTCTACGTTTCAAGCTCTAATCAGAAACATGTGCAACTGTTTTTCCACTTATGAAGCTTGTGGTTTTATCTTCTCAGCAGCTTCAAGGACAGATGGAAGGCTGACTTTGTCTCCAAATTCTTTCTCACGATGTTCCAGTAAAACACCCTAGTCAAAGACACAAGAGAGAAATTCAGACACATCTCTCTACAAGAGATCCACTGCCCAGCTGAACAATTCCAGGAAACAAACTTCTGGTCTTATATGAGACATAAAAGCCTCCTAGAAGGCCTGCAGTACCTGTCTTCCTGCCCCAATCACATATACACCTCCCAGGGTGAATCCTTCTCCTTCCAGATTTCCACTGTATCCACTTCTCCAAGCACGGAAGAAATTTTGCCAAACTCCCAAGCGGAAAAAGCCTGACAACATCATTTTTCGTCTGCGTGGACCATAAAAGCCTTTCTGCAGGGGAACAGATGAAATGTTAGCAAACAAAGGGAAAAAGACTTTTCATTCATGTGGATTTTAAGCTCATCCACAAGTACTTAAGCCCCATGTACACTGACATCCCTACTGCTGAAAACAGTGGTGCTTTGGGATAAATGTGGTTTTTGTTCACTTGGTTGTTGGTTTTTTTTAAATTCAGCCTGATTCTTTCACACAGGGAAAGGAGAGAAAATAAAGGGATCTTCTAATTGGTTTTAAGTATTACATATTCCTTTCTCTTCAGCACCCAAATGATTTTTAAATGTGTCTCCTGGTTTAGGGAGAAAGCAGGGCGGTGATTGACAATCTCATGACAACATGAGATGGCAATCCAGCATGTGCCAGTGTACCAGGACAAGCCATATCACTGCAATTTGGCCTGTACATCATGAATTAATTATATGTGTCACCTTCAAATCTTGATTCTCACATCATAAACATCAGCAAGTCAAACAGCCAGGGGAAGAAAGGAGTAAATATTAACAGGGCATATTGTTTACCTGTTGAAGGGCAGGAATAATCCTGCAACAGCACATTATCAGTGCACAGCTATACCACAGTTTGTAAGCTCAGCAGGATGTATAAATATAGAAAAACAAAGCCAATTAACTTCTTAAAAGCAGTGCTACTAAATCCTTTTCCATTCAGACTACATTCTACTTATTTATACAAGCTCTTCAAAGAGAGCATTTGTAGGTTTGTTTTTAAATAAAAGGAGAACACAAACTATACCTTTTCATCCAGAAAGATTTCTCCTTTGAAGTAATGCTGAAAATCCTCCACTTCAGTCCCTATCTTCTCTTTCACAACAGCATAGAGAGGGACACCCAGCTTGGACAGCTGGGGTTTCAGAGAGGAGAGCTCAGAAGCCTCCTAAGCAAATGAAAAAAAACCCAAACCTTTCAGTCAATAAATGGAGGTTGGAAAGCTTCACCTTGAATTTCAAGACCATCAGAAACACAAATTCTAGCTTGAGGCACAAACCAGAAACAGACTTTTAACATTTAAGCTAGTTATACTCCTAAGCAGCTCTTTGTCAGATTTACTACAATTTTCTTTACTAAGCATGGAGAAAGTAGATTCTTTTGAGCATTTACTGGATAAAATATTAAAAATCCTGAAGAAAACATATTTTTAACTCAAAGCTGTAGATATACTTTGCCTGTAATAGGGCTTCAACTATCTTTTGAAGTATTTAAAAATGGTAAAAATATAATGCCTGCACATCACTTAACTTTTTCAGAATTTTCAATCCTTTTTCCAAGTTGATATCCATCATTATCAGTCCTTCTGCAAAGTATTTTGAGGGCTCTGTGCAGAAGCAGGCTATACAAGTTTAAAGTAAGTAATGAAAATACACTCTCCTTCCTAAATCCCCCAGCAAACAAAAAAAAAATCAGAGAATTTCTTCATAGACTTTCAGTATCCCAGAAGCAAAACTGCTTTTTCTGGTGTGTAAGAGTCTAAGGTGCCACCATTCATCTGCTGGGTTTTTTGTTCTCCTGAAGGAATCCCAGCTCCCACAGTTTGTACAAAGATCCCCAAGGTTTTGAACAGATCACAGTGTGCACTGAAAATTGTTTCCTATCTCCCATGGAAAAAGGTCATTTTTACTGGACAAAATCCCCACAAAAAAAACTCAACTCCACACTTTAAAAACATGGACAGTTTACAGGATCACTCTCCATCACCTAACTGAAATACCTTAACTGAAAGGCTTGCAGGACATCTAGAATTCACTGAGTGCCAAGGAGCAAACAGATGGGGATGAACAGACAGGACAATTTGAAACTTTCAGTAACACTACTACTAATAATAATGAAAAATCACTCCAGGATTCCTGCCTGACTGTGTGTGAAAGTCACAGAGACAGGCATGTCAGTGCATTCTCCTCCCACCCACGCTACACCTGTTCAGAGAGCAAAGCACCTTAACCTTCCACGAATTCTACACGTACTTAAGCAGTTGCTACTGATGGGAGCAGATGCCTTAATGAAGTAGCAACAATATTAATTACTCCATGTTGTAGAACAGTGAGTAACAATATAATAACTATTTTTCCCTATAGCTATGAGAAACATAATGTCCAAGGTGCAAGCTATGGCAGTTCCCAGGTGCTCAGTATATTCATATTGTGTTTGAGGTGTCTCCTTCCAAGGAGCTCCACCCAAGGAGCCTAATGTAATCTCAGATCAAAATTTGTTTTCCAACCCACCCTGTTATGGAACAGTAACTCCTTACCTTCAGAGTCTGTACCTTCCTGCCTCACATTCAGCAGCCAGAACAGAGAGGGACTCCCTCTATGCACACCTCTTTTTTTGCAGGTGAGCTTTATCTAATGGCTTTCTGCCAATCCAGTCTTGGGCTGTTTTGACCAGAGACTACCTGGCTCACAGAGAATTATTTTGGACTCTATATATATATATATATAGCTCATAAGATTCATTACCAACTGGATTTTGTGCTATTTCCCTTTCTAATTACCATGGGCTAGGTCCCTGGTAGATGTAAAAATCATGTAACCATCACCTTCAAAAGGAAAACGCTCAGGACCTGGACCATACAAACCAGCTGCAAAGCAAACCAAGTATGCTGCTAGCTGGTGACCAGTTTGAACTAGGAAACCTTTGAGATATTTTAGATGTATTTGACGACTGTGTTGTTCATCCCCTCCCTTTATTTACAGACTATCTATGCAAGCAGACCTCAACTCTTCTTAAGTAATCCCCAAGCCCAGCAAGTACCTCTCTGCACAAAAATCATCCAGGTCTTCGTACAGCCATGATCACTGCACCATTCTCCTTCCATAGTTCACCTGCTTTGAATGTCCTTTGTTCTGTTGGTACAGGAGAAACAACATCAACAGTAATATCAGCCATTCTTGTTTATAACGATTAATACTTTATGGGCCAACGCAAAGCACTGCAGAGAATTCCACATTCAAATACAGTTCTAACAGAAAAAAAAAGATCCATATGTATAAGAAGATGTTACTGTATTATTGATTTTTAGAAGTGTGTCTTGTTTCATCCAGAAATAACAGTTTTGGTTGCTTTTCCTTCACCACAAGTATTGGATATCAAGGACACTAAACTACATGTCAGAACCAGGAAAGACTAAGAAAACTGCTTCCAACCCTGGCTTTAGAAAGGTCCTTATAAAAGTCCAATTCTCAAAGAACGTGGTCTGAAATAGCCATAATCTCACCTGATCCCAAAGTTTTTAGCTCTATCTCCTCTAAGAACTCCAATGTGGCCTTTTCTGGCTTGGACAAAAATAAGTCAGTGTTAGCAAGGACGATCCCCGTCACAGCCGCACCAATGGCTCCAAGGCCAACAGACCACATGCCCATGGTGAAGGCCCCCAAGTCAGGCAGGAAGGACATTTCTGGAAAGAGAAAGAAAAAAAGAACAGCTCTGAAACTGGGCACCAATGATGCCAGAGGAAGGAATTGGATTAAAACAACTAAAAGCTCATGCGGGTATTTTTTGTTTAATGGAGATGATCAGTATTAATGTACTGAAATGGGTTTTAAAAGATAGAGATTATATTCCAGTTCTGTGCCTGACTCATATCAAAACTAGATATCTACAAGATATTCTTATCCTTCCCTGACACCAGACTGACAAAAACATAATTATTAAGTGCTCAGATGCAATGAGGGGAAAGATGATCGAAGTGTGTGTGTGTAATGAAGAGCCTCTAACAATATGAACTGTATGTTAGCCAGTAACCTAAATTATTACAGTAAGACAGCAGTTTCTTTCAAAAAAAGAAGCATTTGTCAATTAAATGTTTTACACACAATAATCTATATTAAACAGTGAACTTTACAAAATGTACTATAGAAGACTTGGAAAAAAAACTAAATCTAAACCTGCTATATCTGGTTCATCATAACTGGTAACCTTTCACATTCCTTACAGTTCCCCACTAGAACTAAAGCAGTCATAAAGCCAAACTCAGAGCTCATGTTTGCAGACAGAAAAATGTAGACTTGCAACCATTTTATTACCCAGTGATCCAACATTACAAATATGCCTGGGACAGCACCTTCTTTCTCTATGCTAACTCACTGCCACTCTTGCCAAAGCAGAAAGGACAGCAGGGACAAACAGCCTAAACTCACAGCCACCAGTGAAAACTGCCAGCACTGCAAAGGGAACCATTACACACCAACACTCCAGTGTTAATGTAGGAACCCTGCTTGTGGTTGCTGGTGGCCCGCGTTAGGTGGCAATTCTGTTTAACCACCTTCTGTGCACAAACCCCCCACAGCCCAATCCTGACCCTTGCAAGTGTTTCACAAGCCTGGAAAGGGCTTCCAGTGAGGCAGTATCAGTTAGTGAGGATGCTGGAAATCACACTTAGCCCTGCCTCGTGGGCAAAGTTCAAGATCCAGCTCTGAGTAACAACTGGGACAAGAGTCACCGGAGTTTTGGCAGTGTAAGAAGTCACTGTACACTTACATCACAAGGGCTCTAGATTTGCACTCACACAACTGTAGCATTACACACAATAGAGAATCAATTTTTTTTTCTCAAAAACCCTATTTCCTGATAGAATATTTTGGTCAATATTGCTGTCTGTATATACTTTTGTATGGGTGAGGCTCCCACTTAAATAAATGTATGAAAATATCACTCTTTTGAACTGTGACTGGCAATAAACCAGACATACACCTCATCTTTATCCCTACAGCTAGCTGCTGCCAGAATTCAGAAACAATTAGGAGTAGCTCCTCACTTTTGTGCCCAGAATTTTCTGTGAGAAAACCCCTTTGTGTCCTGAAATCCAGCTCCAGAATACTACTGATAAACAAACACAACATTGGNAAAAAAAAAAAAAAAATCACATTGTTCCTTTACCAACATACTTGGTTTCAAGGGAGGCAGTATCATGGTATCTAAAAACGTAAGTAATCCATGATCCTGAGCGAGAAACAAGACCAGTTTACACAAACATCATGCAGATAAGGGAACAGAACCTACCCTATTTCACCACTTCTAACCAAGGCAAAACTTCCTTGACCATGTCTGCTTTCCTTACGTACTTCTTTCAAACTTGAAGTCGCGTTGTAATGACATTTTTTTTATATCTGCCTCTGACACCTATCAGAGACCATCCTGACCCCAGCCCTTGGAATGATGCAAATGTAACTCCAAATGTATGTCATGCAGCAATATCTTTGTGCCAAGACTTAAAATCTCTGTGGCATAACCAAAAGGCTATAGCTGTACTCCCTCCCAGAGTCTGATTACTCAACTATTTCTTTGGATTTTCATCTTGTCAGGTCAAGAAGTGTTTTCTTCTTAATTCATGGTTATAGAGGGGTGGAGAAGGACCCAAGTATTACTCCCTTGTGCACACCATTCGTGTACAAAAATGTTACAAAATTTGTGGCAAGTGATTAATGAGTAGTTCTCACATAGCTTTTCATTTATATTAGCATAAACAGCAACTCTAAAAGCCAGATTCCAATCAGATGTCATCCAGGACATCATTAAGCATAGTCAACACACCTGTTCAGTTTAGTTGGACCCTTTGGTCTCCACTTGGTGGCAAAAAACCCAACCCTATTCAAATATGGGAAATTTTTGCTCTTTTTATAAATAGGAAAAAGGAAAATGCAGCTCTGCGGGGTGATACCTAAATTTCTCCCCTGCTAAGCCAACACCATAATGAGCCACTTTGAAAAATATGCATGGGAAGCAGCAAGCAGGATTATTAAAACATTTGCTAACAAGACAGGCTGAGCCCTGACGCATCATGTCATTGAACCCCAAGTGCCGAGACTGACTGGAAAACAGCTGAGCATTCGCAACCAACAGCTTCATTTCTGGTTAGCTGCTGTTTATTAAGGAAATCCGAAGCTCAGGAGGACATCACAACCCTCCCCACGCCACCCCCGCTTTAAAATACAAACGCAACCGCCTTGCGATCAAGTTTTTAAACACGGAGCAGCAACAGGAAGACACAAGAAAGCATCCCATAAGCCACAATCGATGAGAGGAGACAGGAGAGCGTGCCGGCAGCCTTCGGCAGGGCTGCAGCACTCACCAGAACCCATGGAGGCTGCTGAGCATCGGGCGGGCGCGGGCAGCAGAGGAGTCCCGGCTGCGCTGCGCGGCTGCCGAGGGCAGGGCTGGGGAGGAGTCCGGCTCCGCAGCCTCTGCCAACCCCTGCCCCGGCCACCCTGCGCTGCTAAAGGCCAGCACGCCTGTCCAATCCAGGGCAAGAGTCGTTTAAAGGGATCTTAATNTTTTTTTTTTTTTTTTTTTTTTTTTTTTTTTTTTTTTTTTTTTTTTTAACTGAACACGTGGTTATCCTTTTTATGGGGTGGGTAGGTGGTACAGGGAACAGGAATTACAGAAAGCTTTTTCTGCAGCTGGCAACACAGCACAAAACTTTAAAATCTGCATGCTAAGCCACGCTCTTCTGTAGATCTAGGCATCTTTACAAGTAATATTTTCCCTGTGTTTCAGCCTATTCTACATCTAACCCCTTCACACATGCACACCGTTTGCCAAAACAATACAAACAACGCTGGAAAAAATTAAAAAGTCATCACAATGCACAATATTAGGAAAAGAAATAGTATAGAGGCTGTAGTAGAGAATTCACCCATTGTTTCTATAGTCAGTTACCCACTTTAGTGAGAACATCCCTTAGCTAAAAAGCATCATTTTCTCTGGGACTATCAGATCTTCAATCTCTCAACTCTGCTAAAATTTCTGGAAAAGAATGAACACTCCTGTTTAAACAGTACCGACCAAAGAAAAAAGGAAAAACATCTTTTTGTGTGTATGTTTTTCTGGTGATCACAAGAGGTCTACTAAATAACTATGAGTTATTTTATGGCCTGCCAGTACTCAGTTAACCAGAACTTAAACAAGCTTAAACTTAATCCTATTTTAAGAGTCAGTAGATGGTCTTCATTTTTGTCAAGACCAGTTAAAACCTTGTTTTCTAGATGTCTCATTTCCCTCCCACCCACAACCAAAGAAAAAATTGTCATTCAGAGGACAGCTATCCTTAAACATTTATTTTAACAGTGTAAACAGGACCCACTGCAGCTGTGTCCAGAAAAAAAAAAAAAAAGAAAGAAGAAAGCCTGTTTTCAAGATGTCAATAAGACTCAGAGCAGCAAACAGATTTACTTACATACTTTTCCTAAAAAGAAAACTGTCTTACAAGTTGGCCTGCACTAGCAAATACTCTCTAGCCTAAAGTGGCTTTGACTGTTGCTTGTTCTTCCTTTCTGTCCCATTCCAGTTTCCCCCAGACATTCCATATCAAGCCTAAAAATGTTTCAGAACTTTGTCAGGACTTGCGTATCCCAAACAAGTTGAGTTGATTTTTATGAGACATTCCCCCCGCACCCCCAAAATGAGTCATGATTACAAATACCTTTGTAAGCTAACTCCTATAAAGAAAATTTACAATTCACAATAACCTGGTAATATGTTCATCAAGATTTAATGAGCTTTTAAATACCATTAAGGATTACAAAATACAGCATCCTGATGGATCTTCAAACTTAGCCCTGCTTGAAGCAGGGATCTGTCTGGAAAAACTTAGGAGGACTCTTCCAACTTAAATTGGCCTGTAAACAGCAAAATCAATGCACAGAGAAGCCTCCTAGCATTTCTGGTGGCATGAACGTAATTTTCACAACACACGGGATTTTTTTCCTTTCTTTTTACCATTGTAAAGACCTAACAAACCACACATTGTGTTGAGAATAACAATAATCTTTTTATGTTTCTTCCCAATCCGTGCATGGTTTACTGCTGAATTCCATGCTCTTGGCTGTAGCTGTAGAGAAAGTTGTTGTGTCAAGCAAACAAACCATACTCCTTCCTTTGAAAGGAAGTTAGTTGTTAGACCAAATAATCTTCCCCCATTCTCACTGTTTTAAAGAAACCCAGCATCTCAATAAGCCCTTTCTTTTGAGCAAGGGAGAGCAGAGAGCCCTGGCACACCACTTTGGAAATCTTCCAGTTCTCTTGGTGTATTGAGAGGCAACAGGCAGCTAAATACTCTGTATAGAAAAATTCACTTCTCTGATCAGTCAGAAAATGGATACCTCGGAGATGGGAGACATTTCATGGAGCACAGAACCGCAAAAAGTACCTATCTGAAGATAATACAGGATGAACTCACTGCTTGGTCTGCTGGAAAGCTGCACCCTGTGTCAGTCTGCAGAGGTGGGGGAGGAAAGCCAATACCAACAGACCCACTAATAATACAAATCGGCATTTACTGAAAGCACAGCAGGTGCTGGGCAGCAAGTGACTCTCCTGTTCTCACCCAGCAGATCCCAGTATTCTATGTCCAGCAGAGTCAAGCTTAAATTAAGATTTTCCCACCTCCTTTTTGGGTTTTTAGGCCTTGCCTATATTTTAACTTTCACATTTCTCGCACTATACAATTCATAACAGCGAAAATGTTATTAAAAGCAAAGAAGCAAGAAAATGGACACGTTTCAGCTCCACCCCATAGGGCAGAGGAGCTGTGTGCATTAACGAGGCTGTAACACATCGCCAAACATCCACCCAGTGCAGAACAATTTCCCCACAACCTCGTTTCCCCTTTCGTTGCCTGCTATGAACTAGGTCTGATGGGAACAGTGCCCCTGTGGTTATAAAAGGAAAGGCTGGGAGAGCTCCAAGCAGGTCCTTCGAGCAGCTCAAAGGTGGATTTCCAGAGCTGTGCGATTGCACTCCGGACCCAACCAGCGCATCACGAATGAAATGAGAAACGAAGCACGGAGCCTCTTCGTCCTTCACGGATCCTGCTGTGCCTACTTACACACGGGATAAGTTTGCCTAGCAACCAGGGATCTCTAAAAGCGTTAAACCACGAGCGCAGGCGTAAGCAGGATTTCCAACCTCGACAGCTCCGGGTGGGCAGCAGAGCTCCGATGGCGAGAGCCGCGGGGGTCCCCGGCCGCCCCTCGGTGCTCAGCAGCCGGCGATCGCCGCCGGCGCACTGCGGCTGCGACCCGGGACCGGCGGGGAGGGACAGAGCAGCCCCGTGGGTGACAGCCCATGGGAGGGACAGCCCGGCCGCGGGCGGCACAACGCGGTTGCGTGGCCCTCCCACCCGCCGGGCGCCCGCTCCTCGGCCCCGCACTCACAGCGCCGCTGTCCCGGCCCCGCACACGCGGCCCCGCACTCGCACTCACGGCGGTGCCCCGCACTCACGGTGCGGCCCCTCGGCCCCGCACTCACACACTCACACCGGTGCCCTGCATTCACAGTGTGGCCCCTCGGCCCCGCACTCACAGCGTCGCNTCGGTGCCCTTGGGCCCGGCGGCTCTGCGCCGGTGCGGGCAGCGGGATTAGCCCCGCCGTCAGCGGCCGGAACGGATGAAAGCCTTCTGTTCCGTCTCCGAACCCACTGTCCTCTCTCGAGGGCTAATGAAGCTCCTGGCTGAGCAAAGAAAGAAACTAAATGCATTATGGGACGCAGTGCTTAAATATGCAAGGCAAAAAAAGCACCCAACCCATAACGACCTGAGTCCAAGAATGTAGTGAGCTTATCATTCAACTAATCTGATTAATGGGGCACTTAAAATGTTTGCATATATATTGCATTCAAGAATATACTTGCTCAGATAAGCCAGCCAATAACATGTCACAACATCCTTTAACAAACACGCTCTTCAGATGCTTGTGGTCATTAGGCACCACTCCAACCACAAACTCAGAGGACTAGTCTTCACTACCTTAGGCACAACAGTACCTCAGGAGAATGAACATAATCCTTTTGATGGTACTGGAGCGTCTACATTCCACCAATCACTGCTTTTCACCACCTTCCAAACATAACCGACAAAATGGCCTTTTCTTATCACTCTGCTCCTACAGCAGAGCACAGGAGCAGCCATGTGCTGCCAGAAAGCCACATGGAACTGTAAGTTCTGCAAGACAGAGCCTATTGCACCATGATGCGTTGCACATATCAGAATGGCATGGGCTCAGGCAGTTGCAAGGAAAATATTTTGAGTCTTTTTGGTCAAAATTGGGGTAGTTATGATTTTATCTACACACATTCTTTTAGAAATCAAATACGTTATAAAAAGCACTAAAGTCACTCAGTATTAGCAGCAATAAAAAAATAACCTAAGCAAACCTCATGGCAGAAACAGCATTACCAGACTGCCTGAAAGAGATGGGGAATTTGGAAGGATTAAGAATTTGTGGCTGCTTTTTCCTGGGAAATACATGAAGCAATATCTCTGCTTTTTCTCCTTAGTCAGCGTGGTATGGTTCTCTGTCAACACCAAACATAAGATGCTGAAGTGACTTTTTCATTTTTTCCAAATTCAAAATTCTATCAGCATTAATATGTATCTGCCATGCTGACACAGCAATCTTTGGAAAAACATTATGAGCAAAAAAAACGATTGGCAAATTTTGTCAGCCATCATTGTATAATTAAAACCCTAAATTCTGCAGGCTGTCAAAACTCCTTTCTTCTGAATTTTACCATGGTTGTGGACCAAACTGACAACATTTGGCAATGGTATATCGGCAGCGCCATTATTTTTATTTCCATGGTAAGCATACAAAATGAAGCCTTTTTCTTAATGATAACATTACGCCTCTAACAACCTGGCAGCTGGCCTTCACAATTACAAGGTAGCCAATATTGCTGAGGAGAAAAAAAACCCCACCTAGCACAAAATTAAAATACCTCTTTAGTCTTTGCCCTGGGCAGGAGTCCATGACAGTAACAAGCAGTTAATCTCAGAAGTGACTCTGATTTCATGTGTCTCTATTGTAAAAACGTTGCAAAAAATGCAGAAAAATTTGAGCCCACACATCTGGATTCCATCCAGGAATACTCTCCTACTTTACAAAGCAGCAAAATCCTTTGGATACATGCACACATCTAACAGACACAGAACTCAAAGAAATACGATGTCATGAAAATACTGGAATCTACCCTTCCCTACCCATAACTCCAGAAAAGCTTGCTTTCGTTGAAAAGCTACTGTGTTGCATTAAGTGGAGTTGCATCAACAATCACTTTGTCGTTATTAGAATATCTTTGCCTTTTCAGAAGAGTAGTGAAATTTTGGCAGGAAAGCTGAATTTGACTTCTTTGGTTTTCTGGTTTTCTCTCTTGATAAAACCATATTATGATTGATTATTATAGTTGAGTTTTTCCATACACCTATTCAGATGTTATTCACATATTTTTCCTCTTTAAAAAGTGACTGATAAACTCTCTAACACATACACACACACTTCACAAAGCAACAGACACCAATATTTAATCTTCAAGTTCCCAGGTTTTGAACAGTGTTCTTAAAAAACACATTTGGCCCTTCTCTTCCTGCCTTCCTAATTCAGTTTCATAGCAGTGAATGAGGAGAATCAGTCAGTAAACTGCTTGTACATCAGTTAATTAAATTCCCCTGGCATGCCTGTAAGTCAGAATGCACTGTATCAGTAGCTATGCTAAAACATGATCTGGCATTACGAAACTTTCAATACATGTGCAGAATGACAAAGCTGTGCGTTATTTCAGGAGTTATTTCTTTTTCTTGTTGGATCATGCTTCTATAGATCAGCCTTAGACCAAGGGCATTGTTAGACAAATGGCTTATATTAAACAAGCTGCCTTTTCTATGAGGAAACAGGAGATCTCTAAGGCAACAAGACAGTGGTGGACTAAAGTGGGATCTAGGCCCTAGGTCTGTAAAAGGACTCCCAGACTAATTAAGACTTTAGATACCAAGCCAGTAAGATGAGATGTAGATACAGAAAAAAAACACAGCTTGAACTTTTCACCTGTGTGCTACTAAAGGCAAAGCCACACAGATGCAGGCTGACGTAGATCTCTGCTAGGCCAGGCAAAGCCGTCTCTTGCTTGGAGGCTGTAGAGTGACATGTGCTCCTGTAGAGGTGTTCTTAACCTCATCCTGATTCTCTGGAAATAAACACAGCAGTCAGCCTAGACAAAGAAGCTCAGATTTATCTTAGCTAAGATCAGAGCACAGTACTCACAGAAGAAACCAAAGGAAATACAGGTCTTTTGAAATTAGTTCATTCACATAAGCAGTTCACAGTGGGACACCAAGAAGAGATTGGTGCAATACCTCCATCTAGACAAGAACAGGAAGAAAGAATTAGTAAGTCTTTTCAGCGGGTATACAGATTCTTACAACAAATCTCTTTTGCAATAGCCTAATAAACACTGAATCACAGAAAAGCCTACCATTTACAAGACAAAAGATAACCAAGGCATTTGGAAAGTGCAGATGAGGTCATTAGTCCTCCCACTGTCCTTCAGGCTTTAAATATCCTTGTGTCAGGTAAATATAATTACTAAGTGTAAGCAAAACAGAATCTGTGGTTTGTCTGTCTCCTGTTTACTGCAATGCTACAAAAAAAGTTGCTCTGATATCTTTTAGTATTCTCATATTAGGTAGGACACTGAAAACCATTAAGAAGTTATTTTCAATGACTATTCAAACCACTAGAATAGTGATCAAGCTTCAGGCTCTACAAGCAAAACCAGGCTCTTGAAGATCCCAAGTTACCCACAAAGATTGCACTGAAAAGGCAGTAACTGCACTTCTACAAAATCAGGACATCAGAGGAAAACAGTCATTCTGCAGTGATCCTGTTAATCACCTGCAACTACAGTGTAGTTTCTATTAAAATCCAGGCACACAACATGTTTCGAGGCTATTTCTCTTGCAAGTTGTTGTGATAAAACTGGCATGTTTAATTTCTTACTAAGGACTTCAAGAGTAGCTATGCATTTTACAATCTATAGTAGTCATGAGTAAGGAAAAGACTGCTTGTATTACTAATACAACTAAAGTGCCCCATATTGTCTAAGACAAGGAGTTTCTGTACTCAGTCAAATAATGTACCTCACTGAGGTGGCTGTATGTAGCTAGAAAATCTGATGTAAATACTTTTCATGTAAGCATTAGAAGTGATCAATTTGTAAGGTTTAAAACAACCTGTTGCTTTAGCTGTTACTCAGGAGTATTTGTCTGAGCTCTAAGGCAGAAAAATGGGCTTTCTCTAACAAAATTGACCTTCTCCAGTAGAAGATGAGCTGCTCTTAATATTTAAAATCCGAGAGAAAAATTCCACTACCCTTTTTGCTAAAGAACATCCATGTTACAAAACGAAAATAACCCTGGTATTAGAAGTGTTGATGCCAATATAGGTCATTTTGACAGAACTTGGCTAGGAATCAAATACACATGCCAGCAAGCCTCAGTTCCAGCTCCTGGTGGCAAGGTTGTAATGAGTAGTTAGACACAGTAAACTTCTAATCTAGCAGAGCTACAGCCACACTCTCTAACCACAGCCTTAGAGTTGAGCTCTTAATCCTCTTATTACACTGAGCTATTTGTCTGTGTAACTTTCTTCTGCTAGAGCAAAACACAAATGTATTACTATCAAACCGAATTTCAACACTGCATTTCTGTATTTTGTGATAGTATTTGTTCTTGGTCTTTATACAGCATCAAGCTGGAAAGGGCCACAAACTATGTATTTCATATTTTCAATGCATGGCTTCTGTTTAATTCTTGGTGAACTTTCTTTTTGAGAGGTTCTGCTCATCTCTCATGGGCATACGAACAATTTTCATGTTGACATCTACCATTTGTACATAACTTAACCACAACAGCTTGAAAGAAAAGCAATATACCAAAGTATCCAATGCACAGTCATGGAGTATCTGAAATGAACAACTTTAAATAATGGCTTAACCTGATAAGGGTAAGCATCATGCAGAAATGCAACAGAAAAGACATTCTACTTACTTAGCAAGGTACATTTCAAGTCCACAGCATCCCTTCTGCAAGTCCTATTTCCAAAAACATATGGGTTCATGTGCCTTTAATGGGAATGTGGAAAGCTCCCAGTAAAATAACTAAATCATGATCAGCCTTTCTTCCTAGACCCAAAGTATACTCCATAACCCTTCCTCATGACTGCTTTAGTCACCAACCTAGAACTAAAAGCTTGCAAAGATATTGTTTAGATTTTGCCTGAATGTTTTGTTTCTTAGATAAAGCCTGTCAAATTGTAATTGGTTTGAGGAATGTTGATAAGTTGGTTTTTTTGNCCAAACCGTGAATATTGCCTTCTGTTAGTAATGTGTTTAAGTGTACTTTATTTCAAGCATTTTTCCCCACACCCATTTTGTTCACATACACTGTAATTTTTTTCCACTGTATAAACTGTCAAACAAACTTAAGTGTAGCACACACTTAAAATGATTGTGTAGGAGGTTAAAATCCAAGAACTTTTTGGTTATTTCATTTTGCTAAATTATTAATAAGCATAATTTAATGCATTTTGTATCCTGTTCTTGATTTAACTAAACTTGTATTTGGGTGATAAGTGGGTGACAGTGGGACAGCATGATGTGTGGTACGAAATAGTGTGCTGATTATGTTGGGAACTTTCAAGGTTGCCATTTGCTGTGCTGCATTACCAAGCTAGCATTTTAACAGGGATTGTTCATTTGCATCTTGCAGGTTAAGCTTGGAATGCAGGCTTTTGGGAGGGATAGGAGGTTGCTTAGGTAAAGGGGAGTGGTAAGGCTAATTCCATTTCAAGCCACAATTATCCAGGAAATGATCCACCGCCCATCCCTGTGGTTTTACTATTAGGATCCAAGAACATCCACAAAAAAATAAGTTAGCAACCTGAGATAATTTGGTAAATGCTTTTCTACCTATACCAACTATTGTTCCAATAACAGACAACCTGCAGAGTCTCTGGTTAGCTGAAATTGAAAAAACTCAAAAGAACAGTTATTGAAATGCTGATTAATTTACAGCTTCTCATGTGTAGTAAGAGATAGATTACAGACCCAAACAGTTCATGGGATATGAATCAAAGTCCCTTCACCTGGGAGATGACAGGTGAAAAAAGATGACTAAAGGTCTACCAAGGCAGATGAGCAATGCCCTAGATGCTAAATAGGGAGACCAGTGAAATTCACAAAGACTTCTGAACTGTAGCCATTTGACTCACATGGAAACCATTAGTTGTGTGCTTGCTGAACCAGGGGAAGCCCTAGGTGAGCACATTACAGATGACACAGAGGAGTTTGCTCTGAACTGAAGCAATTTCTAAACGACAGAGATGCCAAAGACAACCCTGTCATCAAATGCCACAGGTTGAGCTTTGGATGAAATACAGAATAAACAGGAAAAATTATGTTTCCACTTTAATTAAGATGGTATTCAGGCTTACCCTAATTAGTTAATTTTTAGTAATTTCCTTTAACTATTGCTATTAAACCATTCAGCTTGTTAGGAACAGCACAGATCTAAATGACTGCCTAACAGCTGCTAGCAGTTCATTAGGTACCTACAATCAAGCTTTTCTCTCACAGGAAGAAGGCATCAGTAAGCACCCTTCCATTAACCCAGGGTTCTCTTTTCTCTCACAGAACAGTAGCAAATTATTCACATACTAAAATTCACTGAGAGCTACCCTTCACAGGACAGCATCTCCTCTATATGTATTGGAGGGACTGGTAAACAAAGAAGCCAACCATAGCTTTTTTTTCAGAAATTTTGATATTATTACACATTAGCAAAGCTCAATGGCATCTTCATGTTGTTACTAAAGAAATCAGTGCCTAGAATCAAGAAACACATGGCTATTATTGTGACATCCTAATCACTATGATCTTAATACTACTAGGTAGCTTCTCTCTTAGGGAAAGTGATAACGTCCCTGTGAATGTATTTTTGGTCTTATCTGATCATTTGCCTTAACCACCCTGTAATTCTTTTATGCTACGCCCTGTAATTATTTTCTGGTATTCCCTGCATTTCTATTCCCAAATTTCATAATACATTAAATAATTACTTCACGTCACTGTATAAATAGAGCACCTGGGCAAAATTAATGACCAATAGGACACTTTTTGCTACCCCAAGTATACATGGATTGTTTGAAATTTAAATAACTTAAAAAACATACACATGCAGTTCAAAAAATGACCAGTTTTTTAAAGAAGACTTAAGTAGTTACACTTCAAAATTCAGAGCTAATGAAAGCTTCTAGAGACGACCTTCACATTAGTCAGAATATTCATGAACACAAAAGGGCTTCATAATCACAAAAGTGAGTTGAAACAAGCTCCTTAAACAACATAAAAACAGGCTGAGTGGATAAAGAAGGGATATGAAGAACAACCAAAGTCTAGTACTTCATTTTAAAAAAAGGCTTTTAATGAAAATCTGAATACAAAAATAACCAAAACACCCTACAGTCATCAGGAACAAATCCTAAAGGTTTTCTCTTGTCAGGTCCCTGATAGTTTGGCAAGCGCTTGTCTTCTCTGTTCTGCAGTCATATACTCACAGGCTTCCAAAATATTGACTATAATTAAAGTCTGTTGAATTGTTTTTGCTTTTACCCATATTCTTCCATTCATTCCCAGCACCAGCTCAAATGGGTACAATTGTGACAACTCCTGAATTATTTCACATTTGGGAGCCAAGAGCCTGTGAACAAGACCAAAATAAAGTTAGAGGAAGAAGTGCTCACACTTACAGACACCACACAATTATTGACCAGCAGTAGTGCTGGTATGGGAGCTATTTAAGAAACACTGGAAAATGATCAAACATATACATCCAAAACAGCACTACACTATCAGATTTTAAGGCTTCTCTCATATAAAATATATGTATCTAAAAAATAAAACCGTTGTAAATTTCTTCTCATTAGATTCAGAAGCAATCCCTGACAAATTTAAAGTGAATTGATAACTTTTACAACAATTTTATGATCTAATAAATTCTAAAAGCACACTGTTTGATAAAATGACGTCTTAAAAGTGCTATTTATGAATCTGACACCCCCAGGTGTCTTTCAAAACAAGAAAGTAGAAGGAAAATACTGTTTCCTTCTACTTCAGGAAACAGTAGTAGCAGCAATAAACAGACTACTTCATTTTTATTAAATGACACCATACTAAATATTGTAATATGTCTAGGTTTAAATCGAGCTTGAACAAGTATTCACAAAAACTAAAAGCATATCAGGGTTTAGAAGTTTACTTGTAATATACGCTGTTATTTTTTTACTTGCATACAGACAAAATTTGGAAAACAGAATGACTGCAAGTTTTTGTATCAGTTCACACTGACTTCTGATAGGACATATAAATCAGATAGCTACAGGTATGAAAGAGCTGTTCTGCACCTCCAGATTGCTTATCCAAAGAACAACAAAAAACTCCACCCAAAAAGCAACAACAAATTTTGACTATTGTTTATCCATGTAATTTGGTATTCTTTGATAGTCACAAAAAAAATCTCGTATTTACATCAGCATAAGTAACTCCAAAATTCACAATACAATTAAAAGTTTATGAAACAGTTCCTGGATTAATGTGTCAGTTTTAAACTAAAATACTATTTTTTTTTTTTGTGTGTATCTTTATTTCAATGCAATTTATTTTTCTTTGGAAGTCAGAAAATAATGTGTACTGATGTACAAGGACCCTTTTAATCAGCTGCCAGCCAAACACAAACCCACCACTACCCCATTAAACAGAAAGGCCAACAAGCATTGCCAAGTTTTAAGCTCCAAGGTTGCACGTTACATACCTGAAACACTATCCTGAATGTTTGACTTTCCCAGGTCACTACTTTTATTTTCCAGACTATCATGGCAAACATATCACTTTTTTTAAACAGGTCATGCAACAACATACAGAAGAGCTTCTAAGCCTCTTAAGAGGAAAAATAAAATTTCCTTCTATTGTATTCAGTAGAACTAGTTTAAATGCACAAGTATTGCATAGTCGGATTTACCAAACTGCTCAGAGGAAATAGTTGTGAGAATCTTACACGTGAGAGTGACTATTTAAATTTCTTAGTACTTACTTTCTTATTAGACCTAAGGAAACTTTAAAGAGGAAGCCATCTTGTCCAATTATTCCCATTCCACTTGATTTTCCACTGCTGTCTATACAGACCATCTCTGGTTCCATGTCTTTATTTGCTACAACGAACTGACCATAAATAAGATCTCCCACCTAAACAAAACAGTGCCAGAGAACAAAAGTATAATCACTTATAACAATTTAGCAGGACAACAATAAAAAATACCACACCAACTTATTCTGGTTTTTTTTACAGTTCCTTTTACATTCTGGTGATGGCGTTTCATCCGAGTGTGGAAACTGTGGCATGCATGTGCCACACAACCATTCATAATAGCGCTGTTAAAAAACTCCACACAACTAACATTTTCTCCCAGCATCACATGGCATAAAAGCATATTTTAAAACCTCAACTTCGGAGTGCCCTTTGGTATGCACATCACTCGTGAACTGTATCTGGCAGCACCATGTGCAAATGCAAACATGAGAGGGGAGCTGCCAGCCATCTGAGAGAGAGTTTGCTCTCTAACCACGCTAGTTACAGTCCTACTAAGAAACCTCACAAAGCCAGCGGGCTAACGGCACAAAACCCTCCGCGGAGGGCCAAGGCGAAACCATTACAAGCGGACCTGCACACCTCCTCTACCGTGTAGATTAT
>VZTR01031440.1:530682-541701 GCA_013400775.1 Chaetops frenatus | reverse complement strand
CTCACGGCACCTCCGCCAGCTGCCTTTCCTCCAGGGAAGCGGCCCTTCCATTTCTGCCAAGGAACGGCGTGAACTTAAGCGTCGGAATTAATTAAGCACACGAAGTTAATTCTTCCAGCTGCAGTCGTTTGCAGGGTATTTTAATACCCGATTAGAAGTTGACAGGAAAACAAACAGCTGGTCAAATCTGAGGTGAATGTCAGCCAGTGAGTTTGGCAGTGAGGGAGGAGAAAAGCACGCCAGTTGTGAAGAGAAACTGCTCATAGGGAGATGGCATTAAAACAGTTGGAAAGGATCACAGTGGGTCACCTGCTCCATCCTCCCTGCTTAAGCGGGCTCGTCCTAGAGCACATTGCACAGAACTGCATCCAGACAGTTCTTTAATATCTCTTGATAGAGAGGTTCCACAACCTCTCTGGGCAACCTGTTCCAGTGTGTGGTCACCTTCACAAAGTAAAGAAGTTCTGCCTCGTGTTCACATGGAAATTCCTATGCATCAGTTTCTGATTAATGAGGTCCCCTGTCAATCACATCTTCTCAAGGCTAAACAGGCTCCGTCCTCTCAGCCTTTCCTTGTAAGAGAGATGCCCCAGTCCCTCAATCATCTTCACAGCCTTCTGCCCAGAACTGGACACAGCACTCCAGGTAGAGCCTCAGCAAGGCTGAGCAGAGGGGCAGGATCACTTCCCTTGACCTGCCGGCAATGCTCTTCCTAATGCACCCCAGGATCGCATTAGCCTCCCAGGGCACTGCTGGCTCATGGAGATCTTGTCCATCAGGACCCCCAGGTCCTTCTCCACAGAGCTGCTCTCCAGCAGCTGAGCCCCCAGGTTCTCTCTGTGCTCGGGGTTATTCCTCCCCAGGGGCTGGACCCTGCTTTTGCCATTGTTGAATTTCAGGTTCTCCTCTGTCCATCCCTCCAGCCTGTCGAGGTTTCTCTCAAGGGCCACTAAGGTCGCGGTCCCTCGTCCCGGTTCTGTGCCACCGGCGGCCTTTCCGAGCAGGCCCTTCACCCCTCCCCTCAGCTCCTGCGGGCGGCGCTGGGCCCCGCTGCGCTCGCGGCGCTGTCGCGGGGCAACCCCGCGCCTTGGGGGCCGGGACCGCGGCCGAGGCCGGGCGGTAGGAGCGGGGCGGGCCGGGGGCTGCCGTGCCAGGAAGGAGCCGGAGCGGGGCCGCTCTCCGCGGGAAGGCAGGCAGCTACAGCGCAACCCCGCGGCGCCAGCGACAGCAGCGGCTGCCAGTGACTGTCGCGGAGCGTGGGGCGAGGCGGGGTAACGCGCCGGGCCCTCCCAGGATTCCGAACATCAGGCGTAGGGATAAAGGAGCGGGCCCGCCCCGCCTGGAGCGCAGGCGACGGGGAGAGGCCCGGCCCGTGCTTAAATGGAGGGCGCGGGGCAGGATCCGGGTTAAGAGGGTGGGCTAAGGTCACCCGGAGCCGCCGTGAAGGCAGAGGATGGGACAGGATTCGCTGCTGTGCCAAGTGCCCGGGCTCTGCCCCGCCGGGCCACGGCTGCCACACGGGGATTCAGCCCCCTTGACAGCAAAGGAAGCGTCATGTTTACTTAAACTGGACTGGTAAAGTGTGTGCACGGAGATCGGTGCCTCTCGTAAATGTAGAGTGGGTGCTTCAGGCCCTCGCCCTGCATCCATGTCTTAAAGATAGGTTTGACAGTTCAAACTAAAATTACCCCTTAATCGTCGTCACAGCTACTTGCCTGTTCTTCGAATATCTGTGTAGAAGTTTCCTATGTCCTGTTGTGGTTTCCAGGGTTTTGTTTGTTTGGGAGTTTTTTGTTATCATGTAGACCTAGAATTAGCAGCATGTTTCCAAGTACTTTATGAATTATACATGTCCAAACGCTAAGGTGGGTTTTGAGCGGTTTTTTTCTGCAGTGATTGGTGTAGTTGATCTGTCACTGGATCTTTTAAGAACTAAACCACTATTGAGTGACTTTCTTGTATAAATTGCAAGCTTAGTAAAAAGTAATGTAATAGTCAGTGTTTGGCACCTGAAGCAAGAATTTTTAGACCCCCTAACTTACTTCTGATGTTGATGTCTAATATCTGTCTGTTTATTGTCAGTAGATTTGGATGGAGTCTCAGTATCTGAAGCAATGCCTGGGAAGTTGCTTGAAGAAGGGACTGGCAGAGGTTGTAGAGCATCGGCCAGCAGATCCTATCGAGTATCTTGCACACTGGATTTACAACTACAGAAGAAACTTAGATGAAGAAGAAAAGGTGGATCCGACTTAGGCAAAAAAAAGATTGCTACAATATAGTTGATGCTATTTAATATGTGTTTTGTTTTTATGTTTGAATGATTGTGTGTTACCTCTGAAATAGAGAATGCTGGAGAGAGCTGAGCTGGATCAAGAACGGGAGGCAGCCCTGGCAGAACTTGAAAGGTTAAAAATCCAGGAAGAAGAGCAGCAGAAACTTGAAGAACAACGTCAGGTTATTAATACTTCATAACAGATAATTCTAAGCAGCATACAGTGCTGTGGCATCTTAGAGCTCTTTGTATACTTCTAATAGCTGTATACTGATTTTGATAAAGATGACATAAAGCAAGTATTTTAATCTCACTTTTCTGAGTAACTGAAATTATTAGTCAGCAAATGGGTAGGAAAACTTACATACTATGCAGTAAAATGCTATTAAAAGAATGATGGCTGTTAAGGTAAAAAGCAGCCAATTTAGGACTTATGTGAGAAGTAACTGAAAATACTGCTTGGGAAATAAGAGAAATAAATACATTATGTATGTTTCTAGCCATTCTTTATAAAGGAGTCACGTGAACTAAGTGTTGCTGTGGTGTTGTTGATGTGATCTGACTGGATTTTTTTTGTATGGTTAACTTTCATGATGTTAAAATCAAAAGCTTAATTTTAAGTTTATGCTGATCACATTAAGCCCGGCTGTAGTGTAAGATGCATTCATTTTATTTCACTTGCAGTTTTAAAATTTGGAGTTTAGTGATTTGCAAGCCGAAAATTATGTGCCTAAGGATTTAATGAGTGATGTAAAATAGTAAATGAAAATAAAGAAATTGTGTCTAGAGGTAATTCACAGAGAATTAAATAAATCATTTCACATAGGATACAGGAAAGATTTTGAACAATACTCACATTAGATGCAATTTTTTTTACCCTAACTGAGTTTTGGCTCTAGTCAAGTACTCAGGTAAGTTTTGATTTTATGTACCAAAAAGGAATGGAAAACTATGACCATACTTGTAACTGCTCACAAAATGCAAGAGCAAAAAGTATTCTCTAGTGTTGCTGAATGTAAATACTTAGATGATGCAGTTTCTGAAGTTTTGATGTTATAGGACTTATGTTCACAATTAATAAACACTTCCTGTCAGATATTTCCAATTGTAAATACTAAAGGTTGCTGATGGACATGATTAATGCTAATGACATTGCTTGCCAAATTATTGTATAGATTTGATTCTATATTGGTTCCTCCATCTGTGCTAGATATTACACAAAGTGTCAAAGAGCTTAATCCAAAGGATAGGAGATTACACATTCTCCTTATCAGCCTATATTCGTTATGACACAGTGTCTGAAGTGTGTACACTAACTTCAGTTAACCATTTCTTCTTCCTCTTGGTAGTAAAACCTTTATATCCATTAGAATCTCAAACCTTTGAAAATGATACCCAGATGATACTGAAAGAACTTTGTCATTAACATAATATAGCAGTTATGTTTTATGCTTACTTTTTATTATTTCAATTATGAAGTACATTGTAAACAATGTGGTGGAAAAGCTAAATGTGGGGGGTTTTTCTGTTCTAATTTTTCCCTTCTTAAACTGATTGCAGGCTCAGTTGGAGAAAGAACGTGCAGAGTTGGAAGCACAAAATAAAGAAGCTGAAATGCAGTTGAAGCAGGAAGATCAAGAGGTTAAGACAATGCTTAGCTAGTGGTTTGAAAATACCTTTAATCACTCATTTTTCCAGATGCAGGCATCAATTACAAAACACAAAGCAGAAGCCCATGGGTGTTAAAGTAACACATAATTAAAAAACAGGAGTGTAGATAGAGGGAAATGTCTAACACATGGCTTCTGCAGCCTAGGTTTTACACTTGAATTTTGGTCAGAACACAACATTAATTTATTGCAAAAATCCAGCATAAGGTCAGCTTAGCTGATGCTTCCACTTTCCTTGGTAGTATTTGTTAGAAAGTGTTATAAAATAAACATGTCTAGTTTAAATATCAAGACGGTAATGTTTTTCAGGGTGTTGGCACAAAGCCCATTTACTGTACCTGGAAAAGGAGCTGTGGCTTGGAATTGCAATTCCTCTGGATTCTGATATCTTCCTGGTGTATGGGAATTTATACTAACAGAAGAGTGTGTATACAGATATCCATGTTTATGGTCTTAATGCTGCTTCAATAAAAACATACATGGATAATTGGCATGTTTATTTCCCTAAAGCTTTAAAAACTCTGTGGAGCACAGAGTATTTTAGAAATATCTAAGTTTTTACAACACTGTTAAAATACTGACAAAACATTATTGTAGGAAGATGAGAGTATGAAAGAGACAGAAAAAAATGTAAATATTTAAAATTGCTGTTAATTAAAAAAAATATAATAAAATAGGGTTAAACATACAAAGACCATATTCCCATACTACTAAATTTGTATAGCACTTACCTAAAGTATTCTCTTTGTATTAGTACATAATGTCATTTTAAAACACCTGAAATATGATTTCATGGCATGGGACATTTGAACTGAAAACTGGTTTTCATTACCACAGGAAAATGAAGATACAACAGCTGAAGTTTCAGATAGACCTGGAACATCTCCTTCATCCAAAGCTGAGGAGCCAGATGAGAGTGAACCAGTAAGTATTTAGAAAGAGATTTTAAATAATTGATCCTTACAGATTTGCTTTTCTGTGCTGACCTATCAAAAG
Source organism: Chaetops frenatus (assembly GCA_013400775.1). NCBI lineage: Eukaryota > Metazoa > Chordata > Aves > Passeriformes > Picathartidae > Chaetops > Chaetops frenatus. The sequence continues at coordinate 536,763 of VZTR01031440.1, read as the reverse complement.
ATGAAAGTTGTTTAAGGGATGCTATTTTGGCCACAACCTCCAAACTGCCCATAGCTGCACTCTGGTAGGAGTTAAGCTGTTTTAAAAGACTCTGTGGTGTTAGCTGACTAAATCCTCAAGATTTAAAACACCCTTTTGTATTCAGATATGTTACTGACTAAAGCCTGAATATACTTCAAGAGGAGGCAGCCTTCCTGTGCTGTGTGAACAGTTATGTACAACATGTACTAAAACACTTAATTTCTGGTATCAGTAGTATAATTCTACCTCAGAATTTATGTTGTTATATTAATATGCCTTATACCTAAGGTTGCTTTGATAGCAGCCTGTTTTAGAAGTGTTCTCTCAATAGATTTATGAAAATACTTATGACTGTTCTTAAGGTCAGGTTTTCAAAGATGTTTTTTCCACTGAGGTAAATCAGATGAGTATGCAAGATCTCATATAATCCAAATTTTTATAATTTTCTGATAACTACGTATTGAAAAATATTTTGGAGGCTTTGGGCATATTTTATGGGTTCTTTAATAAGCAAATTGCAAAACCAGAAGTGAAAATGATTAGTAAGTAGTACCTGCTGTTTCCTGTGTGTGCCAAGTTTTCATAGCTAAAGGCATTAGATGGCATTTTGGTGATGTTATTTCAGGTTTTACAGTGATATGTTTGCTACAAATTAAGAACAGATTGATAAAATAAGATATATAGGCTTGTACTACTGATTCTGCCCTCAGAATCACAAGGCTTCATCCAAATTTGCTGGATTTTATAACAGAAGTCTGGTGATGACATTCATTGTGTTCCACTGAATGGAAGAATACATGTTTATACTGATAAGTACCAACTTGTCTATCATGGGCAGTTTTTTCCTATTTTCCTTTCTACAAAGTTCAGTGAATGCTGATAAGTGATAGAATTTTCTTGCTGTTGTTTTTCAGAGTTAAACGGATCTCCCAGCAGTAACAGAAGAAAGTTAGAACTGACCTGAAAGCAGTAAATATATTTTCTACTCATTACTTGCTGATCCTGAAGTGTAGTATCTTGATTTATGTATTTTATAAATAGAACTGATTTACACACCTGTTTCTCCAGTATCTGTTTCCAAGGTATTTGTATAAAGTCTGTTAATTCTGACACTGATTCTTCCTTTTTGTTCTTAAACCACTGAAGCTAGCATGGCTGACTTGAGGGAAGAAAACTGCAGTTGAAATAAAACATCTAATATATTTTCTACTTATTGCATATTGAAGTAATGGTAATAAATACAAATATAACCATAATAAATACAAATGTAACTACTATGTCAATATGATTTGAGGATAGATGCTACAATATGATAATCTGAATCAATATTAAAATAATAAATTATTATTGAAAATTATTTTCCAAGAATTTGAATGGTTTCTGATAGAAAAAGGGAATTCTCTACAGATTAAAAGATGGAGGGAGTGTTCTGGACATCAAACTTGGTGCAAAAATCCAATCAGATTTCCCAAATGTATTTGAAAAAATTAAAATTATCTCTGACTCAGTATGTACTAGAAGATCTTGCCTCCTAGAAGTCATGAGGTGGTCTTTATAACACTAAGTATTTGCTCTAGGTTTTATTAGAACCTTTTCTGGGTATTGTGTGGCACTAGGTGAGCTGCAAGGGTCTGCATATTAGTTTTGATTAGTCAGGTTTTTTTAAGCCTTTTCTGCATTTTTCTTGAATTTGTAAATCAACAAATTAAATTTTTATTCTCTACTAAGTACCATTATTATTTCTCAAAACTTCACTTCTGAAAATTCAGAAGAATATTTAGGTTGACCCATAGTTATCTATTAAAATAAGTTTTATAATCCTTAAAGATGCATTTTTACAAGAACAGATGTTTGTAATTGCTGGTATCTTGGTATAGATTGTCAAGAATGTTCTGTGTCTGTACATTATAAATGGAAAAGACATCAACATTAAGAAATCCTATACTTCTTCAATAAAATGTGCCTTTGCATTTCTATCTTGTACTACAGGTTAGTTGGTCGTGGCCAGTATTGTGTAATAAAAATTAAAAAATCAGTGCATAGTTAATGCATTCACTGGATTCTTCAGTTTTGGGATGAAAGAGATTTTTATAGTAATTTCACCTTAATTTTTTTATAATATGGCTGACTCTAAGGGGTTTGCTATCTGTGGCAAACTGTTAAAAATACCTATACACCCAGCAGACCAAGGTCAAGCACACAGTAAATGTTTTCCTGATCTGAATAATTTGTTTTGGTCATTTAGATCCAACTGAGAATAATCTTATCAATTTTTAAAAACATAAGCACTATAGATTTTTGATAGAGTAATAAATTATTTTTTCCCCTTAAAGATAAAGTACATTTATTAAAAAAATCCTGTGCCCATTTTATTGCTTCATTGCTTTTTGGGTGCTGTTAATAGCCACATCTTATAGGAGCATCCTTAAAAGAGGAAAATGCCACTTACTAGGTATAAGTACTTAGAAATGTTTGTGTAACTTTTGGACTCAATAAAAAGGGAAGTATTTTTGTGCCTAAGTGGTCAGACTTTGCTATCTACAATTATTCTGATTGATTTGCAATTTCTATGATAGTCAAAACCTGATGTTCCAGTAAATAGGTTTTGACACAGTTTACAATTATATTTATTAGTAACAGTTACCATAGAATCATTTAAGGACACACTTTGATACCACAGTTCTAATTACACCTGTTAACACTGTATGCACAGCAGCCTTTTGTGCCAGTCTCAAAGGGATGGAGTAACTGGATAAACAGATAGAGTGGTTTTGGGCTTTTTTTAAACCAATGTGTATAACTGATTCTTAATATTTAGATTAACATTTTCAAAAATTGGTAACTCATGTCCATTTACACTTAATGTCCAGTCATGTTGACCATGAAAATGTCAACCTTCATGCAGCTTTCAAAATGTAAGACACTATTTTAAAACATACTGGAAAATAATTCTAATGACATATTGCTTTCATTCTTTAATCTTTTTATACTGTTTGTATCTTTGATTTTGTTATATGTGTGTCCACTAGAGTGCATCCTAAATAAACACACTGGGAGCTCTCTCAGTTATAGCCCCTGGAAACTACAACTTCTGTTTGTCATTTTGTTTCAGTTTATTTTTATCTTTGACTTTTTCTTTGTGATCCTTCAGTCCACATCCCTCACTTTATTTCAAGGTAGGCAGTTTTGGATGGAAACTTTTATCAGAAAATTACTTAGCAAGGGTCAAAATAAAGTTGTAGATTCCAATTTACCTGTTTCTTTATTGTTAGTACAGAAAACATTTGTTGTAAAAATGTTATTTGTAGGAAATCCCATTTTTTTCAGGATTTGATGTGCACAGACCGGGTGCATTATTCCCCTTCTACAGCTTTATAGCAATTCTTATGGGATATGGGTTCTTATGGATTCTTCTTGGATATGGGATGAGAGATAAACAATTCTTGGATCAGTGCTTTCTTAAGGTGCAAACTTGCCTGTAGGTTACTTGAAAATATAGTTCACAGCAAAGATGACTTCTCCTTGGGTATCTAAACCTGGAGGAAAATTAAGGCAGCTTAAAATAAATTTTGCCTTCTCTTTCTGAACTTTCACCTTCTTTGGAGTATAGGAAGCTAGAGCCTGGAGGAGGACAGAGGACTATTTTAGTTACTGCACATGGTGTGATTTCAGAAGTGTTAACATAATTTCACCTGTGTGTAAAATGTAAAGTTGTATGTTGGGGAAAAATATGAAAAGGCAATTACTAAATGTAATCTGCAGCTTACACTCCCTTTGAATACATTTCTATGGAATGAAGAAGATAGGATTCATAGACAGATGATGGAAACTGTCACTGAAAATAAGGTACTAGATACTGACAGAAGATTTATGAAATTGTCCTTTTTCCTTTCTTCAGAGTAAGACAGTCTTGTGTAGGCTGCAACCAGGCCATGTCCAGATCCTTCAGAGAACATGCTGATAGTAGCATGCCCATTCACAGCTGTTCTCATTCCAGCAATACTGAAACACAAGGATGAAAACAGATATGAAGCCCAGAATAGGACAAAATGGTTCAGATTAACTATCAGTCTGCTCACAGAGGTGAAAACAGCTCTGCAGTGTGAGAACTTTCTCTTGCATGGAGAAATACATGTTGAAGCAAGCATATTTTAAAGTTACCTTTCAATAGAATAGGTTTTATTAAGTTTGCAGTTCCCTTTATGACGAATGGTTTTCCTTCATAGTCTAAAGGAACTAACTTTTGTAAGCAAAAGCTTTATACAGTAATTTACTATTGGTAATGGGAGCAAGATGGATTAGTCTGGATTAAATGTTACATTGAATTCCTCTGAACTTTGTTAATACAGCTTACTCATATTTGAAGTCAGATATTAGTTGCTTTACTTCTTTGATGCTTTTCCTGTAATTTTGTTAGAAAAAGAGCAGTGTTGTCTATTGGCTACAGCTAGAAAAGAGAGTCTAAACCTGTTATTTGCTGATAAGGACTGATGTACTTTCAAAACTATCTTACCAGTACACTTCTTTGCTTTTTTGTTGTTTTTGAGATGGGTTTTTTTTTTGGGGGGGGTGTTTGGGTTTTTGTTGGAGTAGAGTTTGTTTGCTTGTTTTTTTTACTTTTGTTTGTTTTCTGGCACTGCAATTATAGACCTTCATGCAGTCATTGTGCTTTGTAGTTGTGTATTAGTTATAATTCATACAATGGAAGAAGTTACACTATTACAAGCATTTGTACAGGTATTGGGTTAACAGTAATGGAAGAAAGGCCAGGTAGAGGAAGGTGCCTTTTTTTCGAGCTGTCACACTGTAGCAGACTTTTTAAGAAGTTAAGCAGAAGACTCATTCCCAGAATTTGAGAGATCTCAGATGCATATGCAACTTCAATCCTGTGGGTCTTCCCTGTTGAATTGCACCTCATAGAATCATTATCATGAACCAAAATCAGGCTTTAACTTAGCTTAGAATTTTTGTACTCTATGCTATTTTTTATTTTAAATAAATTCGAAGATACTACATCATGAAAAATTTTGTTCATTAGAGCCTGTCTGAAGATACTGACTGCTCCCATTTTTTCTTTAGTTGTAGATCATCCAAAATCAATGCCCCAAAATTAAAATAATTTTATAAATAATACTGGGCATGTTTGTTTCATTACCTGAGAGTAAATGGACATTCATACTGTCAAGTAATGTAATAAGCAGAGAAGGCAGCCATTTGGATCTTGTTGATTAATCTTTTTTGAGTTATCTGGTACAAAGGCTGTATTGATGTTTCTGTACTGCTACAGAAATATATGCTTCACTAAAAATTCCAAATTTTACCCCATTACTTTGCATCTGGCACAATTTAAAATTTCAATGTACTTTAAATGATGATGCAAAGCTTGGATTTAATTTAGAAATAACAATTGGTGTTTAGGCATATCACACCAAAGTTAACTGAATAATCCTAGCTTCTCTAAGGGCATTTAGAAGGTTTAAGATTTTTTTAATGAACCCTCCAAGGAGATTCTGCCATTTTCTCCATATAGTTATTAATGGATCTCAGTAGAAGTTGATATCATAAAATTTTTGGGTTTTTCTTCCCATAATCTTGGAAAAGTAAATGTGAAAAATGTGACTTTAATTTAATGCAAGAACCAACTAGTGTTTGAGTTCAGCAAATTATTTTATTCAGTGGTTCCTCTGTAATTTAGATGTTTTCTAGCAGATTCCAGATAAAGAAATTGGCTTTTCCTAGGAGAGGAGGAAGAAGTATGTTTGAGCTTGATCAGTATTTTGGTTAGTTTGTTTTTGTGAGTCATATCTTCAGCTCCATTATAGAGCTGACTGTTGTTGTTTTTTTGTTTAAAAAAAAAAAAAAAAGAGGTAAACCTTTTTTGGTGCACTGGGGATGTGTTCCAAGGATCTCAGTCTTGGTCTCCTTGAAGTTGCTGAAATGTTGTGGTTGAAATTGTATGAGGATTGAGCTGTCAGCTAATATGGAGTTCTACCTCTGAGAAGCCAATCTCCTCGTTATTAAACTTTTAATGTACTTAATACTAAAACAGGAGCGAATTTA
>VZTR01031440.1:497341-507941 GCA_013400775.1 Chaetops frenatus | reverse complement strand
CCTTTTCATTCAGATTTTCATTTTTGAATCTTTATCTGTCTCTTTTTAACTTTCATTTATCGTCTGTAATTACATTATTTCCCATCAGAAAAAAAACCTCTTTTCTCTCAGCACAGTATTTTTAATTTCTTAGGGACTGGGATCCCACTGCCTATAGGGGTTTCCTCTGGTAGGCTGCCTTTCCTTCAGCCTTTCAGAACTAGATTTAGTTTGACTGATTTTATCCTGTAAGATAGACTTTTCTGATTTAGGACATTCTTCTCCCTTTGTCCTAAACCTTCCCACAGCTTCTTAACACCCTTCTTGAGTGTTTTGGCAAGAATGCATATAATAACCTTGTGTATGCCATGCAGGGCACTTAGAGACGTGGGACAGTGGCATCTAATGCAGGTGAGACATGCTTCATGTGGAGCAAGGACAGCAATAAAGGTTGTTCATTGAAACTTTGGGAGGTGAAAAAAAGACTACAAAGGAGTCCCAGTCACTAGGAGTTTGCTGCTGGGTATTGGACCTGCACTAAGAAAGCTATTTGAACCCCAGTTGGTCTGTTGTCTCACCCAGGTAATAAAAAATTACATGTTGTCATCAATATTTTTGCCTTTATGCTTATTCCTTATAAAAACGAATACTTTGAAGAGAGCAAACAAAGATATATTTTAATCACTCCTGCCACCTTTGTACCCAGGTTTGCTAAACAAGGTTTAGTTGGACATCTATCTGAATTGCAAGAATGGTGTCTGATTCCTGTTTGGTAATAATTGTCCCATATTTAGTAATCCATGCACAGTTCTTGCAAGGCTGAGAGTTCCAATGCAGCCTCTATTTGCTAATTGTCTTTTGTGTTCATTCTTTTTTTGTTGAAGTTGTGAGATGGGAGTGAATATGGGAGATAAGACTGTCACAATCACATTAGTTCTGTGGTCTTTGATTTGTCCATCTTAGCTAAATGTACTCCTTCTTCATGAAAATAGGTGAGAATTTCTTTTGACTTGAGCCTAAGTGTGTTAAAAGCCTCTGACAGACTCTTACAAAACATTGCTTTCCAATGGATTGTGTTGCACACAGCAAGGCATGAGATTAATTTATTTTGGCACACAGCTTGTTATGTCAAAATCTAAAAGCAATACTAGACGTTTTTTAGGTACAATAAAATTATATAAGAAAATTTACCTTTTTCATGCGAAATATATTGCTATGGGTACTGCCCTTTTGTGTCCATTAGATTAGCTAGATTATTTGATTAAGATTCAATATTTGTTTTAAAGATTAGGAAAGAAAGAAAGAAAAAGATAAAAGATTATTATGACAATCTTGAGCTGAAACCTTTGTATTTGGCATGTAACTAAAGATTTACCTCAGGCAAACTTCAGTTGATAACCCCTTCCTGCTTCTGTGTGTGTGCATTCCCTGCGCTGCCTTAGGTGGGTTGCAGGGATTATTAGGAGGTGGCGTTGCTGAATGGTAGGAAACAGTCACAGAAAGCAACCCAAACCCCAGCCCTGCACTGAGCTGTGAATTATCTGTATTGATCTGAACACTTTCTCAGGCTATACCACCAGTGTTGGACAGGAACATTGTAACTTGCTGTTGGGCAAAGGAAGTTGGTGGTGGAACATCACCATTCCATTAGAACACTGGTTTGCAGTGCTGGTGGTGCTAGAGAAGGAGAAGGCTGGGAGTAAAACCTCTTAGCCTCTCAGATTATTGTGTCTTACACACTTTATTCATACCTAAGTGCAGAAGACTACAGGTAAAGTTGTAGTTAGTTAGTTTACACCAGTAGGTAAATTCCCCACTGTCTCTACTGAGTCTGCTGGAAGGATGTTTAGTATGTCTTTCTATTTAGCTGCCTTAAATATGCCAGTAATAAGCAATAAAAGGATTCCTGTCTGAAATGCCCACTGAAAGTGATGTAAACAGTCCATGTTTTGTATTGAGTGCTGTGGTTTTGAGTCACAGCTTTGATGTCTTGCAGATAAAATCTGTGATCAAATCAGCGATGCTGTACTAGATGCCCATCTCAAACAGGACCCGAATGCCAAGGTTGCTTGTGGTAAGTTGTTTGCTGCTTTGCTCTAAGTCATCACACAGTCACATTCCTTTTTTAAAATGTCTGCAACGACCTAGCTCATTTCACTCTCAGAAAATGACATAAGAATTTCAGTCTTCATGAGGAGAGATGAGACAAACAGTTTTTGTAAAGACTGAAGCCTAAGAAGGCTGTAGAAGCATAGAACCATTGATTTTGTGCATGGACTGAATTTTCCTGGAAGAAACAGATTTGCATATCACTGAATCATGCTCAGTGTTTTGACTTTCTCATTTGTAAATTGAACATGTTAGTGTTTACTTTCAGACAGACAATGAATATGAAAAGAATTTTCTATAGATGGAGTTATAATGCTAAAAATATGGAGAGAAAGGATTTACACTGTATACATTCAATAGATCTCTCAAAATCAGCATCATCACAAACACAGTTATTTGTCTTTGTGGGATGCTTTATTCTGCTGTTGTAATCCTGCTTTCATCTCTCTTTCAGAGACAGTATGTAAGACAGGAATGGTGTTGCTCTGTGGGGAGATCACTTCTCGTGCTATTGTGGATTATCAGCGAGTTGTCCGAGATGCAATTAGAAATATTGGCTATGATGATTCAGCTAAAGGTTGGTGGAAAAACTCATGAAATCATGGAAGAGCAAGCAGTAGGCAGCTTCAAAACAGGTCTGTCACCAGTTCCATAAAGGGGCTTTAGCAAGCCTGATACAAACTGCATGTGCTGTGTGAAAGCTGCTTACATGGTGCTACATGATACACTTTCTGGCTTTACCCCAGTAAGTAAAAACTTTTTATTAGTTAAAACTGAATTGGGAGTAGGCAGACTATACTTTGAACTGTGGTATTAGACCACAATGGTTAACTGCAACTTGAACCATAGAACCTACCAGTCCTCCAAACTTGCAAGAACTTGACTCAGTTTTTCATTTGGCAAGCTGAGTGTTGCATCTTGTTGCCAAAGAGAGAGAAGAAACCTAGTTCATTTAATTGTACCTTTGTATTTTCGTACTGCAGTAGCATCTGGAATTGCCAGGTGTAAAGGTGGCTGGCACTGTAGGGTGCTCTGTTAGCTCTGAATTACTCCTTTTACACTGAGCAATGTGTGGTCCAGATCTGGGCTGTGAGATGTGCAAATGATAAAAAAGACATGATCCTCTGTGCACCAGACACATTTCACTTTCTGATTTGCATGTATCTGTTTATACAGTAGAAATATTCCAAGTATTCTGTTACAGTGAAGTATATCTTTTAAGAGCTTTTGATTTAGAAGTTTTTTACTGCAGTCCTTTAATTGCAATTGAATTTGCAGGAGATTGTGGTGGGAGAATATTACAGCAGCTCAGCTGCAGGTTGCCTCCACCATCACGCAACAGCCATGCTTTCAGAAAACACAAGCAAATCTAGGAGGTCATAAATCTCCTTTTTATCCAAACTGCCAACAATGATGAGGGGAGATCCACTGACCTTGTAAAAAACAATTTATAGAAGTAAAAAAAACCCCCATAACCAAACAAGCAGAAATATAATTTTCTTCTCTACATAGCCTACTGAAAAGAGGGTGAAGAGCATTCAAGTGGATCATATGCATATGGATGTGTATATATGTTGTACTGGCTGAACATGAGTTTGGTCAGCAGCTGTCAGTAGCTACAGTTCTAGGAAAGGTTAGATTGGGAAAGAAGCAAGTGACTATTAATATACCTAGGAGCAGGTGGGAAATTTTGCCACAATCTTCTGTAAGTCTTTCAAATTTTTTTTTTAAACTTCAATTTTGGTCTTTGAAAGTCATGTAAATTCCCATTTTCAGATTTGTTGTGAGACCAGAATCAGGTGTTTTTCTGTTTGTGGTTCATGCAAAGTCCCATGAGAGATTTAAGTATGGACACTGCTTTCCATGTATTACAAATAATGTATCAGAGAGCAGGGTCTTCAGTTGCTGAAAAACTCAGCTTCTGGGAATTTATGTAGAGGACTTCTTTACTATCCATTTGGGAGAGGCTCGTTATTTACCTTTTTGTCTACTTTTCTGCAGCTGACAATTCATAATCAATGAATTGGCTTGGAACAAAGAGCCAGTACAAGAAAAAATAAGCAGTAACAAGCAAGAAAGGCGACCCTATATAGCCCACCCCATCCTAAAAAAGTTTCAAATGTGGTATTGACAAAAATTTTACTAAAAAATAGAAGTTTGATTTTGAGTTCTGAATGTGGTATTCTTCAGAATAAAAATTTGGTCCTATGATTCCATTTTACTTTCCTTAATCGTGACAGAAAAGGCTAATTCACTGCTATTCCTTTTTTCCAAATAGGCTTTGACTACAAGACTTGTAATGTTTTAGTGGCACTGGAACAGCAGTCACCTGATATTGCCCAAGGTGTTCATCTACACAGGAATGAAGAAGATGTTGGTGCTGGAGATCAGGTAGACATAGCATCACATCTGAAACACCAAAGCTGTTTTAATGAAAAAAATTTGCTCCATTTAATGCCCTATTTTTTATGTCAAAACCCATGTCAAAGTATTTCCACACTTCTCTTTACCCTAGAATAAAACCCACAATTTTACTAAAACAGTTGGAGGTTCTTTGAGGGCAGACTTTTGCCTGGTGTTGTTTTAGCATGCCAGGAAAATCAGGAGAGCTCTGGCAGTTTGTAGTAGCTGAGGAGGTTTCCTTTAGAACTCAGCAAAGGTTTTTTGCTTACATATTTCATGTTTTTGTTGTGTAGCTTTAGGTTCATCAGACCATTCTTCTTGCAGCCAGGCTTGCCGTGTAACGTGGAATAAACAAAGGATCTTTTCACATTCAAAGAGCTGTTAAGATTTTGTGCAGCAAAAATTTAGGTGATATTTCACCTGCTCTTGGCATTAGTACAATAAACACCAGAGTACTTTTAATTCTCACTTATTCCCAGAGGCAGCTCTTGTAATAGGTCTTCCATGTAATTAAGGCTGTCCAAACTGCATTTCTCTGAGCTAAAGAACACATGTAGACATTTATGGTGTGTTCCCAAGAGAAAGATACTAGCATAAAAACTCCATGATGTGACTGATGCCAAATGAGTGAATTTAACATTTACTAGTTACCATTAGAAGTAATATCTAGTTTATGCCAGTGCTGTTGAGAACCATAAGTGCAGGTATCAGAGTCCAGGAGACAAGCTAATATTGTTCAAAAAATCCCCTGAGAACCAAATTAAAATGCTTTTCTGCTGTCATGGGGACATAATACTATGTAAAATAAAGAGATCTGGCTTTCTTTGGCACTTTGATGGCCTCACTTTACATTTGATCAAAGTACCTTCCTGGGTTTTTTTGGTTGGTTGGTTGGTTTTTGTTGTTATTGTTGTTGTTGTTTCTGTTAGTTTGTTTGTTTGTTGGTGTTTTTTGTTTTTGTTTTGGTTTTTGTTGTTGTTGTTTTCCCTCACCGTATACACTGGATGAGGAGAAAAGAAATCCTGCTAACTATTTAGCAAATGATAATCTGATGCAGGGAACATGAGAGAATTATAACAGTAATATATAACAGTATAAATATAATACATAACAGTAGAAGCTGTGACTCCAAGCACGTGGCATTGAAAAATGTGAGGCAGGTGCCTTAAACTGTTGAAGGGTATGTCCTTCATGGAGTGATCACATCCTATTCCACTGAAATTTCAGATGTGAGCTGCAGTAAGTGTGAGTGTGTCTGTATTCATACATAAAATCCTCTGGAACATTTCCAGGCTACTGAAAACATCTTTCCTATGATAGAATAGTCCTGAAATGTTTTTTTCAGCAGATTTTTTTTTTCCTGTGAAAGAACCTGTTTGTTTTTTCACAGAAATGTCTTCATTTTTGTCTAGGTTTCCAACTCAACATGTAAGCCTTCAGGCTAGTAAAAAAATTCTAGGAACATGGTTTGTTTCTCATTACACCATAACATGTTGGAGCCTGATCTGAGTTTTGGCTTCTTGCACTGTGATGTGAAACTGTAGAAAGTAAACCTGAGGATCCTGCTGACTCTTTGCTTCAGATGAAATCTCATTGCCTTTGGTTGTGGTGCCTTTAACAGTGATTGAAATATGTTCTCTCCTCCTGTAGGGTTTGATGTTTGGTTATGCAACAGATGAGACAGAAGAATGTATGCCCCTAACAATTATTCTTGCTCATAAACTGAACGCCAGGTTAGCAGAGCTGAGGCGTAGTGGAGAACTCCCTTGGCTGAGGCCCGACTCTAAGACACAGGTAAATACTGCAAGGGATTGTCCAGAAAGTTGAAAACCAACACCTTTTCTTTCCAGAAATAGAGTGTTTTGGAAGACAGCAGTTGATGTGTATCAGCCTATCAGGATAACCTACAAGTAGCAGATAAAGCTTTTCCACTGCTTGTGACACTGTCGCCTTGACTGTTGGAAAATTATTAACTTGTATCAGAGCATTTCACCACCTGCCAGTGAAGAGACATTTAACCCTTCAGAACTAAGTGGTTTGTGCTCAGTGGAAAAGTGACAGGACATCCAAAGGATTTATTTGTGTTTAGGGGTTCAGGCTGACATTTCAAGATGCACTGAGAACACAAATTTCTGAGGCTTGGGAGTTTTGAAGAAAATCCCGCCTGAAAGACATATTTTGGATGATTTCATAGAGAATCAGGTTGTCCATATTGAGTTGGGTTTTTTCTATTCTTTTTTTTTTTCCTTTTTTTTCCTCCTTTTTCCCTCCTTTTTTCTTTAGAGTAGCAAAAATGCAGTGAGGAAATAGGCTTCATCCCTCACACTCTGGCATCACTGTGAGCAGTGATCACTCTAACGTCAGCCCTGGCATTTCGCTACAGTTTTGCTTTTGCAATCGCCTCTGTGAATTTGATGAATACCTGTAACACATTTCATTGAACCTTGTTGTTTTCCCCGTTGTCCCTGTGCTCCTCAGGTGACAGTTCAGTACATCCAGAAGAACGGAGCAGTGATCCCCGTGCGTGTTCACACCATTGTGATCTCTGTGCAGCACGATGAGACCATTTCCCTGGAGAACATGCGCAGGACCCTGAAGGAACGTGTGATCCAAGTCGTTGTCCCTGCAAAATACTTGGATGACAAAACTGTTTATCACCTTCAGCCTAGTGGACGTTTTGTTATCGGAGGGCCTCAGGTTCGTGCTGTATTATTTTGGTGGTCTTACCAGCTTGCCTTTCACTGTGTGTCTGTCTTCAGTGCTCAGCATTTTGGTATCTCTGTCCCAGGGTGTAAGGAGCAAGCTGCCCAGGGGAAGATTTTTCCTGCAGCTGGAAGTGGGAGAAGGGCCCAGGCTTTCACACGTCTTATGCCAAAGTAATTTTTGAGGGCCTGGTGTTACTGTATGTGTGTTGTGACCAGGCAGGCAAGTCTGCATCCAATCTGCCGTGGCATGTAGAGCCCAATTCTGAGTTTCCTCAAACCCTCTGGGGAGCAGCACTGAGTGAGGCCTGCAGTCCTTCCTCATGGGAAACACTTCTTACAGAGAGATGGGTCCATACAAGAGGACCTTTACTTGTCTTACAGTGAACCTGGTTTTCAGATCTGCGTAGCTCTCACTGTTCTGCCTGACACCAGTAAGAGCTGAAGGCATTAATCTGTCCTGAAAATCAGGCCCAGTAAGGCTTCTTCTGGTGAGAAAATAAATGTTCCTTTTAGGCAATGCAGGAGCTGGGATTTATAATTTGATCCTCTATTCACAGAAGTCAGGAGGAACTTCCACTTTCTTAGGATCAGGAGTTCTGATTTAGTTTTTGAAAACAAATTTATCATTATGAATATTTTAGTCTTCAGATGCCTTCAGAACTGTCACAACAAAACTTCAAATCTCTGTCCTGAAACTGGGTTCAATTTTACAACAAATCCAAATAGACAGTGTTTTCCCTTTGTTTTACAAATTCATTCACTTACTAGAATTTTCTAGAACTATTTCTAAGGCACTGTGTTTTTTTGCATTAGTGCCATGTAACAGGTAGGGAGGTGTTGAGATTCATCATTATAATTAACGATTTTACAAAAGAATGTATTTCTGTGCGGTTGAATGGGTTTTATCACTGTAATTTTCTGTATCATTGACATCCTAGACTATGCACAAAAGGAGAGTCAGATTGAACCACGGCAGCAATCACAGCTACAAACAAAAAGAGGACTCCACAAAGGAAAATTTTTATCTGTGCAGTGAACTACACCCTTTTAAAATGTAAATCTTTCAGATGTGTACTGAACTGCATCCATTTAAAAATGTACTATAGTTACATGTGATAAGCCAGCCAGGAATACCCTTTCTACTCCTGTGCTAGAGCCCTGTTGCATATGTTTGCACATACGAACTGAGGCAAGTCACAGCACCCATTTACAGCTTTCTAAACCTGGGCTAAGTTTGCTCACTATGGGCCAATCTGTCTATGTGTCCATGACCTTACAATTGCTATCATCACTTGGGAAATTTATGATGGCATTGCAGCAACCAGAAAATAACTATTTCTCTTCTTGACTTTAACAGCTTTAGCTTTCTGCTTATTTTTCAGAAGAGTGTTGCTCAGTTTTATTTTTAACAAAGCTAGTCACAGGAGGCTGTCTTACCTCCAGCTCAATTCATATAAGGAAGAATCATTTGGGATTTTCACTTTATGTTTTTGAGTGTGGTGGGACTTTGAATTCTGGGTATGGCAAATTGAGTAGGCTTGCTGCTGTCACTGTTTTCCTGCCAGCAATACCTGCTGGTGGGATGAGGACAGACATTACAGCTCATCACAATGACTTCCACATGCTTTACAAGTGCATTTGTACTTGTTCAGCACCTTTGGCACAAGGGGTGGGGTTTTTTTTTGCCATTCACATGTCCATTTATTCCTCTTCCTCTCAGTTCTGCAGCCAAGTCATGCTGGCTCACAAAGGTATTCTCACTGCAAGTGTCTGCACCACAAAAATTAAGGTTTGATTCGAGAAGAAAAAAACAAGGACAGGATCCTTTAATCCAGATTTACCTCTCACTGCTTTCTTAGCAGAATGGAACAAACAGTGCCAAAGGTTTACTTCTGTGTATATGCACAGTCTTTCTAAGAAAAACTTTGACTCCCCACTTCTGTTTGCCATGCAAACATTCCAGCAGTTCCAGAATTTTAGTGACATGATGTTCTGAGGCAAAGAATTTCAAATCTGCCTGCACAGGTGGCAGCTGAATTTAAAATTTGAACATGTTTCCTTTCACACCAGACAGTTTAAGGATTTAGTAAACTGCAGGGGTCAGAAAATTAGTCCAGTGCTAATCAGCTGAAAATCTGAAGCACTTGTGAGGAGCAGTCAGGATAGCTGTAGACAACTAGGACATTATCTGTACTACCTTATTTAATATGTTAGAGTATTCATCTATAAGTATCTTTTCTTGGAAAGAAGTAATTCTTTCTCAATTACCTATAACTGCCTAGTACTCCATACCTATTGTGTACAGTTTAAATTAAAGTATAATTATTTTGGGGTTGGAAAGGTGGTTTTTAGTACATATATGAGAGTCTTGGATACTGCACAGGAAATGCTGGGTGCCAATGTCTATGTAGCCATCTATATGGTACTACTGACATATCTGACTGTAAATAAAATGAGAATCTACTATTTAATATTCATGCATTTTGTGATTTTGACTAAAATATATGAAAGCCTGGGTTGGGTTTTTTTCATATTTTAAACAGTGTAAAATCTCTCAATTGTTCCTTTATGGCACTTAGCTTTTTAGTAATATTCTGTAATTGGTTTGGATATTTGGTAGGTCATTTCCAAACCAAAATTTCCATATTTACTATTAAAACAGGAAGTGCATGCTGTAGCTATCTGGGTGTAAACATGTTTGCTTGATTGACCAAACAAATTTGTGAATGGCTTGTCTTGAGAATCTGGCTTTAGAGAACAGTTACATCCACTGCTGTACCTTGGTGAGACAAGTTCATTCCTTCAGCTCCCCCACAGCCATGCCTGTGTGGTGAACTTCCGTGCTGCTGCAGCGTTCTGAAGGGATGCATAGCCTTGTTTGAGACTGACAATGAAATGGGTGTGTAATGGCCACCTTCTGTCACGGGCTCAGGGCGACGCTGGTGTCACTGGGAGGAAGATCATCGTCGACACCTACGGCGGCTGGGGAGCACACGGCGGCGGGGCCTTCTCGGGCAAGGACTACACCAAGGTGGACAGGTCGGCCGCCTACGCTGCCCGCTGGGTGGCCAAGTCCCTGGTGAAAGCTGGGCTCTGTCGCCGTGTTCTGGTGCAGGTATGGCTTGCTAAGGATGGTGCTTTTCTTAACAAGATTTTCCCTTTTTGGGTTTATTCCGATCGCCCGTCGTACGAGACACGGTAGTAGAAGTGGTCTCAGTGATGGTTTTTTGAAGAAAGGGAGACTTGATGTGCTTGGTTCAAGCCCACTGTAATGTCACTAATAGCCTGTTGGCTTCTTGAAACTGGAACTTTTCATTTAGATTTCATTTTATTGGCTATTTTTCTGGATATTTGTTGAGCCCTCAACCCTCTCACACTCACTGTCATTGAAATGAGCATGGGGT
>VZTR01031440.1:466526-496790 GCA_013400775.1 Chaetops frenatus | reverse complement strand
GAGACAAGTTCATTCCTTCAGCTCCCCCACAGCCATGCCTGTGTGGTGAACTTCCGTGCTGCTGCAGCGTTCTGAAGGGATGCATAGCCTTGTTTGAGACTGACAATGAAATGGGTGTGTAATGGCCACCTTCTGTCACGGGCTCAGGGCGACGCTGGTGTCACTGGGAGGAAGATCATCGTCGACACCTACGGCGGCTGGGGAGCACACGGCGGCGGGGCCTTCTCGGGCAAGGACTACACCAAGGTGGACAGGTCGGCCGCCTACGCTGCCCGCTGGGTGGCCAAGTCCCTGGTGAAAGCTGGGCTCTGTCGCCGTGTTCTGGTGCAGGTATGGCTTGCTAAGGATGGTGCTTTTCTTAACAAGATTTTCCCTTTTTGGGTTTATTCCGATCGCCCGTCGTACGAGACACGGTAGTAGAAGTGGTCTCAGTGATGGTTTTTTGAAGAAAGGGAGACTTGATGTGCTTGGTTCAAGCCCACTGTAATGTCACTAATAGCCTGTTGGCTTCTTGAAACTGGAACTTTTCATTTAGATTTCATTTTATTGGCTATTTTTCTGGATATTTGTTGAGCCCTCAACCCTCTCACACTCACTGTCATTGAAATGAGCATGGGGTGACTGGATAATGGGGGAGAAAGTAATCCAGAGGCCTCAGCGTTTTCAAAACGTTACAAAGTTCTCTCTTCCTTTTCCTACAAATACAGATTGTGCAAATATGAGAAGTGCAGACGAGGGCTTAGTTTTCATGAGGTGATTCATAAATGAATGCTTTCTTCTGCCACCCACTGTTGCCCCGAGGTGCTGTGTTTATTGGCTGACTAAGGTGCCTTTTTTCCCCACAGGTTTCTTATGCCATTGGGGTTGCTCATCCACTGTCTATTTCACTGTTCACTTATGGAACTTCCCAAAAAACAGAGAAAGAGCTGCTGGACATTGTGCACAAAAACTTTGATCTTCGGCCTGGAGTCATTGTCAGGTAAAGAAACACATAGAAAGGAAAATATCCTGGTAGTCACATCCAAGAAATGATTTCTTGTAAAATCTTCAGCTGTTACTGAAGATTTGACCTTCTATAGTATATGGAAGCCAAATAAAACAACTTTTGCATTCCAAGAACTTCAAGTCACTTTGCTCTGAGAAAAAGCAAAGGCTTACAAAAGGAATTGAAGGTTATTTCAACTTTTCCATTACAATTAATAATTCTCAATAATAAGGCCTTTTCCTATAGCCCCAAGTGCATTAAAGACATTTAAGAGTGTTGTCACTTTAATTGTCTTCATTGAACATGTTCATTGGCATACTTGCTTCTCCAGAATATGCTTGCTTGTCTTAGGGCATGGGATGGATATCAACATCAGGATTTTAATAGCAGTTATGAAGTATCTTAATATGAAAAAATTTTGCCTCTTTTTATCATACATGCAGGGATTTGGATCTGAAAAAGCCCATTTACCAGAAGACTGCATGTTATGGTCACTTTGGAAGACAGGAATTCTCATGGGAAGTGCCTAAAAAACTTGTGTATTGACATTAGTGACATGCCACCTTTTAAAAACAGAAAGGAAGACCACTAATAATGAGGATGCTTCTGAAAATCAAATTTGACAGCTTTATATATTCAACATAAGGAATTTTAGATTTTAAATGGAAAGAAAGGAAAGGTTATTTTCTTGGAAAATGATTTTTTTTAACCCTAAGTGTCTTTCATTATCTAAGATATAATGGACAGAGTCTGTTTTTTTAAATCAGCATAAGACAACAAAATACAGTTTACTTTTACCTGCTGCTCTGTTGGTTCTTTTGGTAAAGACAAAGTGTGACTCAGGTACTGAAACCAAAAGCTGAACCTCAAACCTTTGATGGGCAAAGGTGAAGACGACTTTCCCAACTCTGACTAAGGATCAGCAGATCTGTTGCTTCTAATTAGACAATGGGAAATTCTGGGGTCCAATTTCCTTACTGGAGTTAGCTTTGCATACAGCTGGGGGCTGCTTGGATGGGAGAAGGCTGAATATCACCTAACTGTATCTTGGCCTCTTTTATAACAGATGTTAACATATATGAAATATTTAAATCAACTTCACTGCATATGTGCTGTTACTGTTGTGTTTCAATTACCCGTGTTTTTGAAACATAAGTGCTGTCCTATGAAACGACAATCATAGAATAAAAAGCTTTTTCCTACCATGTATGTAAAGGTGTATCTTTTCTATGTTTTTTTTTTTTTTTTATGCTGCTGTATAATGGTCCATCTCAACTCAGCTGCTTCTACTCTTGTAGGATTTTAGCTTACCAGCATAACAATTTTATTAGATTTTGAAATTGTTATATGAACTTCCCTGTTAATACCTGTATGATCATTCTTTAGTCCTTGTGATTAATGGAAATTTGATGAAAAGTATTAGATTTTTATTTGTAACTCATAGGTTTGTGCTATGTAGTATTTTTTCACAAGTTTTGCTCCCAAGTGTCTGGTTTATCGCATGGCTTTCTATGTTGGATATAATTTGGGAATAAAATATAGCTGTGACAAATAACTTCAAAACTTCACCAAACACACGTAGCATGAGGTTAAATTTGGCTCAGTGCCCTCTCCCTGGAGAGCCGGCCCTGGCTCAGAGCGTGTGCCCAGCCGTGGAGCGGGGCTGTGCCAGCACTGGGCTGCCAGGGGTGGTCCCGGTGTCCCGTTGCTCCTGCCGGAGCCAGCGCCCGCCTCGCCTCCCCACAGGTCAGGGGTGCTGCTGCAGGTGGGCGGGACGTGGCCAAGGCTGAGAACAAGGACCTCTCTCTCTGTGCCCATGTGCTGCATTGTCCTCGACAGTGGCAAACTTCTCTTTGCAAATGCCTGTGGGTTAGGCACGGGTTTGTTTAAAGTGGGAGGGTGTGAGAGCGCGTTTATCTTCTGTGATGAGTTTTGTTTGTCTGTAGGCAACAGCTTAATCTTGCAATGCAAGGGTTTTCTGTGTATGCCCCCCAAGAGGGGTTTAAATGCTTTGTGGTTTAGCCAGCATTCTGATAAATCTACCCTGGAGAAGTGCTGCCACCCCGTGTTTATTTCCTAAATAAATGTCTTCATAGAGTGCCACCACAGCTGCGGTGGTGGAAAGAGAGTGCCTGTGATGAACATTAAAGGAAAAGCTGCCATTTATTCCTTTCAAGTATGTCATAAATGCAATTTCTATCTGGTTAAGCCAGAGGTCTCTCCACTTTTATTAATTATGCTAATGTACTGCTCTATGTTCTGTGTGAGTTGAGATAAATGGGTTTATGTGTAGCTCCTGATCTCCCAAGGACTTACCACATTCATCAGTGGGCCTCGTTGGGTACCCACTTAGGTACATTTTGGTATGCAAATATCTTAAAGAACACCTGCATCTTAAAGAATGAAGTGGCAAAGATTTCCCAGAGACTCTTCTCATAGCTGCATATTGCCTGTCTTCCAAGGAATATGGAATATGTGTGTGTCAGCCTCAGAAATGTAAACTGTTTGCAGCCAGGTCCTATTGGTCTGCCTAGAAACAGAAACCTTGATCTGTGTTATTAAAGACTTGTTTTGCTAATGGTCTTTTACCTGTCAGTGGTGTATACAAAAGCATTTTGCTAATAATAAGGAGGTCACCATTCATGCTGGCACAGAACTGTTCCGTGGAAGTGTTACAGCCCCACATATACCTATTTATCTGGATCTCCCTGAGATAGCACAAGAAGGCACTTCTTTGTCAGTGCACTGGATGCCTTCCTTTTGGCCTAACTTCTTCAGGAACTCTAGGTCATAATGTATTACACCACAATCAGCAGAAGCAAGAGAAGGAAAATTTAATAAAAAGAAACTGGAGAAAGTGCCTTATAAATAAATGTGTTTTATAACATAACACAGGAGTGGAAAGTCCATATTTCAACAAAAAGAACACCTGAAGGCAAAAGGAACAGTTCTGCTCAGGTGGTGACAATAACAACCATTAAAGGTTTGTTGGAGAGGAGGGGTGTGTGTGTGTCCAGCTGGTTGGTGGGCAGGTGAGGCTGGCCTGGAGCTCGCAGTGTGTGGAGATGTGTGACAGGCTATCAGGTTAAAGGCTGTGACTCTGAACCCCACATTTCACACATGGGTCAGGCACACCCCTAGGACCATAAGATTGCTAGTAAATATGTAGGTAGAAATGGATGAACTTTTGTGGCAATTTTGCTACCTATTCAGCTCTTCCCATAAATGGATTTAAGCACATGAGGTTCATGGCTCCATTAAAAAATAAAAAAGAGTAGCTAAACTGTGGATGCCACAGGATACAGACTATACCCCCTTGGTTCAAATCAGTCATCATTTGATGTTCTGAGCTTTCTCTTGGAGCACAACTTACAAATTAAGGCATTTTTTGTTTTCTTTATGAAAGTGTGCTTATGTGTGTGTGTGAGAGAGAGAGAGAGAGAGAGAGACAAACACAGACAGCTGGGAAGGTGGAGAGAGAGCCAGAGCATGCAAGAATGTGCATACACTAAACATGTTTACAGTAAACCAGTTAATCTGAAAATTTCCCGGTGGAGCTGGCAGCAGCAGAGCCAGTCTGCCTCAGTGCCCTAACGAGAACATGCCCTTGCCCTCCCCAAAACTGTTCTGGCAAGCTGTCCTCGGGCTTCCCAGCAAGTGGGGCAATGTGTGCCTCCCCTAATCCCTGATCACAGCGCTGGCCTGGAGCGAGGCACACGGTAAACACCCAGTGACCCACAGGCACACAGCTCTGCGCCTGACTCCGCTGCTGCTGCTCCGAGGCACCACAAGCAACAAGTAATTAGCGCTTGGTCTCCTGCAGAGAGAAATGTGCAGCTCCTGCCTCCCCTGGAAGACACGGCTTGTTCTTAGTTTAGCAGTGCTTCTTGCAGGTAAGATATTCTTCAATATGACTAACAATTACTGAAATAGGGCTGTCTTCGAGAAATGAGGGGCCTGTTTGGGCACCCAGCCCTGAGTGGCCCCAAAGAGGTGCTCACATTGCTGTTTCCAATGAATCAATATTTGTACTGATTATTTACATTTAAGCCCTGGTCACCTCAGGTATACCAGGTACTCCTAGGAGTGCAGGATAGGATAGAAGAAGGATAGAAGCACAGTTCCTTTAAACAAGTGCTATTCTGTAGTGTTTGGGGTTTGTTATGTGTCAGGAGGGACTGTGACCTCGCTAAGAACCTGCTTCTGCTTGTCTTACAGGCTTCACTGAAATGGGAGCTTTTGCCGGTCTGAGTGAATGCAAAAGTGCAACCATAGATGATGTGAATGAGAGTTTTGAGGTAAGAGGCTGGTCTGTTCTGCACCCACCTCCTGTGCTGGTGGGCTCCTGCCGTGTCTGCCAGGGCTGGTTGGGAAGCACAGCTCGTGTATTGCTCTGGCAATGTACAAAGTACGGGCTGGGGAGGGGAGCCACACGCAAGAACAGAAAAACATTAGTGTCATCTGACTTACCACAGCTTTGGTCCTGCTGCTGCTGCTACTGATGCAAAAAGTGTCCTTGTAGAGATATTTTCCAGTTTTGCCCTGCTCCAAATATGTAAAGTGGTTTGAACATAAGCAGTACAGCGAGATAAATAACAATAGCTACCTAGAAATAAATGAGCTTCCTTATTTATGTATGTTCACAGACAGATTGATTCTAAGGCTCTGAAGTCTCTCCTTTTCAACTTAGACTTTTTCTCCCCTAATTCCATAGAAATATTCAAAATGCTTGCCCGGAATGATTGCCAAGGGTGAAAAAGCTTCAATCAATTCCCTGGTGTGGACACTGCAAGAAACACTTGATCTGCTGCGCCCTGTTCAAGAGCAATGTGAGGCCCCTCCCAAACCCACACTCCCCTTTGCTGGGTGTAGAACAAAGTGGCAGTGGAGAAGCACGAAGGAAATCTTTTCTACCTACAGAGTGAACCAAGTGTCTGCATTTCTTTGGGGGAGGAGGGCCATAATAGAGACATGTCAGCAACAGAGAGCACTGGGATTGGGAAGGAACAGCAGCACAAACAGGGGGTCCTGCAGTCCAGGCACCACTGCTCAGCAGCAGCACAGTCACAGGGCCAGCAGGGCCTCTGTGCTGTCTTGGAGCTGGCATGCCAGTCATATTTTTCCAAGAAATATTTGGTTAATTTTGGTCACAATAGCACTGAATGTCAGTGCTGTCTGTGAATGCAAATGCCACAGTGAGCTGCCTCCAAAGTGTAACTGGGGCTGACCCTGTTGTCCCAGTGAGAAGTGGAGGGAAAATGCAGTGTGTGTGGCCAAAAAGAAAAAAAAAAAAAGGGCTTCAAAAGCAAAAATGCTTGCTTTGATGAAGCCAGCTAGTGGAGACGGGTCAATGAGTTTGTATGGGAAGGGGAGGCTTTTATACCCACTTTCACTCTGATATATTGTTTTCTTGCTCTCGTTCTTTTTCCTTTTTTATCCACCCATGAGTTTGCAAGCAGCTACCTCCCTGCCCACGCCCAGTCGCCCCAAAAAATGGGGGTCTCGTGTGTGTGACCATTGACAGTGCTCAGTACTGCAAACCCATGTGCAACGAGGTAACATTGCTGCCTTTCTGCTGCTATATTGCTGCATCTAGTCCTTCGTTTACAGCTGCTTGTTGGGTAAAGCCTAATTTTGCTTGATGCACTTTTTTTATACCCCTCAGGGCTGGGAGAGATGGTAGTGATTGTATTTACCTTTCCTGAGTGACTGCTTCCTCCCCTTGCAGCTACCATGACGTACCCTAAGAGAGTGTTTGTTTATTTTCTCCCCACCATTGTTTCCCAAGGGTTTTGACTTCCAGTTCCTCAGAAGCAGCAGGCTGTATGAAGTGTGTGGCAATGCCACTGGGTTTTCCTGGACCACGCAGCTTCTCGGGGGAAATGCACTGGCTGTGTGCAACCGTGAGTGCTTCTCTGACATATCTGCTAGTGAGGATGTGAGGCTCCCTCTCTTTTGTTCAACCAAAGTAGGAGGAAAGGAAAAGTTTCTCTTTTCTTGATGTGTGTGACAACCTTGTGTGACATTGCAAGAGCCGGTGCTGAGCTGACAAACTGGTGAAAAACATGTTAGCTTTAATACCCTCATGAAGACATTGCTGTTTCATCTTGGGGTACCAAATATGACATAAATGCAAATTTTTGTAGGAAAATGCACCTTTTGTAAAAAAAAAAAAAAAAACCAAAAGAAAACCCCCCAGTAAATGTGTATCACCTTAACACAAACCCCTCATTGCACAAGTGTTGTATGACCCACTGGACAGACAGCTGGACATAAAACTGTTTATCTTGCAACAATATTTGAAGAATCTCAGGAAAATTGGCCAACACCTGTATGCACACACAATAAAGGCCAGCAGCTGGCCCCCAGCCAGCATTGCTGCCATCTTCACAGCAGCCCAAGGACTGTAAGGCTCCTCCACTGAGCAATCTGTGGCCCAAGGCAAGCTCTATGACTCTGATGTTATTGACTTAACTTGAAAATAAATGTGCATATAGATAGACAAAAGGGCCACCCTGCCTCTTCCATGCTTAATGGAAAACATCTTACTGTTGATAGTGCCTGGGTGCCAGAGAAGTTGTTTTCCAAGGCTTACCAAAATCAAGCAATCCCCTAGGCACTTTTATTCTGGGCTGGAGGCTTATGTCTGAAACACGGGAATGCAGGCACATGTTTAAAGCTCAGGACAAAACTAAGCTAAGTAATTCAGCTGCCTATTTATTTGTTTGTTTGTTTATTTATTTATTGGTCATCTTTGATCTTTTTCAGCCTCTGAAATGGCCATCAGTGGAGCGAAATCTGCCTATTTCCCCAGCAACAGCACCTGTGTGCACACACTTGCCTTCCCTGAGGCTCAGGCAGAGCAGCTGAACATCTTCCTCAAGGAGCTGGCCCAGCAAGGCATCGAGGGCTCCAGCAGGGACCCGGGGGATGATTGTATCATCTGTGGTTACTAGCACCAAACAGCCTGAGCACAGCCCAGCCAGCTGACACCAGGAGCAGAGCACTGAAATCATGGCTAGCACGTGTAAACACACAGCTTTTATTTAGCTAAAGGATTGGAAGTCTTAGTCGTGGCCTCAGCTTCGGGGTGTGGCTATATGGGCTAAATCTAATCACACAGCTCAGGGCAGAGCAGTTCCAAAGAAAGAAGACCACTTTCAGGGCTTAAATTTGCCTAGCTGGAATTAAATAAGAGCTACAGTTGTTTAATGGATGCTTTCCTGTTGGCTTAACTTCTTCAGGATCTCTGAAGATAGTGATAACAATAATCGTTATCAAAAATTGTCCTCTTTCAGGAGACACCTGTACTGAGAAAGGGCCATACTTCTGCTTGATTCTACAGTTGCCAATTAATCACTATTATTGCTCTAATGACCTCTGATGAAGCTGTATAAGTGACAACAGTTCCTGGCTGTAGGGGTTTAACACTTTATTCATTTCTTTGCTTGACTGGGGCTTAGAACAGCAGCAGAAAACCTTGCCCAGCTGGCACTAAGGGAAAGTGAAGATCAGAGACAGTGTAGCACTGGTGATCCAGCTAATCTGTGGAGCTGGAGCTACCAAAAATTGTGCATGTGAATTATTATGAAATATAAACAAGAAACTTAGTTACTGCTTGCTTGGTTTTCAGTGGGATCTGTGCTTGGGGTAATATTTTAATTTTCTTCTGTTGGGCAAACACTGAAGCTGTAGATCTGAAGACAGACAGCTCATCTGTTTGTGTTTCCTTTCCCTTTTTTACCTTTTCCCTATTTCTGTTTTCTCTCAGACACAGATGGCATAGTTTTGTGGTACATGATGCATAACTGACCTTTACATCATTAATCAGATAAATGATTCAAATAGATATATTTATATAGTTATATTTCAGGCTCAGAATCCAGCCATTACAAGTGAAAAACCCCATAAATAACCCCAGTTGCTTTAGGGCCCAGAAACAGACAGTCATATGACAATGAGTGGAGCAGACAATTACACCAGAAAAGAGAGGAGTTGGCTGCTTTTGCTGCTTATAAACTCTGTGGCAACAAATTAAGTCCTTGTGTTGGAGACAAAAGTGCTGTAGCCTTAAAGAAAAACAGCTAGTTTTAAATCACTGGGTTTTTAGGGGATTTATTTATTTATTTATTTCTGGCAAACAAATTATCTCTATCAAATGAAATTAGAATGTTCTTGGGTCTCTCATCATCAACTAGTACCCAGATAAAATACCTGGAGTACTTTCCAGTATAATTTTTCTACTGGTGCTAAGCCCCATTTTTTCTCTCAATTATGTTAATCTATTCTAGTGACTTTCCAAACCAACCAACAAAAGAAAAGTCACTCATATTGTATTTCATGAAGAAATCAAGCCATTACTCCTGGAAACTAGCAAACTGTTTCATCTGTGTGTCAGAAGTCCTCACAGTTAGTGTCACACAATGTGGAAGAATTAGGCTGGAAAGCTTTAATTATCATCTCTCAGGAACCTGATATTAAGCTGGAGACTGGGTTGCTGAGGTGTTTTTCAAAAACCTGCAGAGAAGAAATTTTGTTTTATTCCCACCACCTGAGTTATTATTTATATATGAGAAAGGGAAGTTGACTTAATAGGCCCATATGACACAGTTAAAAACTAAAGTGAATTTATTGGTGTTAATTCCCAGAGTAAATTTACATAATAAATCAGGTAAATGGTTGCTGTGTGTTTGCATTAATTTCTTGTTGGTGTCTGGCCAGGCATGTCTGAGCATTGGACATGGTCTGAGCATCCCTTGTGCTCCTGCTGTGGCCCTGGGATGGGGGAGGATTTGTGTTCTGGCACTAGTGGGTTAGGGAGAGAGGAAAATTCATATAGAAGGAAAGAAATTAATTCATCTAGAAGCAAAGAATTTAAGGACATTTCAAGCCATTAAGTTTTCAGATCAGACATCAGAAGCAGAGGAGGCTTATTTATTGTACCATTCTCTGAAATTTTATTTATTTTTTTTAGATTTTGCACTACAAGCAGACTAAACTACTGCCTCCCCAGAGTATCCTGCACACTTTTGATAAGTCCACCTGCATAACTGTCAGTCAGCTAAGGGCTTTGGTAATATTTACAGTGTAACCAGAGAGAGGGAGGCTTTCCTGATGTTAATTAAGGAATACAATGCTGCATTAGCCTTGCTTCTCTTTCAGTCCGTTATAACACGAGAGAAGAACCCAGTGCAGGCGCTGAGCCAACAACAGTAATTACAGCCCAGCCAAAATTCGGAAGGCGAAGTGCCGAGAGCTGCAGAGCCGCACACATTCTCCTTTCGCAGGAGCTTGGCAGCAGCAGCAGCAGCAGCAGCAGCCTGGTGCAGGCAGCGCTTTTGGGCGGCTGAGGGGCGCTGGGAGCGATCCCGGGCGATGCTGCCGCTGTCAGCCAGGCTCCCAGGGCAGCGGGGCTGCCTCACACCGAGCCGTGCAGCGACACCTGCGGCACTCGCTTCATCCTCCAGATCACCACCGCAGCCGGGGGCAGCAGCATCAGCGAGCTCATGACCAGCACTGCAGCAAAAATGACCAGCAGGATTTCCCAGGGGGCCAGGATTGTTTCCACCATGACCGCCTCCATGTCGAGAGCCTGAAGCTGCAAAGCGAAAAATATGCTGCATTATTTACTTGCAAATAGGAAATATGTCTGAATAGATGTGTTTGTTGTAGCCAGCATGGGGCTGTCGGCCTCTATTCCTTTCCCAGCCTGAGGAACAACCCCATCTCCTGGGCTGCACACCCCAGCAGAGCTCCTGCTTCCTCTCTCTCTGTCCCCTCAGGAGCCTCCGTGCACCATCAGCCTGCCTTTCCCCTTTGGCTCAGCTGCAGTTGCTGATGCTGGTGTCCACATCCACCCTAAAGCACTGTTACCGACCCTCGGGTAAACCTTTCTCTTTAAAATTTTGATTTTTAAGATTCCACTCTCTCACTTAGAGCATCATTACACAAAATGATTATTACACTTATCAAAGCTAAGGCTGAAAATAAAAGAATATGATGGAAAGAAGAACTGGAAATTGAACGGCCATCAGAACACATATTTTATCTTTTTCCATGTGTAAATCTTTAGAAGGAGCAGGGTGCTTAGGAAGGAGTTAAATCATGCTGATTTTGTTAAGTGTTATCAGGTGTGTCCTAGGGCGTGCAGTGTTCAGTGCTGTGCCTGCCACAGGACCCACACACCTGAAAGCCATCAGGACTGCAAGCCCTTTAGCAGAACCTACACACCAGAAAGCTGTGCAGCGGGGGAATTAGAAGAGCTGCCAGGAGCTGAAGAGGTTTTCTTTCCTCCACCTCTGCTTGTAGTGAAGATGTTTCCTGAGGAGCTGCAGTGCTGCCTTTGCTGTGGGAATTGGGCCTACCAGTCACTGGAGGAGGTCTCAGGTTTGTCTGAGTGCGTGGTTTATTGGCTTTTTGTTAGTAAAACCTTATCTTTATGTAAAGGAGAGAATGGAAGAGCAGCTGGTAGACTATATATATATATATATCAAAGGACAGTAGAACAATTGGAATAATTTCCAGAAATTGTATACTTGGCAATGTTAAAATTGTTATTAGTTCATTTTTTTCCCCTGTGGTTTGTGAGGAGAGCCACTATATGTCTGGTAACAGATCTTGGAGTATTTAGGCCATGATATCCTTAATGAAGCCTAGCTATCCATTAGCAGACTCCTAATGGAGTTCTGCTTGGCTGCTGTGTCATTTTCTAGTTAGATTAATGTCAAATCCTACAAGAAAAGGTACAGAGGATGCAGGTGGAGCTGCCCTGGCTCAGGGCCTGGAGGGCTCTCTCAGCTGCTCCCTCCTTCCCAGTGAAGCCACATACCTGTGGCAGGATGGTGTCTGGAGCTGGAATGCTGCCCACCAGGTTCATTCCCAGAAGTGTCCCGTGCTCTGTGTCTGTTTTCACCCAAACTACCAAACAGCTGCTTGTTTTTGTGTGTGTTTATCTGCTCTGGCCTGTGGCTCTGCTGCTGTGGGCTGTGCTGCAGAGCCCATCAGGCAGTGTGGTATTCTGGCCTTTCCTGTGGCACACTCTGGCATTATTCCACTGCCTGGGAGGGTAAATATGGGTGAGAGGCTGTAGCACTGGGATTTTTTTTTGCTCAGGGGGTTTCCTTGTGCTGCTTGGCTGCTGCTGTCCAGGGAATGTCACAGGTGGGCCTCCTGTCTGCCAATCTGGCTGCTTTTGTCAGTTCACAAAGGTTGTCAGAAACAAGGGTTGGACAAAAGAACTCTGCATGGGTCTGTGTGGGAAGAACTGCTGGGTTTCTGTTTGCCTTGGCCCTCAGTGAGGATGATATTGCAGAAGCAACTGGGAAGTGATGGGAAGGTCTGTGATAGTGTGGAGGCACCTCTGAGGATTCAAGGAGTAGTTCAAGGCTGTAAAAAGCAGCCTAAGGAGCCCCATTTGCCAAGGGCTTGCTCACCTTTTGGAGCTGTTGGCTGCACTGGCTTTAGCTAGAAAAGCTGCTGCTGGCTAGGAAGTGATGCTAAGTGTTACATAAAGTCTCCAAAGTGTGTATTTGCTCTTTGTTAACCTATACTATGCTTTTCCTGCACTTGTGTTGTCAGGTGCCAAGGTTTTTCTCAGCCTGAGCTGAGTGCTGCACAGTATGCAGTGTGCCTGGGTCTTTGGGGGGCTGAATACAACAACCCCCTATGTGACAAGGGGGTTCTGTCCTAAGTCAGCATGACTAGGGTACATAATTCTCAGCAAGGTAATCAGAAATCAGGTACATCCATGGCAGCAGAACTCATCCCAAAGAGAACAGAGGTGCACTGCCAAGGGAAGCTGTTCAGCTGTGGTGCTGTGCCCCTCTGAATGCTGCAGCCCTGTCTCAGCCAGCCTGGTCCCTTCAGCACAGCTATAAAAGGTCTGGCACTGCTCTATTAATGGGGTGTTTCTCACAGGGATACAGTATTTCATTATGGGAGAGCATAAATGAATTAAAATAGTGGTCAACCAAAACACAGCTCTGGAAATACAAGGTCTTTCAGAATAAATACACACTGCCACTGGAGCTTGGAGAGTTCTTTATCTCAAATAAAATCCTTATCAGTGAATGTATAAGTGTGTCAAATTGGTCTCTAAACTACAAAATATTTTATAACAAAGGAGGTTCTGGATATATCCCTAAATTTAACAAGTATGTAGATGAATAAGGGCCTCTGCAAGGATTAGAGCTGAATACAATGAATGAAATGTAATAAATGACTTTTGAGAAGTATACAATAAAGAAGACATTTGGGGAGGCGAGAAAAAGGAGGCCCATTAGAGGTATGATTTGTGGTTGTACCTTCCATTTCTAGTGTTTCATTTAAGATTTGGCTGAAGGCTATACAGATTGAAGTGGTTTCGGTTTTTTTTCTATTGTATAGTTGATGAAAGACCATTCTGGATACTAAAGAAAGCTTAATCTTAGCACAATGTCCAGAATATTTTCTTAGCGAAACCACAAGTCTGTTCTTTAACCCTCTAGAGAAAACAAGTATAAACTTACTGTATAATTCTGGAAATGAAGCAGGTATTTTTCACTAATGTCATATATTTATTACAATCTAAAGTAGGCCCTGTAAAAATGTATCTTAGATTGTGGGTTACTTCACTGTTCCCCTTATCTTAGCAAGGATTCATTTTTGAATTGCAGTACTTTAAGATTATGGCACACAACTCTTGCAGAGGGTGGTACAAGCGGGAAAAAAAAGACTTGCTCTGTAGTGTTTTTAGCTGAGGTACTGTCTGCTGGCTCAGAGCCTGCTGCAATATAGAAAAGCCAGAAAAGACTGTTTCATTCAAAGCCTTAGCTTTTGTTTATTAGGAAAAAAAGCGAAACTCCATGTGGGCAGACAGTGGTTCACTCTGTGTTGCTGCTGTCTTGCAGTGGAGCAGATGGGCAGGATGCAGCTGAGACAGCTGCCTTGGGCCTCTGCCCTGCAAGGAATCCACCCTAAGCCTTCCCACCATCTGAAACTATTGAAGAATGCTTTTCTGCCTGCTGCATTGAGTATAACCTTTGCTAGCTGTAATGAGCCTGAAAAGGTTAAAAAATCAGTTATTTTTCTCTGCTGATCTTGCCTCGCCTCCAAATTACACATGAACATCTTGTTTTGGAGAACTAACAGCAGGGGAAACCCTACAAAACCCCCAGATGTATTTACCCCATCTCCCACCACAGCTACGAGGGGGGAATTGCACTTCCTCAATGTCCAATGAGCCTGTATGCTGAAGGTAGCAATACTGTTAGGGGAAAAAAAAAAAAAGTCTTATTTGCAGTCTGCAGAAATAGTGTGAGGGTTCAAGACAGCTCTCTGAGTCTTACAGTAATTTTAGTTGTTGTAACTTGAGAAGTTTCCCTGAGCAAGATGCTTGTGGGAGGTGCTGGCCTCCCAGTCTGTAACTTGCTCTCAGTTGTGGTTTCTTTGAAAATGTATTGCATAGGGCTAAAAGATGAACTGGTATCCGAATTAGCACCTATTTATATAATTTATTGGCCTGCAAACTACAGAATTATTGGCTATCATGTAATAATTTCTACTCTGTGACTGGAAAGCCACAGATATAGTGCTAGTGGCTAAATCCTGGGAACAGAAAAACAAGTTTTAAAATGTTGGGGGCCCAGTAAGTTTGTAAATGCAGGGTGGATTGAAGTCTGCAAGGCCTGTTTTATATCAGTGAATATTTACATTTTCTTTTGTTTATAGCAAAATATTCTGATCGGTAGCTACAGCACTTAATGTCTTTTCAAATAATTGTGACATCAAGTGACAATGCTCAGTTCTTTGGTGGAGATTAATACAGTCAGATTGGATAAAAAACCAATAATACAAAGCATATATTTGAAATGTTACAGGCTGATTAATACTGATTTTTTTAATAGAATTTTTGATATTTAGGTCAGTAATTCTACTATTCCACTAAGTTCTGCTATTAATGATATCAGATAAAACCACATGGACTATATTGAATTTCCAATGCCTTCTACAAACAGGGCTTATAGCTGTTTATGTGGGGAGGGGTTTTATTATCCACACCTGAGAGCTGCTCAGTGAGGCACAAAGATGGGCTCCCAGCTGCTTTAGCACAGCTGGAGCTGTGAAACATTTCCTGTATTGCAGAGACTCTTCTCCCAGGCAAATACTTATTTTAAAGGAAGAACAAGCTGAAAGGGGCAAACCAACAGCAACAATGAACTTGTTCAGCTTCATTTTCTACTCAGTGATATAAATATTTGCCCTTCAAGTGGGGACAAGTGTTACTGTGTACTTGTTCTGCAACTTAACTGCCAGCTTCCTGTTAACACTCCAAGATAATCACCCATGTCTGGTTCTCTGAAGAGGTCACTGCTGCTGCAGCGTCCTCAGAGTGCCTGGTAACCCTGTGCAACTGCAGGGAGGGGAATTCTTTCCTCTGCCACCTCCCTGATTCCGTGGGGCAAATGGTAGGAACAGGAAAAACTCTCAGAGCTGGATGTCTGGCACAGTGATGGACTTGAAAAGAGGGTGGTGGTTGAGAGATAACTACACTGCAAGTTAAAAGTGTCACTTAAAACTCCTGTTTTAAGAACAAGAAATCAAATTAATGAGTTTGGTACCTTAGAGAAAAGTCTGCATTTCAACTATGTAAAACCTCAGAAAGATCTAATAATGCTGCTTTAGTCTCTGGAGGGCCAAACTTTTCAAACCAAGAGTGTATGAAAACACTCAGAATCATTAAAGTATTAACAGAAATTTCACTGAATTTGTTTGTTATAAATATCTCCCTCTACCAGCAACAAGTAGCTAAAGTATTAATTACAAATATTTCAGTATTCATTTTTTAAAAATATTTCACCTTTATAAGGCATGAACCACTTTAGTCTGATTATTTTTATATCAAATCTGTATATTTATCTTTCTGTGAGTAATGTCACTGCAGGATATAAATCTGGCTTAAAATATTTTTTTTAATAATGTGAAATTTGGATGCAGAAATCAAATACATGAAACCTGGGATAAGATTTAAAAAAAAGACAGAATATTTATTAAGACAAAATTAGTACAGCAAACTGCTGTGATTAAGTTAATAATGCCCTAGTGTCACGTCACTTCCAAAAGTAATTGTAATCAATTACAATTACAAGGTGATTACAATGAAAGTTAAAATGCAAGAGGAGTTTCTCAGCTGTTA
The DNA here is from genome assembly GCA_013400775.1 of Chaetops frenatus. Lineage (NCBI taxonomy): Eukaryota > Metazoa > Chordata > Aves > Passeriformes > Picathartidae > Chaetops > Chaetops frenatus. The sequence continues at coordinate 480,633 of VZTR01031440.1, read as the reverse complement.
TTTAAAGTATGTGTAAATCACACTTTCCTGGACATATAAATAGAGGTTTTTGTATTTTCTCTACTAAGATGGCTTTATGTGCTCTCATAGACAACATATCTATGTGGCATATACCTGTTGGATTTCTGATTCATGAACGTGTAGCAGTGAGGAGATACCTCCATCTGAGTCACAGACATTTCCTGTTCAGAAACATTTAGACTTTATACACTTTTGAATAAACTTATACAAGCTGCAGGTGTGCTGACTGTTAAAAGTAGAATAAAGGATTGACTTATGCAGTCCACTTACAGACACAATTCTAACCATTTAGCAAGCTATTTCGCACTTAGAATTATGTGAGTAGGAACCCTATATTCTTCATACCTTCCCTGCCGACAACCTTTTCCCAAAATTAGAAATAGTTTAGTTATCCCCTTATTTTTGCCGGAAGGCAGCCAAGCGGTTGAATTCGCGTTGAATCTTTTCATCCCTCTGAACCTCTGCCTACCTGCAAGCAGCTGTGCCCTCCGATCCTGGCTGGGGGCTCTCAGCGCGGCGCCGGTGCCGTGCGGGCGCTGCCCGGGGCCCGGAGCGGCTCTGTCCGGGTGCCCATCCTGCGCTGCCCGACAGCACCAGCAGCAGCACAGCTCTCACAGCCGCTCTGGCACCTGCGCCAGGGCAGGGCAGGGCCCCAGGTGAGCACGGCAGGCTGCTCGGGCTCCTGCTTGTGCGGCGGTGCCTCTATCACCTCCCACCCGGGGCTCTTAAAGTGGCACAAGCCTTCCCGAGGGAGCCGCTCTGCCTCGGGGTCAGAGGAACGGTAGCACGGCCTGCTCCAGGGGACAGCCTCCTCTTGCAGTCAGAAACGACGGGCCCATTTTTCACCAGAAAACCACTTGGGCTTTCCTTGTGAATCATTTTATTTACTCAGAGTAATCTGATTAAGTAACTCGTTGTGGCTGATTGTGAGCAGCACGTGCAGCCTGCAGAGTAAGAAGGCTGATGCCCCCGAGTTTGTTTCAGGTCCAAGGTGTTCACATACCCAACTCTCCTCCCACCTGTGTCTATTCAACAGTCCACTCGCTACTTAACAGCTTAGCTTTATTTAAATATTTGAGAAATCACAGCTACGTTCAGGGTGCTGCTGTATCTGTTATATAAAGAGCAGCTAAAACCCTCTTCAGAGTCTTTGCTAAGCTAATTCTGGCTGCTCTCCATGCTGCTGTGGAGGTGGCATTACATAGTCCCTGAGAACTGTCCCTCCTGCCCGAGCACACTGCTGCATCTGGCTCTTGTCTCTTGACAAGAGGTGTGAAGGCCAAACTGCAGCCGCCTTAAAAATTGAACAGTGAAGCCCGTGGAATCATCTGTGCTGGCCTGGATACATCCAAAGGGCTGTACAGAGCTTCAGGTTACAAGGATGTCCCTTTAGACCTCAAAGCCACACCACCATCAGTAGGTTTTTCAGTCTCTTACAAAGCAGAAAAAAATATGTACTAGGGTATTTGCACAGAAAATAGCAGCTGTTAAGAACAATTTTTCACATGGTGGAAATTTTTATAGAATTCAAAGCAATTTTCTGAACAATTCTTGGCAGGGGGCGGGTGGGAGGAATAATTGTTTTCCATTCTACAAGGCAGAATCAGTAACACTTTTCCCTGCAGAACCTGACAAGTGACTTCCATCTCTTGATATTTGACACTAATATTTCATCTTGCTAAAATCAAATTCCTCGTTAAGTTGCTTTCCAAGAAACCTGTTTATCCTGTTCTTTTACTTACTCTTCAGATTAATACAATTTTAACTTTACTTAATCCTAGTGGTGGTACTATTTCTCCCACAACTGAAAGTGGAAAGGTGCCTGCCATTGACATTGAACATCACAGAGTTTGGCTTGTCAGCACGCTGGGTGGTCCAGAATATCCACAAGTACTAGCAAGTGCATGGCAAATAGTGGCAGTTTTTAAAAGCACAACTAGTATTCTAAGTTAGGATAGGGTGGATTAAGCTTTTAGAATAAGTTCACAAAAGTTTCAGAAAACAGCTTTGAAGTAAATGGTTGCTAAGCCTTGTGAAATCCTGACTTTCTACAAATCAGAGGATGCTGTACAACCCTCTCATCCAGATTTAGGAAGCAAATTCAGTTTCCAAATGCTGAACCAATCTGCTTTTCAGGCCAAGCCTATGCTTCCAGACTTGCCTGCTGTCAGCAGGATTGTTGGAAGTGGCAGCTTCAGGCAGGGTTACAAACATTTGCTTTGAAGTTTCCTGTCCTCATCCTTGTGCCATGAGTAGCTACAGTGTCTCAGCAGGGCACCTGCAACTGTGGAGAAACAAATTCCTTTACCCTCCTTCCCCAGAGCCCACAGGGGAAAAAGCCCAGAGGTGGGGTGGTGGTGGAACATTTCTGCTGTGCAACAGATTTGTCAGACTAACACTGGAAGTGGCTGCTTTCTTTCACACACCTGAACTAGCTTTAATTCGGAGAGAACTCTGTAACCCTCTGGAGATGAGCAAGATAAAATAAAAAATTTACCATGGCTTTAAGTGCTTGGTGGTGGTGGGCTGTGTGTCCAACTTCATTCTCAGGCTGATGTTAATCGTTGCAAATTTCTTACACTTTATTGGGAATATGACGAGTGGAAAGCTACTATATGAGAGGATGCTTGTGGCCCTGTTTCCTTGTGCTGGTGGCAGAGCTGATTTCACAACAGGAGTCATGCAAGGTTGAAGACAGGGCGGGTGAGCTGATGGGTGCAGGCAGATACTGGTGAGCTGTAAAAGGTTTGTGAGAGCTGGAAAGTGAAACAGTGCCATGTGGACTCCTGAGTCCTCATTTCCCCTCTGTGTACCTGCTTCAGCTGGGTTAGCAGAGCAGTCTTTCTAGACCTTAGGTGATATGGGATTCAGTAGTTTATATTTTGGCTGTGCTGTCCAGAAATAAGGTAGAAATAAGGTATTTTTTAACAGCTTGTAGATCTCCTTACATGCCAAAGAGACCCACAGATAAACTGAGGACATTGCTCACAAGAGTTGTATCTTTGCATATGCTGAGATAATTTTATAGGTCTTGGAAACAGGGTCCTATTTAATTTGCATTGTCATGAAGGAGTTGAATATTGCTGGAGTGAATAATTGAGTCTACCTGTGGAGGCACCTGCAGAGGCTGTTCAAGCAGAAAGGTGTCTTTATTTGACACCAGCCTTGTAACATTAATTTTCCTAATACCTAAAAGACTAGCAGCTTAGTTTGCAGGGAATAACAGCAAGAATGATTCACAGGCCCTGACACCAAGCAGAGGGCTGAAAGGAGGCCAGGGAGGCCCATGCTGTGTCACAGAGCAGGTGGTCAGACCGTGTGCTCAAAATAATCCTGTTATTGAATTTAGGGCAGTTCAGGAATGTTGTGCAGGGCGAGTTGCTGCTCTGGAATTACAGTGACTTGCACAGCTACAGGGTTCCAAGCAGCCCCTCTGCTGGGCCCTGGGTTCCCACCAGCCGTGAGCACACCTTCCCTCCCCAGTTACCTTCATTCTCTGGCTGCTCTGTCTCCATCAGGCAGAGGAGGAGAGGAGCTGATCTGGCTCTAGAGCTGGACGTGTCTTTGCTCAGGTTTCCGTGACCAAGCTGGGACTAACCAGTGTGAATGTGACTGAAGCATTTGGCTTTATGGAGGCACCCCCAGGTGCTCAGCCAGCCTTTTCACCATGTCACAGAGCTGATGCAGAGCCTTCATTGCCAGAGCTATGTTGAAGCCAACTGCCCCAGAGAAAGGAAAAATCCAAATTGGACATCTCTGAGTGTGCAGCTATACTGCACAACTGTGAATCTAAACCTGGGGAATTCTCACCTTCAGTAGGTGGACAGACTCCATCAAGAAAGCTGAGGAAGATTTCTCTTAATCCTTTAGCCTAAGCTGGATAGTGAAAACTGAGCAGCTTCTGCAATGAGTGCTGAGTACGAGTCACTGGGCATCCACCCACCCTGGCCCTGTGGGAATCCCAATCAGGGTAATCCCAATCAGGGTAATCCCAATCTGACAAGCACCACTCTGGTACCCAAAATTAGTTGCATCTGGATCTCATGACAATATAGCTTAAAAAAATTGGCCTTGTAATGGCTCTGCTGATTTTCCCTAAACCACACAGGCTCAATAACTCCTGTTGGCTCCTGTGTGTTTTGTTCCACACACATCCCATGTGACAGGGGAGACCTTGGTCTTCTTGTGCTCCTACATCTTTGAGTGGGGAAAGGGATTAAGAATTGCTAAACAGGTGGCTTCTGGTCACCACTTTTGGGGTGCATAAAGGTTAAAGATCTGCTGACTCTGGCGTTTTCCAATGGGAAATGTAAGGGGGGTGTCTCTGTGCCACCCCAGCAGCATTGCTTGTGTCTTCTTTCAGGGCACCTCTTTCAGGGTGAGGGCTGAGCAACAGCACAGCACCTGTATGGGGAGTTTTGGTGAGGGAAACTTACACAGAGTGATCAAAATGCACACAATGTACATGCTCATGGGTAAAGGAGTACTGGAAGAGCTTGTGGCTGCAAGTCACTTTAGATACGTGGCCAAGAACTCTAATTCCTGGTCTTGTGATAAATCAGCAGGATTTATCCTTTTGGTCACCACTTTTCCATTTTTCCTTTATGTAGGAACCCACAGGCAGTAGTATCGGGACACTCAGTGGGCAATGAGTAACAAACAGACAAAATGGCCACTGCTTTCATTACAGAGCTTCCTCTTTATGGCTGGCATTTGTTTAAAAGGCAAGTCAGACTGGGAAAGAGTGCATTTTATTTTTTCATGCTGCATTATCTAAGTTCACCAGCTACAAATGAAGAGACAAGTGATGGGGAAGTGTATTCCAGAGAGCAGCAAGGGAGGCACTAAAACTGGCAGACAATGAGGTGATTCTTCTTACACTGTTTGTCATTCCAAGTGCCATCAGTGTACATCTCCACACATTCCTCCTCCCCTTTGCCAGAAGGTTCATTTGGATACCAGTTAGTATAGTTCAGCTGAGCACCACCCAGGAGCTGGAATCTGCCTGGAATAAGGGATTGTTTTATCCCCAGGTAGGCGTAGGAGTTGAAATATTTCACAAAGTACAGAATGGCATCATTCTCGCCCAGGTTCCTTGGAGTGGCAATAGAGCCTCCAGCCTCTTTACAATTTTCCACTGTACCATCAAAATCAGCATATTTCCCATTGGTAGCAAATACTTTTCCTCCAGACTCTGTTATCATCTTGTTCAAGCGAAGGACTGCAAGAGGAGGAAAAGCTGTTAAATATTTGTGCATTGTTTTGTCTTCACTTGGCTGTTCAATTCCAACTCCTGTTATTTTGCTCCATAATTTAAGATTAAACCCAGGAAGAGGTAAAGGAAAGGAGAACTTGAAATCACAGATTTCAAAGAAATTTGAAAATGAAGAGGTGGGAAAAAGGGAAGAAACCCATAAATTCACAGGCAATGGAACAGGAGAATCACAAAAGATGTTGGAGAAGAAGGAAAGGAAATGAGGAATTCTATATTTGGAAAAAGTACATTATTTTCTTTGAGACTCTCTGTATAGCACTGAGGTGGTTGCAGTACACAAATGTCCTTATGTGAGATTCTAGATTTGATCTGATCATGATGGTTGTAGTGTGTTTTTAGTGTTCTGTTTGTCTGTTGGGGGAACAAGGTGTGCATGGAGCAGCTCTGCATAGGCAGGGATTTTAATCTGGCACATTCCTGCCTTGCTTGCACTCATACTTCAGAGCTGTTACCCAGGTACCTCCCACTGGTTATGAAAATCTAATTCTCGCCTCCCCCATTTGAAAGTTTTCACTCAGTGATATACCAGTCAAGAAAATATAAAAGGAATACAAGCAAAACTGCGGAAAAATCTGCCTTTTTCCTAAGAAGCCATTTTTTGCCCATCAGGTATATTCCCACTAACACAGTAGCAGCAGAAAGTAAGGGCAGATAAAATACCTCCTTCCAGTCTGGAAATCCGATGTTCTAATTGATGGATATTGTTCCGACCTGATATGAAACCAGTGAACAAAACCAGCCATTATGCAGTTTGCATTACTGTTTCAGTCTTAGCTTTCAAATAAAGCAGAACTCATGATATGAAATGACTACCAACTTTTGAAATGTTTGTTTGACAGGTTTTGGTTTACTGCTGTGTTTTAAACAGGGGATATCTTCACACACTGATCTTGTAAGGATAGGAGATAAATTCCTGGAAGTCACCTGCAGAGCAGGGATGTTTATGAAAACTGAGTTAGTTTTCTCTCTAAGTGATTGAGCCAGTCCAGGTAAAACATTGGCACTTGTGCAGTAGGTTTAGTTGATTTTTAACTGTTTCTAGGGACTGAATCCTTGAGATGTAACCTAGGACTCAGCAACAAGTTGATTGTGCTGTGGAAAATTCTAAAAAATTCTTTTCTCTGTGAATTGAACTGCTGCATCATTAAACAGAGATTTAAACATCTTACTTCACATAAAGTATTAATAAAGTCCTGATTATTTTATTTCAAGTAGATCACACATCATATTATGGTAGATAGCACTAAATTTACGAAGTGTAAAAATAGAACACAACAGATAAAAATGGAGATAAGTTCATGTACCTGGTGTCTGCCTTTCATCAATCCCATCTCCAAAAAAAGTCTTGAAAGGGAACTTTGAAAGAAATCCTGCAAATTTACCTTGAGCACAGAATGGGAGCAGGAAAAAAGCTACTGCTAAGGTTTTGTGCAGCTGTGGAGACAGCATCATTAAAGGTAAACCAGACTGGTTTACCAGTGTAGAGTCCTGCATTAAAAAAAAAAGAAAGAGAATGTTTTAGAATTTTTCTGGTTGTGAAGTCTTACATATATTAAGCTTTGCCTGCAGTGACATGAATGTCATTCATATAGTTGCAAAGTTACCTTGTTTCAGACAGTTAAAATACTTTCTCAGAAGACAGTCTGCTAAGTCTACAAAAGTCTAGAGAGCAAAAACCCAAAACATCCCCTTCAAGGCTCTGCTCTCTACATCAGATACCATTATATGCCAGTTTTCCCATGCAAAGTTCAAGTTTCATTTTACAGAACAACAAACACATACCTGCTTTAGCAAGAGAATGTTTAAGACCAAGTGGAACATGCTATCTTTGTCAATTGGTTTCAGAGCAAAATAATTGCTAATACTTATTCTTCTATTGCAGCATCCAAAATTTCTCTTCACCTCAGGTGACACAGTCAATAAAAAGAGGTGAAATTGTTAATTAAAATGTTGAGACACATCTAAATTGGAAAGTTTTGTGATACAGTTTAATAGATTCAATACAGTTTAAGCAGCAAGCCATCCAAAGGTGTTCAACTTACCTAGCAGCTCCTGTGTGAATTAAGAAAGGCTCATTAAATGGTCCAATTTATAGGGCATGTAACTTGAGATTCATCTTCTTACCTACAGAAAGCACAAAGGACATGTCACATGGTATGAATTTGCATATGAATGGAAATATAATGAACTTGAATGAAAGGGGAATTGTTTTCTTCAAGAGGTAAACATACTTAAAACATGAGAAGTACTTGAAGGTACTTTTTTAATTTATAGAAACACTTTCACACGTTTTAAAGCACCAACCCTGGAACAGAAAAAATTTCTCAATTCATATTTGAAATACCTAATGTTTCCACAGAGTGGCTGTGCAAATGTCACAGAAGATAAGCCAAAACAAGTTCACCTGAAATATAATCTCCACCAGGAACACCGCTGCCATTTTTGCTACAGACTGAGGACTTAGCAGTGATAGTGACTGAAGTCTGGTAACTAAAGAGAACCCCACAGTGGCAGCAGCAAAGCCAAAAGATAATGGGACATCTGCAGCACATGTAGAGGAGACAGCTAGAGAGACACAGGCTTAAATAACTTACAGAATCCTCCAGGGGAAGTTTGCATATCATCGAGAGCAGTTTTCTCCAGCAGAGCAGTGGCCTTTCAGAGAGGAAGGAGAAAGCTGCCTGATGCCGGTCCTGTAAGAACAGATGTCCAATGCTGAGGAGCATCACTGAAATGGAGATGGCCTTGCCAAGCATTTTACAGCTCTTCTCAGCTGAGAGCTGGCTTTATGTAGTGAAGACTTTGAGGAAGGTGTTTGAGTCTGTGCTCCAGTTCAAACAAGCCAGATGTGGCCATATCAAGCTCGTGGTGTCAGGCCAGCACCCTGATGTTGCAGCAAGGCCAACACAGCCAAGACAGCTGAGGAATGAAGTGCTTTGAGACTGGATGGGGAATGTCAGCAGTATCTGTATTAATCTAACATGCTACAGGGTCTAAGCCAGGCTGGATCACCCCCACAGGCACTCTGCACCCGTGCCCTGCGCTTCCATACTCCCCTCACCAAGTGGTGCGTGCTTCAACACCCCGGCCCTTGGTGCTGTGCCCACAGGTGCTGGATTAATTCCTGCAGCATTGTTTATTGAGTGCCCTCGAGTGCACCAGTCTTGTGAAAAATAAATAGGCAGTACCCAGCTGTATGCACCTTTGGCAGAAGAGGGCTGTTTGAAATTTGCAAGAGTAACCTTTGTCCCAAGTTTCTTGTAAAATTTCACGTTTCCTAGCTTTTGAGTGTTTGACGTAATGCTTTCAACATTCTTCTGGCAGACGTTTTTTAATTGTTATTTTTGGGAAAAAAACCCCACCAAAATCAAACAGAACATGAGACAAGCCAGTACCTGGGTTCTAGATGAGCCCTAGAGAAGGTCACTGGCAGGTCCTGGGCCTTTGCATCCGTGGTGAGAACAACTTTAGCATTCAACTGCACCCAGAAGAAATCACAAGTTAGGCAAGATGAGAACAGCAGGAGGTTTGACCTGCAGTTGTGGGTTTCACATACTGACTCAGGGCCTGGGAAACCAGGAGGGGGACGAAAGGTTTCTTGTGATAGACTCCTGAGAAAAACTTATGTAGGCTTGATAAACTCTAAACCTTTCTTGTCTTGATTTTCATCAGCATATTAATAAGATGGTGTGAGTTAAATAGATATTTAAATACACCTTCATTTCTAATATACTTGTTTATGATTGCCTAATAGAATATTTTAAATACCTAACATAACTTGCAAACTATTTTCTGATCTTTCCTTGAACCAGGTATCACAGAAGTCCAGCAAGATTCAAGGACATGGATCTGATAAAGAACAAATTCTTTTTGAGTATTGAGATAACTTTGCTTCAGTTTCCACATCAATTAGTAAGAAGTTTCACAGTTTCAGTAACAGTGAAGCAAATGAAGGGTATTCTGAGTAGGTTGTGTTGTGCAGTGTATGTTGGCAAATGCAAAACCTGCTGAGGACAAAGATTGGTCAATGCTGCTTTCTTAGCTGCTCTGAGAAATATAGACAGAGTTGAAGGGTTGAATGCTGTGTGCTCCCTCCATAAGCCTGTTTTTTAGCCTTTCCTTGGTATACTCAGTCACCTGAAAGTTAGATTTTTTTTTCTTCCATAGTGCTATTCACAAATAACCTTAAAAATTATTATCTTATTCTCTGTTTGTATTTAAATGCCCCCAACCCCACCAAAGTTTTCTGTTTAAATTGAATTTGTTCTGTTCTGCTGTTTTTTCCACCCTGTCCTGTGCTTTCTACGTTCCCTTTTTTTTCCCCAAACAATTGTCAGACTGTCCCCAGAAACTCCCTTATACCTGGGAATAGCAGGAAGAGCACAGAGTATGGGGAGACATGAGGTCCCATTTCTCAGAGGAGGACTGAGGCTATTTTTGCTGAGCACTAAAAGCAATTCAGTGAGATATGGACACCTGGGATGGCAGACTTCAACATACACTTTTTAAAATTAAATTATGAGCAGCATTTTAGAGCAGCAAGTCTTCATTTTACCTGTGATCAGTGCACATGGATGCTACTGCCCTCTTGCCCCGCTGACTTAGGTTATGTGTGAAGGATCCAAGAGGGTGTCTCTGATCTGTCATTTGGAGCACCTCAGCTGAGATAAATCACAGGAAGTAGTTGTATAACAAATAGCAAGACAATTATCTCATCTCTTCAATAGTTGTTAACAGCAAAACAGTATTCTAAGGGACAACAAAACCCCCAAAATCTCTGTTTATGAACCAGATGAACTATTATTCCAGATAGTCTGCAGGTGTTCTCCATTATCTGCAAAAGAAGGATAACTTCACTAAAGTCTTGACTATCATAATTAGCACCACCATAATTAGCTGCCTCAAGGCTACCCTTGCTCTGCAGTGCTGTTCAGCTCCTGAACCACAAGGTCAGAAGTGGGTGAAAACTTCATTCCAGGTTTCACTTGGCACCACACCTGGATTATAACCCTTGAGGCAAATTCTGCCAAACCCTGGTTTCCTAACAGGGACTTAAAAAAAAAAAAAAAGAAAAAAAATTCCGAGTCCTCTCATCATTTTTTAAGGTGCTACTCTAATTTCCGAGAATCCTGTATCTATTGTGTTTTGAAATCAGGTATGTTTGTGTAACTGTTGGCTAACAGGGTTTTATAACAATATGCTTCAACTTCTGATAATGAAAAATCTCTTGCAACCTGATATTCTGAGGTACAGCTGACAATTTATACAAGATAAGGTAGCCCTGCCAGCCTGAGTCACATCCTGCCACTTAGGTTCACAAAAGGTTGAATTTGAACTCAGTTTTCTCAAGAACCATGGGCCTTGGGGTTTTTTTTAAATCAAGTTTCTTCAAAAATCAGGGAGCCACAGAAAAATTTTTGTTTGCTGGAATTGAAGGTCAATTTCTTAACATCTGGTAGGGATTGATGGGGGCTGGTGTGAAGTTTTGGAGTGCTCAAAATTGATAATAGTACTTCTAAGCTGAAACAACTAATTAAATTATACCTTTATAAAATTATACCATCATAAAAGACAATTTTCTCTGAAATAAATATCCATGATTTTTATGGCCAAAGCCTTATGTTAAACATACTGTAATAACTATATTCAATTTCTCTTGTGTGAGACATGACCCATTCGCCTCCAAAGGGTTTGAATTTTTGCCATCTTTTACTTGTACTAAGATCTTAATTCTTAAAATCAGCTTCTATAACATTTGGGGAGCAACTAGTTTTCTGATTTAAAGATCTTACCTTCATGATGCATTTCTTCAGCAAATTGTTATAAATTAAGAAAAAAAAGATTGACCTGGATTTTTCCTGGTCTGGTTGTTATACATCAGGAATTATTGTTGCTCATTGCACTTTTAAGCAAAGATTTTATCAAAATTATTTACATTACCATAGTAGAACACAGAAACAATTTATTGTGTTTCTTCATGTGCCCAACCTCTCTGTCCATTAAAAAAAATGCATTAATACATAAATAGAGAATTCAGATCTTTCATTAAAAAATAGACTGAAATGCTGGTGTTCCAAATAGCATTTGAGAGTATAAATTGATAGGGTTATATACCAACCCATCAAAAAAAAAAGCCATATAAAAATAAAAAATAACAACTTTTGGATACTTACCTCTGTGAAACTGCAAAGAATAATCAAGCAACATTACAGATCAAGCATGAACCATAAAGGGGAAAGTACTGCTTAGCAGCTCTCTGACAGGATCTGAGGAGCTTCTATTTTTCAGCAGCATGTATGTGTTTGATTTTTCTTCCTTTTTTCAGTATTAATGGCTAAAGCAGAAGAAATTGGGCTCTCAGATCTAGCCTAGATGCTTTGCTTATTGATGTAATAAATACTACCTTGTGACTGGAAAATAAAAATCTTATTTTTCTTAACCTGGTGAAAAATACCCTGGCATCTTGAAGTCTAAATCTGCTTAGATATAGATGCTATATTGTGTTAAAATGTTTGTTAGATTTTACTCAGTTAGGGTCATAACAAGAAATCTCTATAGTCATTTTGCAAACCCCAATGTGGTAGAAATAAATTTGTCATTAACTAAAGGAATAGGACACTCCAAAACTAGTTGGAGATCTATGTAAATGAATATGCTTTTTCAGTTCAGAGAGTGAAAGGTGATGTTGGTAGGGATTTTTTGGGGGGAGGCTTATTCTGTAACATGGTGACTTTTTGTCAGGTAAGCACTTTACTCTGACAAGGAAACTGCATAGTTGGACTCAAAATTACTAATGATGTTTGCTTACTAAAATACTAACTTTTAAAATCCAATCATGGTCACGGGTCTCAAAACAAGCTGCTTTGGAAAGCAGGTTCACACTTTGAAATCTCTCCAGAGTGGTCCTGGGTGTACTTTTTCCATTTCAGAATCCCTCTCTGCTCCCTGATCAGTTGGAGTGCTGCATGTAACCTGGACATCAATCACCCCTTGCCAAAAATTTGGCAGGGCTTGAAATGAATGGGAAGAAATCCCATCTCTCTTCCTCAGGGGAGGCTTGGGAACATCACTGCCCAGAGCCAAGCCCAGCTTCCCAGGGGCTCCCTGCACAGAGCTAAATGTAGGGGAGGAGGCTGTGTTTCATGCATGGATTTTAAAGCTAATGCATCCTTTTATTTCCCCCACCCAGGGGAGTGTGAGAATGGAAATAGTTAAGCCCAGGACTTCCACACTGCAAGGTAGGAGTGTGAGAATTTGCTGCCTGTGGTACTCTGCTCCAAACTGAGTAGCACTGAAAATATTTTGTGAAAATGTCCTTGGTCCTATCGGATTTCAGTCGGGGTCTGTCTGTGCTGTTGCTTGGTAAAACATCAGCAGGGATGTTTGTGTTTGAGCTGACTGAACTTCCCAAAACATTATCTGCTTTGTTCAATGTTTTGGGAAAAGACAGGTGGTCTTTTCTAACACTGCAATCTCATGGTTTCCGAGGCAATGTGCTGTTTTAGCTACAAAATGCCATCTTTAGCATTTTATACACATCTCTGTCCACTTGAATCGATGCAACATTTATCTTTGTGTTTTATAGAGAGTAGCTTCTGAAACTAGAAAAATTAATTGTAACTGGTAGTAATACTTTTATGAAAGAAAAGTTAAATGTGGATGCTGATGAATCCACAACACAAGTGAGTGGCTCAATGTGGCACAACACAGGCTCTATAACTGAAAGCAATGTCCAAAACCTGAAACCATAAATTGCTCCAGTGAAGTCAACCTCTGTGCATCTCTTTTAAGGCAGAAACTATTAAGTACTTCGAAATGCTTCCAACTATGAAGACACGAGCAATTTTAACTTCAGCATTTCCAGTATCCCAGGTCAAACCTTGGAATTTTCCTCTGATCTTCACAAAGGTATGGAGACAGTCTGCCATGAAAAATGAATTCTGAGGTATTCCCAACCCTCCAAATGAGAGAAACACATCAGGCACATCAGCTCAGGCACATTTTAATCATGTTAATCACCTAGCATATTTGGCAATTTCCCAAGGCTAAAAAATAGCACAATATGATTAATTTTATATTTTAGGATGCAGAAAAATTGCAGAAATTTAATCAAGCTGAAATACAGAATACTTCATTGTCTCCATACTCTGAAGTGTCTGAAAGGCCATTCTTTAAAATTCGCAGATTGTGAGACGATACTTGTTGCATTTCTTGTCATTCCAGGTGCCATCAGTGTACATCTCCACACATTTCTCTTGCCCTTGGCCATCAGGCTCATGCTGGTACCAGTTGCTGTAATTCAGAGGTGTGCCATCTATGTACTCAAACTGAGCTGAAGTCTCCCCCTTTCTAATGCCCAAGTAAGCATATTGGTTATACTCTTTCACAATGTCCATAATAGCTTCATTCTCCTCCTCATTCTTGGGAGCTGCGAGAGTTCCTCCAACCTCCTCACAGGACTGCAGTGCAGATGCAAAGTCAACTTTCTTCCCATTGCTGGCAAGCATTTTCTCTCCTACTTTTCTTATTTTCCCATTCAAAGCAAGCACTGAAACATGGAAAGGGTTAGCTTTGTAAATTTTCTATGGCGTACTGATGTAAAAGCAAAGAAAGAGAAATCAAGAGATTAAAAGAATACTGAATATTAAAGAATACTAAAAGAATACTAAGAGGAACAGATGGAAAAACTGAGAGCAAAAGATGAAGAGGAATAAAGATCTTTAATTTTACCCATTTGCTAGCTGTTCACAAAATATATTTTGCTGCTTATGACCACCTGTCCTTGTCTCCAAGAAAAGGATGTCCCACCAA
>VZTR01031440.1:419128-456646 GCA_013400775.1 Chaetops frenatus | reverse complement strand
CCTCTTCACAAAAACACCACTCTTTCCTTATTTGGGCTCTGGAGAACTGGAATTTCCTCTGCTTATATCTGTACAAAACCTGCCTCACACATGGGATGCAGACTTGGCTGGAGTTCCCAGATGTACTGTAGTGCAAATACAGAAACAATCAGTGAAATCTCCACGTCTTCTTGACAATAATAATAATAATAATAATAATAATAATAATAATAATAATAATAAAAGGCTTCAAGAAGACCCCGCATCCCTTTCAATCCATCAATCTACCTTCTATTCTAGGAAAAGCAATTCAAACTATGCTATTAAGAAAAGAGGTGACCAGGTTTTTAGAGTTCATTTTTTTAAAGCATGGTTCTCTCCTGCCAAAGAACTTGCAACTTAAACCTATGTCAACAGAACTACTTGGCTTTTGCTTTCAGATAATATTAGATTCCTTCTTTCTCATATATTTGAAATTGATTTAAACTACAGGAATCAGCAAAGTGGCCTCTTGGGTTTCATGAAAATGATAAGCAACTTTCTATACAAGTCATTTTGACAGAGTTTCTATGCCTTGAATGAAAAAAGCAAAAATCAACTGGAGCACACTAAAACCAAGGCATCAAGCAGCTCTTGCTTTGACAATAACAGATATTTAGACACAGCCTTCTTCCTTCCTTTGGGCAGACAAGGACTCTCCCCTTTTCCCTTCCCACATTTATCCAGTTTCAGTAAAATCCATACTATAATCAGCTTCTGTCTTGTCCTTTCATAAAGAAACAGAAACCAGAAATATTTCATTCTGAATTCACAAACTAGTAATGTTTTCAAGTCTGTGTCTTACCTGCTAGAACAACTAAGGTTTAGAGAGATGGCATTCCTAGGATCATTGAGGAATTCTCTTTTTTGTTTCCCAGAACATCAATTCACCTTTGTATCCTGTAGGCCACACTACCAACTCTAATTTCTCCTTGCATCTTCTGCACAAGCAGCCCTCTTGCAGGAACACTACATAACAGTATGGGACA
The DNA here is from genome assembly GCA_013400775.1 of Chaetops frenatus. Classification (NCBI taxonomy): domain Eukaryota; kingdom Metazoa; phylum Chordata; class Aves; order Passeriformes; family Picathartidae; genus Chaetops; species Chaetops frenatus. Next base: position 455,639 of record VZTR01031440.1, on the reverse strand, counting down.
CGGTTCCTAATCTTTGCTCAACAACACAACAAAATTACTCACTGCAATGTCAATTAGGTGTGCCACAGTGGAGTAGATCTTGCCTTCTTTTACTGGAAACAGTGCAAAGAGTAATGCTGGAGGTGTCCTGCCACTTTGTGTTCCCATGGAGATGAACTGAACCATTTACCTCCTATCAAAAGTGGTAATAGGAAGCAATTTATGCTTGAACAGCCACTGGCCAACATTGCCTTGGAAACGTATGCTTGCAATTCATATCTTGCCCTTATAAATAGCCACCTGGCTCTTGTTATCAATTTAAAATAATCTGGCCTGCTGATAGAAAANTAAGCTTTTATTATGTTGTTATTGCTGGGAAATGGCTGTTTAATGTCTCACTGATAAGTGTTAGAACAGATGTATCCAAGAGCATTGTCAACGTTTTATTTGCAATTGAAATCTCTCAAAGTTCTTGGGAGAAACTTGTTGAAAACACATGGCAGAAAACACAGAGTAGCAAAAGAAAACAATAAACTCACCAAGCTGCTGTTAAGGTGTGATGGTCACAGTGAAATGAAGCTGCTTCATATTTCACTGAGGGGACACAACCAGTGATGAATTCCCAGGAAACACCACCTGCTGTGGGTTTCAGTGCTGTTATGAGCTAGAAATTAAGATAACAGGTATTACAGAATTCCATTTCTCACAGAATTTTTCAGGAGATGGAACTCACAATTCTCTGTGTTTTATCAGATCATGTTGTTGGAAGGACATAGAGCTTAACATACAGAATCTGCTTCTTTTGAAAGGCTGTAAGTGCCCAAGGAAGCAGATTAATCTCCTTACCTTTTATTGATACAGCTGAGATGCCTTGAAACTACATAGGGTGCAGCTATTTGATAGGCTTTGGTGCAGGAATACTCCTGGAAGATTCCTGCAAAGGTAAACGGGAAAAGTTCTATTTAGAGCCCCTTGAAGTTCAGCGAATAGATAGAAAAACAAGGAACAGATGAAGAACCGAAGAAATAGAAATAAAACAAATTGGAATGAACGGAGTTCTACACCCTCAGATTCTCTCTCAAGAGATGGGAAGATCTTCAATGTTGCTTGAGGCCAAAATGATTCAAACTGGAATTGTTTAGTAGGTTATTAAAACACAGCAGACTTAACTTGAATGACAAATCAAAGGGAATGTTTAATAACTCTGAGAGATGTAATAACCATGAATGTCAACTACTTAACTAATAAAATATCATTTTGTTATCCCATGGGGGTCACCCCTTACAGCCTTTGTAGTAGCTTTATATGTAGCTTTGAAGATTAAATACTGTTTAAATATACCTTTTGTAGTGCAATGAAAGTTTTTATAAATTGGTTTTGGCACACAGATTTGAGGAATCATTCTAGGCAGACAGCAATATTCTTGTTTCTCAGGAGTGGAAATCTACACAAGAACTCCTCAAATATGCTTATTTTCCTTGTTGGTCTGCCTTCCCTGACCATCTCAGGGACCCAAGCTAGAAAATAGCATTTTCCCAGCTGTGCCTGTGTTCAGCCCTGGGCCCAGCCCAGCCTGCTGGGTACAATGGAGAGCCTCTCTCACAAGGTCAGGCCACTGCCATTGTTCCTGTGGACAATCCTCTAAAGCTGAAATGGATTTTTAGTATTAACTTGTAAAATTCAGTTTTCAAAACCTGGAGAACAAGCTGTGTTCCTAAATGTTTTGGTGCCAGTGTCACCATGCCAGTAGTTCATTGCAATTCTCTAGCACCTGTTTTCCCACACAAATGGGGCCCTACTGTTTAATAACTGCCTCTTTTATGTTTTTTTACTTTTCCTGAGGAAGACACTTTGTGACAGTTACAGAGATAAATTATGTACCCTGTTATATTTTCAACAACTCACACAGTTTGCCAGAATAAAGACCAAACTCAGAACTATTTTGAGAGTATTTGACAAAAGCAAACTTTAAGACTGCAGCATTCAAAACCACTGGAGAGCTCCCAGTAACTCGAGACAAAGAGTAATACACATTTTTCAGAGAAGTGATATATAATACACTTAAGCACTGTAGACACATTTGGAATATTTCTTAAACAGCTTTTATAACTGCTATTGCATGAGGATCTGACAGCTTTTCTTGTCATCCAGTCCTGCCATATTGTTGCCAACACTTAATTCCCACTGATTAAAAATAAAGGTTCTGCTTTAATATAGAATTTAGAACATAATGTCATAAAGAAATGAACATTCCCACTTTGCTTGTGGAACTTTTCCATTGAAAGGCTTTTAACTTTTTTTCACTATTAGTCATGAGAGCTAGAAATGCACTTCACTCACAAGAATGAAAGATGAGGTTCTCCAGAGGGTGGCAATTGCAGCTTGAAGCTAAATAACTGTAACAGAATATAACTGCCCATAGAGGACAATCAGAGGCTTCAAGACAGTATTTGCTCCACTAGTTTCTGATGCATAAATGAAATATCTACTTAGCAGGCTTAGGAAGTACCATAAATACCTTCTATTTTCATTTTAGCTGCAGCTCTAGAATAAAAAGGTAAAGGGGTAAAAGGATTTAAAAAGTACATGATTTCCTCCTGTTTTTACCATGCTTCTCTGAATACATATGGTTGCTTAGGCAGGTTGGAGAGGGTGTAAGGGGTTAGAAAAGTTAAAAGGTTGTGATCTGTAGGCAATGTAGTACTGATCAAACCACTTTGGAGCAGGACACCTCTATAGAGGTGTCATTGGATATGTAAAGTGCAAGATAGGAGATAATCAAGAGAGTAATTACTGTATACTTTCTGATTTTGCTTAAAAGGTTTCAGGATTTCCAGATAAATTTGGTGAAATGCTGTGTCCATCTCAGCTAAAGCAGCTTACATTGTGTAGCTTCTCTTATAGCAAAAGAAAAACTTGAATTTTAAATGTGCTTCAGAATAATCCTTGGGGCAGGATGGAAATTTGCATAGAACTTTTTTTTCTACAAAGCTGAAGCACAAGGCAGCAACAGTGCAGGTGGGAAGAAGGGGGAGATATTCTCTTCAGGATTCTCCCAAGTAAACCCAGAAAGCCTGACAAGGAAAGGCACAATGAAACACTGAAATTCAGGCTGCTGCAGGTCTGTTTGCATGACACCCAAAGCAGCAATCTCAGACTCTACAATCAGACACCTAAATGTGGGCCACCCGCTGCTCTCACATTCTCTGTGTTTAGTCCAGCTGCTTGAAATTTTATCTGAATTTTAGCACCCTGGAAGAGGATGCCAGCCATTTGGACACTGCAGAGTCTTCCTCCCACTGCAAAGCTGCCAGAAGCTCCTTGCAGGATTAATGCACAAGCTCAGCTCTGAGGGACAAACTGTGCCACTCTTCAAAGCCATAAACCAAGCAGAGCTCCCAGAAAGCCAGGAAAAATCTCTTACAGCTGTCTACCCTGGAGCACTGATCTAAACAGCTCAAGCTACTCATGTCTGAATCTTCACTGGGGTCACAGGCCATAAAAAGAGATTTTAACTACAGGTGCCTCAGGAAAAAGTCAATCCTGATAGAGAGAGCACAGAGTATCCAGTCATGCTGCTAGTGTTGAGACAAGACCATGCCTAGGTTTCCAGGCACTCTTGCATTATTTATTCCCCTGAGTTTTGGCCAAACTGCAATCCAGGAATCATCTTTCAGCCCTCAGGTCTCCAGGTGAGAAGCCACAGAGTAGAGCCCTTTGGTAGTGCTGAAGTCACAGAACCCTGCAGAAAGTTTCTGCATGTTTAACTCAAGAGTTTGATGCCTTCACAACAGGAAATGAGCCACAGCAAAGAACACACTTCTCTGCTCTAAGCATAGGTTAACCACCCGTTCCCCCACATTTTTAAGTAAAAAATAAAGCAGTAAGTATGAGTTGCTACTGATTGAATGGCTTCCTGTTTGCACCTTGTAGTTGTCACTGAAAATTGCCACTTGAAAAGTAAAGAGAAGGAAAAGAGCTTTTCAGAGACTGTGTTTTTTCAAAAGTGACAGCATAGCTCTTCCTGAGCCTGTACTTAACCTGAAATTGTGTTTTAGAAAGATAAACCCAGCAGCTGATTAACAATTGCTGCTTTCATCCTGAATTACTGAGAAGCTCTGTGGAGGTCATATTAGCACCATATGAGTTGGTTCTAATCAGGGATATAGCAGCAAATGCAGATTAGTTTATAATTAATGTAAAATTAAGTGGTCATCAAGGATGATGATTTAAGCCTCTTGAAAGACAACAGAACAATTTCAAACTCTTTTTAGCACCTACTGAAGAAAGGTGTCCCTCAAGAAACAAAAGGTGTCCCTAACATAAATGAGGAAAAAGGTCAGAACTTAGGGCATATCTGATAATACCTTGCTGAATTTAAAAGGTTCACATAATATGACTTAGTAAGAGCTCATTTTCTATTTCTATGTGTGGTTCCTGCCTTGTGGACTTTTGTCCAGCCTGAGATCAGCCTGCTCCTTCACAATGGCCTTCCAAGCTGTCAGATTCCAGCACCACTATTCTGCTCCTCTGAGCACTGCTTCAGGACAGGAGAGTTTGCCAGGTAAGCCCAGACTAGCAGAGCTAAACTCTCACTTGCACAGCTGCATTTCCAGGGCAACTCCTGCAGAGATGGATTTTCACCAGTGTAGTAAAGAGCAGAGTTTGGTTTTCTGGAAAGGAAGGGAAGCTGGCAGCTTCCCTCCTGCACAGGAGGTGCACTTCCCTTGGGACGGTTTACACCAGGGTGAACCTACAGGACAGGAAATGCTGGAAACCAGAAGTGACACAAGAATGAAACCTAAAAAAGCTTAAGGACTGGGAGTTTATATCAAGAAGTTTCAAGAAGCTCAGGTTTTTCTAGAGACAGTCATTGCTGGGGCCAAATGCACCTTTCCTGTACACAGGCCAGTAAAAAGTCAATTATCTGATAACTCTGGGCTGTATGGAACTGAGCATGCAATAGGAATGTTTTCCCATTCTGCTTTTGTGAACTTCCAATCTGTTTATCATAAGAATACTTTTGCACTTACCTGCAAACAATTTTGTGTTTTGTGTAGATCCCATTTGAATGAAGCACACTGCTCTCTGAAAATAAACATTAACTTAAGGTTTACAAAAAGTTTAATAAATTTCTCAATTCTATTGGAGATGTGCTGGGAATAATAAAGTAGAAATCAGTCTAAATTACACTTCAGAGTTGAATTCTTGAGAAGGCGACTGATATGGAAATTAGGAATAGTATTTATGAAAAAAAAAAAAGGAGTGGAAAGAAAACAACCATTCATATCTTCAAGATACTACACCAAGGTATTTTTCAAATCATTATTTTAGTCAGGGTAACCTACTGTCTGATGCACTGGGGGCAAAACACATCACTGCTCTTAGTCCAGCTCCAAATGAAATGGTCTCAAAACATTTCACATTTCACAGTGGTTTTTGGATACAGTCTCCAAATAGACTTATATAATCATTCCAAACGAATACATTGGAGACTGAATTATCTCTGATCCCTAAACCCAAATACATCTTTTAAATATTGCACCATTTTCTGTGTTTTTAGGTAATAAATATTGATTAATAACTTCCAGGCAAAATTCAAAAAAGTTCTGTTTTTCATAGCTGCAGGACACCAATTAATGCAGAAAAGGAATGCAGTTCACTTGAGAACTGCAAAGATACTTTGCCAGCAATGACAAGGAGGACATGAAGCAGCTCAGAAGATAAATCATACTCTGGGAAATTCATATCCTTTACCAATTTCAGTAATTGCTTTTTTGCCGTACCTGTATAACCTAGTGCAGAGAAAAGAAATGTCATTACTTATAAAGGTAGACAGGGAATTAGGCAATGAAAATAACAGCTATAAAACAGATGAGCTGGGCATCAAATGCTCCTCTGTACAGATATATTGCTATGTTCCCATGGGCCCACAACTTGCCAGTGTAGACACAATCCTTCTCTCTGTAGGGGCACTTAGCTTAGTCTTAAACTAAGGGGAAGATAAATTGAAAATCTATTCCACCATGGTTAAACACTTACAGCCTTCAATGGAAACATTTTTCTTAATTGTCAAACCTGTAGTATTGGGCTTTGTTGTCATGATATTCACCTATTCTTAGTTAATACAGTCCGTAATTGTGTTTTTATAGTTCACTTGAGGTCAAGAAAATCCTAAAAGCCTTCAGGATCACTTCTCTCACATTAAGGACCTATCACATAAACAGGGCCTTTGCTTTATTTTCTGGATGAGCTAAATTCCACTTGGAGAACATTTCACTAGCAGGCTTTTGCATTTAATTTCAGACAAAAAATTTCTGCTTTTCACTGCATCTAAACCTTGATTTACATCTCCTGTACCTCAGCTGATGCCTATAGATTGCCAAAAAACATCATCTTATTCTCTTCTTGTGATTTTCTACTGCACACAAAGCAACTTGGCTGACTGGTTTACTGTTTTATTCCTCTTTGTAGTTACAGCACAATTCATTTTCCTATCACATGGGAAGAACAGCATGAAAATAGCTGAAACTTCAAAAAAGAAATTATTTCCATGTCAGTAGCTACTGCAGAGGACTTCTGTACTGAGATGATAAATACCACTCTAGGCTCTAAGTGATCATTATCAGTCAATTTTAGAACTGGAATAAAAATGCCCCAGGAGCAAAGACATCACTAAATACTGAAGAAACGTAGGACTGTATGTGCTGTCCATTATTTACATCATAAAAGAATGTATCAGAAGCAGCTTTTAAAGAGTCATCTTTCCAAGTTTACAGCTCAGCACAAAGATGGAACAGAGACAAATTTTTCATTAGTTTCGAGATGATTAAAAAATTCTTCCCTCACGCTGCATTTATGAGGAGCTCAAGCAGAAAGAACCACCAGCCTGCTGAGCATGCCGTAACTTACTACCTTTATACCAGTGGAATCAACACATTTTAATAAAAAAAATGATTGAAAATATAAAATCTGTATTTTACTAGGAGATTCAAAACTGAATGTCGAAGAGAGAACAATTCTAAATACACCCTGTTTCTGGTTATTCCAGGCCACTTTTAGGGCAACAAACTGCTGTATCAAACATATCATTGAGAACAAAATCTTTGGATTTTCCTAGATTCATCAACTCAGCAATTCACAAACAATTAATGACATTCAATTTTCCCAGAGTCTTGTATTACTGCACAATCTTAATTTTTTAGATTATTTGGTTGTCCACCATTTCAGTTCTTCTAAGTTACAGTCCTTTCATTCAGCTACATGAACCTGCCTCCAGTCTGTTCTTCAGACATCCCCATACAAGCCTGTTTTGAAGGTGTTACAAACCCTTGTAAAGCTGTGTTCTCAGCTTCCTTCCTAGGAAAGGCAAACGCACTTCCAGTTTTGCTCAAAAGGCTTTTCCTTGTTTTCCAGATGAGAGAAATATGGTTTTTAAAAAAGATGCCTGATGTTCTTTAAATGCAAAACTAGAAACAAATGTGAAGTTAATTGCATTATGCCAAAAATTGACTATGCTCTAGTTATTTATCCAAGCCACAACTGTACCTCAGAAGCAGCTGAAGTGGCAGGGCAGAATCCTATAGAAGCCAAGCAAAACAGACACATGGAAATATCAGTGCAATCCTTACCTGGAGCACAGTGACTGATCCTGCAGCTCATGTGACACCCCCTGCCTGTAAGTTGGCAAAGTGATCCTTTAAGTTTGACAGGTCAGGTCAGGAAGGATGTATCCAGTGGGAAATCTTGTAATTAATGACCATCATCCATTAGCACCATGAGAGAAATTTGCAACTCTTGCTTCAACCTTCTCTTTTTCATCCCTTCCCCAGCAAAAGCACATCCATCATTTTACCAGGCCAAAAAGTAAACTTACAATTGACTGGACCTTACCTTTTTTGTGTCCATTTAATTCAGCCTTTAAAACCTGTGTGTGTTTGTTTCCAAAGCAGTTATTTGTCTCTGCAAGTCATCAGTTGCTGTAAGTGAGAGTCAAGGCTGTTATTTAATAATTTATATTAAAATGACTGCACAACACCTGTCTCCAAGATGCTCAGCTCTCCTGTAATCTGATGCCACGTGAAAGAGATATTTGGTTTCCAGAGCAGAACTCACAGGCCACACTGCAGATTTGTTCATGGAATTTGTCCAACTGGGAGTGCCTTATCCCCTGACCAAAGTGAACACTTGGACAGGCTTTGAATTCTCAGGGCTGCCAAAGTCATCTTCTGTTCAGAGGGAAAAGCTCAGTCCTCAGAGGCAACACACTCACACACACACACGTAAACATTTTTAAATGAATTAAAGTTGGAGTAAAAAACACATGAATAGGCAAAGAATGAAATAAGAAGTGCTGTTTATAGCAGGAGATAGAGGGCTTGGTACTTCACTCACAGAAAACAAGCTAGTGACTCGTTCCAGACACTTTCTTCCTCCAGTTCTCTTGGGCAGCCCATCTCCTATGTAACAGATGGTTCATTTTTCTGCTCCTCACTCTTCTGGAAATCACACCTTCCCTCAAATGATGCTATAGGAATACCAGACACTAACACAAATATTTTTTGCAGAATATACTAAAAGGTTGAAAAGCAGGTTATAGAAACATGAGATATTTATTTCTTACTTCCATGTTTTACTTTTATTTCTCTCTCCTTGTTGTTCTAAAGTTCCTTTTATTCCTGAAGGTCTCACTTTTCCAGAGAAGCTCTATAGGCCTCTTGATTCTTCTCCTAGAGCTTAACTTAAAATAAAATTGCTCTAATGGTTCCTAAATTTTTCTCCCACTATGTTTTCTTCATGTTTTAAGAGAGCACAAAACATACCAAGCACTGATCCCCTTCCCCTTCCACCTGCCTGCCCCCCAGGAAAATAAGAAAATCTCAGGAAAATCAAATTATTCCTGTGAAAAGCTTCATTTGCTAGGAAATGCATTACTTTGATGAAAAAGCTTTTACTACACCTACTTATGGCACTGAAAATCCAGTGAAATAAATGCCCTCATGTTGTTGCAGAGGTACACATTCTCTTAAACCAGAGAGCTAATCCAGTTCAGATGTAATCCAATCCCACATCACATCACACAATCCCACATCACAGTATATGATCTAGAAAGTGGGCTAAATCACAACATTATTAAGGATTCCTGGCTTTACTTACTTCAACCATGGGATTGCAGAGGGCAATCCTGAGGAGGATGTGGACCAGAAAATGTCTACAGAGAATATCAATTTATGCCACTGAAATTTCATGTCATAGCTCATCTAAAGTGGTCATGTTGAGACTTTCTTTGGGCTTGGGAATTGGCACCTAATTCCAAGGTGGGTGGTATACACAACAACACAGACAGGTAAGAAAATACACAATTTTATATGTTCTTATTCAGAGTTTGGATAGAAACTGATTTGGCAACTTAGCAGAGAGCGTGACTTGGTTCTACCATGTGACAGAAAGCATTTGTGGATCCATTTGCTGTTGGCAGCAGTGCAGGAAAAAAGTTACCTGACAAATCATACCTTGGGGGAATTCTGCTGTTGGGGCATAGAGAGTATGAAGCAATCAAGTTATGACCATCAGATTAGAAGGCAACTCTAGCAAGCATGATTCCTGGTTTTCAGAGCTGGCCCCTGGAAATAAAAAGCAGTAATAATTTAGTAGGATATAACAGCAAGTGATTCAGAGTACAAATGGTACAATTGGACTAAAACCTCATTATATCTCTATTTTATGGGCTGCTGTGAAAATTTATAATATTATTATTTTTTTTTATTAAAAGCCGAGTATCTAGAGTAGCATTATAATTGCAGAAAGCATGTTCAGCTTCCTGAAATTTTGCAGAGCCTACAAAAGGCAAATGGGGCAGAAGAAAAGAAGAGAAGTAAAAAGACAAGATGAAAGACTGAAGGAGGCATGAAACAAGAGTAAAGGGATGATAAGCAGTGTCAAAATTACAGTATTGTTAAGTGGTCATAGCTCTGTACCTGTTTGCCCTTTGCACCTTTGGGACCATGTCTGGCTGAAGGACCTCTTCACTGAACTTCTGGGCAGGAATAAATTTTCTTTCCAGGTTTTTCTGTGTTAACTGAAGTTCTTACTGTTAGCAGTTAAAGCCAAGGCTTCTTTCACAAAGAATCATTGCTAAGTCCACAGATTTGTGACGAATCAGAGTAATTTCACAAATGTCCTTCTTTGCATAATTTTGAGGGGTTACCTGGGAAATACAGTCCTGTCTTCAGGCAAAAGGGATAGAGTCTGAATCATTTCATACAGCCCCAGACTCTATCTATATATACTGACACCTGAAAAGAAACAAGCAAGCTTTACAAGAGTCTGAAATTCTTGAAGTCTGCTGAAAATACCTAATATTGCAACAGTCATTACTCTCACCATGCTAAAAATGAATTTCAGTGTTTGTTCATTGTAGGTCTAAATTTATAGCATTTGTCATACAAATGGCTCATACAATATTCCACTTGAGGATGAATCCTCAACAGCTCATTGTGTTTCTGCTGGGAGTCTTCTTTTCACACCTATCAGGTAATACCTAAGCTCAAAGTGATTGAGTACTTCTCTTATTAGGATTTCCACTACCTGCAAATACCCACAGCTTAAAGGACAAAAAGCTCAACTGTGTTTAAGGAGCAATGATCTGAATGCCTCCCCCTATTTCTCCTTTCAGACCTCGTATGTTAAAAAAATACATTTCTCCTCGGGATCACATCTCAGAGCTGAACTCCTTTTGGATTCCAAAAGATCTGCAATCCTTTGCTGCCCTCTCTGAGCAGAACAGCAGTAGCAGAGAGTAACATCGTGAGGCAAAGCTCTGACAAGCAGCACCACAGTGATTGCCCTTGTTTCAATATGAGGGTCAAATGTGAGGCAATCATGCCCCTGTATTCTCTTTAACTGAAAAAAAAACCAAAATTAAACTACCACAAACTTGAGCTGACAAACTCTTACAGTAAATAAGCCACATACTAAAGTCAAGTGGCCTTAATTTCTCTTAATTTGTCGCAGTTCTACCAGTCAAAAAAAGAAGCCTCAGGAAATACCATTTGGTTGACAGATTTGGGTAACAAGAGAAAAATCAAATCCAGCATGAATTCTGCTACTCACCTCAATTATTTCTCTTTATTTTAAGCTTCAGAAAAGATTTCCCACAGAGAGCAGCTTCTCCTGTCAGGTTTCATCTGATAAAGTACAATATAGAGTATAATCACTTGAATATTACTGTAAGAACATTAAAATTAGTATAAAAAGCAGAGGTTAAGAAGCACCATTTTTTTATATACTTCTTTGTACTTCCTCCATTAGGCTTCCATCAAAGTCTGGAGAAGTGGCACACACTAAAATAAAATAAGGAAGATATATAGCTAACTAGTATAACAAATTTGAATCCTGGTTTATATTTCTTATCCCATTCCATGGGCTCCAGACAATTCTTAACACCCTGTAAGGATTTCCTTCTGCTGATTTGCCATACTATGTTAATTATCCAATATTAGGGAAGGTGGCATTGCTGGTATCTCCCGTGAAGGAAAAAAGACAAAGCTTAAAATAAAAGAAAACTTGAAAACAAAATGTAAGCCTTCAGATAAGTCTACTCCCTGCAGAGATTCAACCTCACACAAATCTCTACTGGTTTTGCCAGTCAGGAGCTAAAATCTGTTTACCTCCGTAGTTTTCTGGGATGCTCCAATACTTTATTCTAGTAGAGCCCAAGGGCCTGCTTATGCTTTGGCAAAATGGTGGCAGGGTTTCCTAGCAATTAAATCACTTTCCAAAGCAAATGGTGAAAATGAGCACCAACAATGGGTTAGATAAAAAAAGCAAAATGCACCAAATTTCTCACAAAAATTGAATGAGTCTTAGGGAGTCAAAAAATAAAAAAAACAGGTTTTGCAAGCTGGGCTTATAGGAGGATAGAGAATTCCATGTGGAGAATCACATTGTGTGGATTTAATGACAGTCTTCAGGTTCCAAGACTTACACAGTTTGAGATTTCTCAGCAGAGATCAGAATTAGGCTTTCAAAGATGACCTGAAACTTTATCTAGGAGGCAGATAGTTTGGGAGGTCCTTTTTGAAGACAGAGATTTCAGGTAATTCTTTATTCCTTGTCTTTAAAATGTGCTTTAAGCCAATGCAGGTAACAGCAGAGAAGGGAACAGGGTGAGGCAGCAGGAAGTCCTTTTCCCAGACCTAGTCTTGCAGGTGACAGCTCTTGGTCATCAGCCCAAAAGCTGAGAGCCTGACAGAGGCTCAGCCCTGTGGAATTAAAGCACTAGAAAAGCTGTATTTACACACAGACTACTCAGGGACAGAAGGCTGTTGGGACTGTGAGCTTACACCCTCTCCTGACAGTCCTTGTCAGCTTGCTGGGGGACAGCCTACAGAAGGTCCCTCCAAACCCTCACATCTGCATCAACCTGCAAAGGCTGCTTGGCCTCACCACAGTCAAACCCTTGTCCCAGCAGAGGAACCCTTCACTCCCAGCACCTTTCCCAGACCTGTACACAGCAAAGCTCTGCTGCACCACCAGCGTGCCTGGCAGTCAGCACAGCAGAGTGCTGGAGAGAAGGAGCCTAACAGGAACCGCCTGGATTTTTAGCATGAGAAAAAACCTGCCGAAAGAAAAAGGTATATCCTCTACACTTCTACGAGAAGCTGTTATTTTGTGCTCACTTTTGGGAAGAGGTTGCTCACTGGCTTATCTCTGTCTTGCACAATCCTGATGATTGCCTAGCCCAGTCTTCCCACCCCTATTTACAGGGGCTGAATGCAACATTCAGGGACTGAGCCCTTTGCTCTTTGCCTGGCCTTGGGCAGACACTGGCTGTGGTACAGTACAAATGAACAACTAAAGAATCAGCACAGCTGCGGGCACTGAGATTTGGCTGTGAGGTTTTTCCCCTTTTTTTCAATCAGTGGATACATTTTTTAGTAAGCTAGGAGAGGGAAGGCCTGCTCCATTGCAGTGACTGCCTTTCCTGCAGCACTGTCCAGTCAGCCATGGAAAGTACAGCAGCAGGAACAGTGTAGGCTAGGTAGCTCTGCAAAATTAATAACATAAAATTTAATGCTGAGAAGGAGATGTTTCAGCGATTTTGCTTGCAGAAAATTTCCTTACCAACAGTAAGGTCTGTTAGATGTTTCCAGCTGCAAAAATTAAAGTTCTCAATCCCTGCAGCAGTGTTAGGAGGGGTTTTGTCTCCAGGATCCCGTTTCTGGGGCTATTCTCTCTGTTCTGGTGGCATCAGAGAGAAAAGTTACAGGCTGTCAGGTTGCCTTGTGTCTTTCCCATTCAAGAGCTAAGATAAATTTAGTATCTGTAAAAATACTAATGAACACATCAGTTCTGAACCGTGCTACTTGTCAGACATGACTTGACAAAAACATTGTAAAGCCAACATCATTAAAAAGAGATTTGGAACTAGATTTCTGTTGGGTTTCTTAAAAAATAAGAAGCTGAAATTCCCAAGCTGACCTTTGCTGTTTGGGATCCATGTGCTGTCAACAATCAGCATCCAGGGCTCAACTTGTAACCTTATAGCCCACAAAAATGTCTGGTTTCTTGTATGACTGTTGAACTTCCCTGGAGATAGATTGCCTGCAAAAGCAGAAATATGAAGCAGACAGGATTGTCAGCAATTTCCACAACCCTAAGTTCTCATCAGGTCAAGACACTATCTTGCTGAAACATAGCCCTTCCACACAGCAGAAATTTTACTAAACCCTGCCAAACCCAGCATGTTTATATGAAGTACAAAACTTACAGGACTACTGTAAATATCTGCATTAAGTGATGAATAAAAATCATAAGGGCAGGTGGCTTAGTATTCACAAGTTATTAAATGTTTTTCTTCACTTATGTAATTTCTTCTTCCCCTTGCTTCTCTCTCTATCTGCTTATCTCTATACCTTCTTTTCCTCCAGAGTTATTTGGTTCTGATTCCAAGTTTGCAGACAGAGTTCCTCACTATTTAGATCCTTGTATGTACCTTCTTTCTGTATACCATTCTTTTGGGGGAGTAGTCTTATGTCTGCATATTCGTTAGCATATAGTGAAACTCTGCAGATTTCCTTGGAGAAGGAAGCAGCTCAGCACAGGAGAACACTTGGCTTTTGTAGTTTCAAAGAAACTTGCCTTTGGAGCCATCAGTTTTGAGTATTCTTCACCAGCAGCAATATCTTATAGGAATAACAGAAGCAGGAACTATACCCAATTATTTTCATCACGACATAGCAGGGTGACAGCTTCTAGACACTTGCAAAAGAATATATGGCTAAAGCACTGGATAGAAATGCACAGCTACCTCACTGATTCACTTTGATGTCACATCACCAGAGTGCTTTTATTCTGAAACCAGGAGCTCACAAAGTGTTTCAAACTTTTCTTTGAGACAATTAGAGACAAGATTTAAGACTTTTGAAGAACAAAACTCTAGGAATAACCTTGTTTCAGAAAAAATACAGAGCAGGCAATATGGAGCAAAATTCTTAATAGGTGTTCATACAGTGAGCATAATTAGAGCTCTTAGAAATATATAAAATGGAAGCTGTCCCATGCAGGATCATTTTCTTGTGAATTAGTAGTGGTTTGTCCCTTGCCTGTCTATCCCACCATATATCCATCCATGCTTCTGCACAGTCAGAAGGATGAAGCAGAGCTGAAACTCTTTATCTATTTCTTTTGACTTGTCAGCCTGCCAAGGAGACTGTGCACATGAAGAGCTGCTTTCTGTTTTGTCTTCTGTGTTGAAAGATTTAACCCTCATTAATGATGGTTAACCCTCATTTGAGTGTCCTGGGACTGCTTGGTATATTAAGAGCAAGGTAAAAGTATCAACTGCTTGTGAGGGAGTAGGGAATTTCTATGGTAGGACACACTAGGAACAATGCCACTGGAATAACACAGGCTGAGCATAATCTTTACAGAAGCTGTTAAGAGAGTGAGACAGTTCTGAGGCAGACCAGACCAAGAAACCCAAACAATCTGCTTAATTCAGAGGAAGTTCTGTTTGGGATTCAAAGCTGATGATTCACACAGGGTCCCTCACTCGGGATACTGACTAATAATAACACCTGTACTGAGCTTCTCCTCCTGTTCTGAAAATCTGCTGAGTTTCCTGTCATCTGAGGTACAAGAGATGTCAGGTTTAAAATCATGAGATTCTGAACAAAGATAAATAACATCAAGATGCTATTCTTACCATCCCTAGTCAGCTCATCTACTTTACTCTGTAAAGTTTGACTATAAAGCCAAATAACTTCTCTCTTCCCCTCCATGGAGCTTTAAAGGGTCTTACCTTATACATTTGCAATGCACCTGCATATAGGACATCACTCACTCTATAAAAGATTTTATCCAGCACCAGGCCACTTTGCACTCAGCTTTCTGTTTGACTCCTGCAAAGAAAGCATTGCTTAGTGCAACTGGAAAACTAAACACAGTGTAAATCTTTGCATATTTATATCTTTATACTTGAGAATAGCTATGATCTTATCCCAGTATTTTAAAAGAATTAGGGAGCTAGAGAGACAGAATATTGCAGGTTTTTTTCTGCTCCAGTATACCCACATACAAAGATAAATTACAGTGTCTCATGATAAAACCACAGTTTACACCTTGATATTTACTCAACTGAATGAAATATATGTTGATGCTGACACACCTATATGATGCTGAACTGTTCAGCACTACATTGCTCTGAGCAAGAAGTGGTTAAATCTTGCCATGAAACAGTAATAAAACAAAAATAAATGCAATTCATACAAAGCTCAGAGCACATTATCTAATTGTTGGGCTAGAGGGGTCTATACACTATTGGGAAATTTCTATCCTTCATTCAACATGGAGGAACAGGAATATTTTCATTCTTTTCCTTTGCTTTCCTCAATCTACTGTAAATTAAGTGTAAGGGGAAGGATGCTCTTTTCTATTGAGACTCCTTCAAACGCAAGCCATGACGAGGCCACCTTGATGCTTAAGGGCTCATAAAACACCACGTCTGATTTCCAGCTCTTCACTCTGGCTGCAACAGGAGATGCAGAATGGCAGCTTTTGCCAGAGCCAGAGGAACTCTTCACATTTGACAACTGATCTGTCAAATCAGGATTTCTCAAGGCTTTTTCATCATTTTGAAGCAAAAATTTATGAAGCAGAAGCCTACACTAGCTTGTAAGAGGTGACATCCACGTATAGTTGAAGTATCAGAAGCTGTAAACACAGTTTGCTTCTCAAGTTAAGTGCACATTGAGAAAGGTTTTGTGAAGACCAAACAGATAAGAATCCAAATAAGAGTCCCATGTAGATTTAGTAACACAGGGTAGACTTGGCTCATATATGCACAGCAAAACTTGTGAAGCACGATGTAGATACTGAGATTACCTACCGAGCTTATGGGATCAATAAAGTCCCTACAGTTCTTCATGGTTTTTATGTTTCAGCGGGATTTTCCTTTCTGCTTCTCAAAGTTAATGATTCTGGAAAAGATTCAAAGCCATCACTAGGGTCTTCAGGACCTGCATTTCAACAGCTG
Organism: Chaetops frenatus; assembly: GCA_013400775.1. Taxonomy (NCBI): domain Eukaryota; kingdom Metazoa; phylum Chordata; class Aves; order Passeriformes; family Picathartidae; genus Chaetops; species Chaetops frenatus. The sequence goes on along the minus strand of VZTR01031440.1, from coordinate 439,123 downwards.
ATCCAAAAGTACTCCATAGGGGAAACAACAGATGCTGACTAGGCAAGTGAAAGCACAGCCACCAAAGTGGCCTGTAAGTGACCTCTGGTGGACAAGAACAGTGTTAAATTTCTTTGTATTTCTCGTCAGAGGAGTTTATCCATTTAACTAGCTCACAGCTATTCAGTTGAATGTTATCTAATATTACAATATGTTCAAAACCATTTTCCACTTTAACAAAAAGAATCTGATGCCAAAAAAATATGGAAACTAATACAGGAATGGTAAAATTTTGAATCATAAACTTTTAAAAACATCTGTAACAAGGGGGATTCTTTATTGCTATGTATATACCATTAAAATTATATCCCTAACAAGGTGAAGCACAAGCAGTCTTTCAGGTGATGTAAACTCACAAGCAGTTTCCAAGAGAACAGAGTGTTTCTTTGAGGGCATGTCAGTCATTCTAAAAACCATTCTCCAGGTTGGGTGAGGTGGTGGAACCTGTTGCTTCCAGCACATGCAGTGGCTGATCACAGGCACTCTACTCAATCATAAGAGCTTATATAGTTATTTATAACGGTGCAGAATATCCCCATGGGCCTTATCCTATTCCCAACTAAATATTTTTAAAAAGTATTACAGGTTTGGGAATTCATTTTGATCTCATGGCTTGAAGAGGCTCCCAGCTCTGGGCTTTGGGACCTCTGTTTGCAGAGTGCATGTGCAGTCTGACAGACCATAAAGATTTGTGCAGATCCCTCTAGGACTGAAAATTCCCCTTTGGTAACTGGACTTGTTTTCCCTTCCTACCATTTCCCAATTTCCACATGGAGCTAGAACTCTGACAGCTTCTCACGTGGGTGTAACAATAGACCCAGGTAGGGAGATGGTTTGCTGTACAGAAATAACACTCTGAAATTGTCCCCAAGGAAAACCAGCATGTCCTGGCAACAGTTGTCCTGGCAACTAAGTCTCCTGGCAGACCTGTGAGTCATTTTTTCTCAGAGACCTGCGTGGCTAGGGAACAGAATGGGAAATTCCTCACCACTTGGTTTCCCCCCTTCCCTTACATTGACAGGGAACTCTCACCATTCAAGGAGGTTATTTGAAGGGTTATGGAATTCTGCCTCTTGAACACAGATCCAGGACACACTAATTACAAGGTGTACTAATTACAAGGTTAATTAATGGGCAACATAATTTCAAACAGCATTGATATTTTGGTTTCTTTTTTATTTTTTTCCCCCTTTTTTTGGCTATTCATGTTAGGAACTGTCTTAACTCCCCACCAGGAAGGAAAATTGCACTGGAAAAACCATTGCAGGATATGTTAGCATGGCCATAACAGTACTAAACAGAGCACAGGTAAAATTGACAAAGGACATTTTTGTCTAAGTAGCTTTAGAGAAGACTGTGAAAGCTTTGAAGGTCTGTATAGCACTTGATTTCATACCTGATGTGGAGTGTGGCACAGGTGCTCATCAGGGCCAGCAGCAAGACTGTGCTGTACTTGTGACTGCACAGGCCAGACCTGAGGCTCAGTGAAGCCCCAGGCTCACCAGCAGGAGCTCAGGTGCTGATCCTTGGCCTCAGACAGCGTGTCCATGTTCAGCAATCCCTGGTTGTTATGATTTGATTGCTCTTTCTGCTGAGGTGGCAGAAAGAATCTCCCTGCAGGTGGCTCTGACTCTGGGCAAAGCACCTGCTATTTCCCTGGCACTTGTGGACTCACACGAGCAAATGTAGAAACTCCTCCATCCTGGCACCATTTGCACACACCCCCACCAGGTGTTAGAGCAGAGCATCCAGAGTGTCCCTTCCCAGCCAGAGCACGCTGTTCCCTCTTCCCTGACACTCCCAGCCCTGAGGGGCCCCAGCACAGGTTGCTCCAACACCTCCTGGCCATGTCTGAAGTCCCCAGGAGGGTGAGCCTCACTCAGGGCTCTCCTGTTGGGGCAGGGCTGCAGGGATGGCCCATCTCCCTCACAGGGAGGACAAGCAGCCCTTGGGCCACAGAGTTTCTGGCTCCCAGGAAATCCTGCCACCCAGGAAAAGCAGTGACACACGAAAAAAGCCATTTCATTTTCACGGGCTTGTCATCCCTGAGCTGTCCCTTCCAAAGCACAAGTGTGACTGGAGTCTCTGGGTGGCTGAATGAGCAGCAAGGACTTGAGTGGTGAGCAGAAGCCTGTGAAATCAGTTAAAAGAAATGAGAAGTACCTGAGTCCATGCCAGCTCTGAAGGGCCAGTGTGAGGCTGAGCAGGGCTACACCAGGACATCAGGATCCAGAGACAGCAGCACTTCCAGGAGTCGCTCAGAAGCTGATCCGAAAGAAACATTTCTGTTTCGGAAAGCATGACTTGGCAACAAAATTATTTCCTCTTCAAATATTTTTCAAGGTTTATTCTACTGCTTTAATCTGAATTATGCTAATCCATGCATACGATGATTCTATTTAGCCTTGAGTATTTGGGCACATACATTTTCATATAGCAGGAATGCAAAAGAGTTTATCAGATGATAGCACAACCATTGCATGAATTCAATATTTGCACAAGAAGCAGAGAAATATTTTTCATCAGTTTATGCTTCTCTTTCCATTACCTGCACAGTAAATTCAAACACAATAAATATTTAAGGGTGCTATTAGACAGGTGGACTCCCAGAGACTTTCAAGAAGATGGAAAAAAAGCACCTCAAGCAGTAAATCATATATCTTGAAAATTGCATAGTAAACACTTGGAGACATATAAAAACCCGCTTTGAACCTAAACAAGTAAACAACTTGAAAAAATGGGCTCAGATATAAAAATTATGAGCTGACTACAAATGATCTGCAAATACATTAAAGGCCTATATTTGTTCAAATACATTATTCATAAGAAATAATTTGAGTTGTAGTTGTATGCAATTTATGTTGCATAAACTTAAGCAAATACTTGTAACCAAAAGCTGATTTAAAGAATTAATGAGCAATCCCTAAATAAAATTCCATTACTAAATAAAACCTTCCCTGATTTGCAAAGCCATATGCTCCTTTAGCATATACATTAACAAGCATGTCTATTAAGAGCTGAGGCCTGGAATGCTGTGCTAGAGACAGAGAGCTTAGATCTGATCGAGCTCTTACAAAGCAGGATGGGTGTGAGGTAAAAAGAGGAGAAATCATTGCTTTTGAAACGTTCTTAAAGTATTTAGGGTTCTACAGCAACAGAACCAACTGAATGCTTGTGCTAAACAGCTACATTTCTTCTCTGGGACCAACCAACATTTTTTAATTTTTAGTAGACAAATAAAGAGAAAGGGGCATGTAACTTTTCACCTCTACTAAAACACTTGCACTGTCCATTTCTTCACTTCTCTGGGCACTGAATTTGTCAGTGAACATTTCAGGCTAAGAGGCACTGCTGCAGAGTGTGGTGCAGCTGCAGTTTGAATTGCTGTAGCAGTGCTTGCTACAGAACTGCATGAGGAGTGGCTTGACTTACATTGCCTGCAATAACTCCATATTCCTCTGTACTAACTCTGAACTAAACAAGTCAATTATGCTGAAGCAATATTGTTATTATTATTCTGCAAATTCTCATATTGTATAGAAGACTTAATAAACCAGATAAACAAAACAGTTGGAGATAATGGGAAATGTCTACAAATTTACACCCCTCCGATTATTACCCTCCAAAATGATTACCCAAATAGATGAAAGAATACATCTGGCCTCCACAAATAGTTGTCTTTTAAATCTGAATTTAATAAAAGTACTCAGGCTGTTTGACCAACAGTTGAGACACTGCAGAACTCTCCCCTGGCAGGGATAATGCTGAACTAGGAAAAAAAATGAACATCTAATATTTACAAACAAACGGAATACTTTCAATTACTCAAGCAGTACCTTGGTAGCATGATTTCACATTAGAAATCAAAGCTGTCACATTTCCACAAATTGTGTCTTGGTATCTGAAAAATATTAAGGAACGAATCCTAACTGCTCTTGAAAGGTAGCTGTCAAAAATACCAAAGTCATGAAGATTTTTCAAACCCAGGATTTTGAAACAGTAGATCTTTCCAAAGAGAGTGAGCCAAAGATATCTTGATAGGATGGCAGAAATGCAAAAATGGGTTTGTTAGTGTGTTCTGACAGCACTCCTGTCTATTGGAGTGTCCAATACCTCTCTCTGTCACACCCTGTCTGACAGGAGCTTTGCAGCTCCAGTGCACTAGGAGTGACTGTGACTGTCTGAGCCACTTCTCTTGGATAGTCTGAATAATTTTTAAATGGCCTCTGGTTTAAATACAATCTACAACACCAGCTGAAGTGTATAACAGAAGGGGATCTTCTGGCACAGACTGCTTCTGTTAGGAATTGCTCCAGCAGTTGGGCAATAATTAAACTTCTGGAGAGCATTTCTGCTACAGCTCAAATACAGTTCTCATCTTTTTTATAAAGTTTAGTGCCCCAAAGTTTTCAATGACCTCAAAGAGGGCTGTGAGTTTTCTGCATTTCTGAAAGCCTACCATGGGGGTTTTTTAATGGAACCTAATTTTAATATTTTTGTTTAAATAGACAGAATTCTGAAAAATATGGAATAAATCCTCAAGAGCTTTCATACATACAAGAAAAGACCTAAAAGTCATCATTTTCACACAACCTTTTCTAAGCTTATTTTAGATAACCATAGGCTACATCACAGCTCTTCAGACATATGGGAATTGCCTAGCAAATGACAGCTAACTAAGGTCACAGGAGGATTTACTGTCATTAATATCACCTTACAGTAAGAAGGAATGTTCATTTCCTGTTAGTGAGTCACCAAACACAGTTTCTGTTTGTCTAAAAGTGATAAGAGCAACATACAAGACAGCTAATTTTCACTGATGACAAAGTGAATGAAGAGAGATTCATGTAGCTGACAAACTTGAATGTGAAATCCAAGCAAGAATGCTAAAATAGTGAATTTGTTACTGAGATGCAGTACAGCCATAACGGGGACACCATTTATGCAATATAATAAAAAACATTGCATATGATATATTGGCAATATATGAAGCAATGTGCACATTTATACCAAGTGACAACCCAGGGACAGGTAGATTAGAGTCAGAAATTACCAGCAGGATCCATCTTTTCACTTACACCTTTGTCCACTGTTCTCTCTTTACCACTCTATCTGTTTCTATTTATCTCAGTTTGAATATTAGGACTTTATGACCTACATGCTTAAAAGCATTTCTCTTGCCTGTATATCATCCATTTCAGGTGATGGTTATGCTGAGCTGCAATTTATTCTCTAGCACTACTCTCTGCTTACTTCCTTGGAGAAGCAAGCAGCCCAGCAGCTTGGCAACAAAGTCCTTTTGATGTCTCAAGCCACCTTCAAAAATATCAGGTTTTAATAATTTTCCACTAGCACTCCTGCCTTTTGGGAACAGGAGGATGAGGAGGACCCAGAAACACAATACATCTCAATTACTTTCAGCACAGCAGAGCAGAGTGGCAGCTTCTGGGAGCCTGCTGAGCAAGGGCACCCTATTTCCCTGAGTGACCCAGGTGTGAGAACACTGCACACAAATGCACGGCTAATTTGCCAGTTAAGCTTTGATGTCAGAGCAGCCGAGTCCTGCTATTCCAAAAGAAGAGTTTATAAATGGGTTTCCAGCTCTGTAGCTCTCTGAAAGGTCTGAGGATCAAATGGGTTCTGGAACCAGATACCCTGGGAGGTGGCCTCTGTATCAGCACTTGAGTTACTAAGAACCTGAAGAATTACTTCTGTCAGATCTCTGAGAAAGCTGAGGTAACTCTGGGACATGTTGTTTTTTTCTTGGAGGAATATTACATTTCTTGTACACACTAATCTGCTGTTGTTTATGCCATCAGGAATCACCACCAGGCATGCAAGAGCTTGACTGTATCCCTCAGCTGAGGGCAAAGCAAAACCTGTCCAAATGACCTGCAAGCCCAAGCTCAATCAGATTCAGCTTTGAAAAGGTGACTGCATGAGGGAAGCATCCAACAGAAGCTGCTCTACCTATGCTTCATCTGTCCCTCCTGTCTAAACAAGCACCTTATCTCAACCTGGAAAAAAGAAGTGGGCCTTTCTCCCCTACTTTTATAATGTGCTTCTTTATTTTACCTTGTCTGTCTACTCTTTTTATGGGCCTTTTTGCATCCTTGAAGGAAAGGTTGAACCCTGCCACCCAGCTCTCTTCATGTCTTTGCTGTCCTTTTTGGTCCACGCAGTCCATGAGCTCTAAGAAGATCCTCAACACTTCACAAGCCAAAGAGCTGAATCAGAGAAGCTGAAGAGAAACAGTGCAAATGAAGCAAATAATTAGCCTTACAACTTTGAAAATATTTTCAGCTTCATCTTAAAACCACTAGATGCAGATTGTAACTAGTAAAAAGAAACCCTGATCTTTTACTACAAATGCAAAGTATAATATTTGATACTCACAGATCTTAACTGGAGCTCCAGAACTGCATATATTCAAGAAGTTCAGACATTTGCATTTAGATCCTGCTTGAATAAATTCCTATGATTGCTGAGTGGCCCTTTAAGCTTTCCTTTTGGCCTTAGTAAAATTATTTAAGTGCAAACTAGCATTGCTTTCTGTGCAGTTTTCCCAGGCACATTTTGGAAAGTTACCTGATGGAAAAAGGTAAAATAGTGAAAAGACTTCAGTGCTATGCAGTTGATTTCTACTTTCATCACAGGATGATGTACACAGAAGCCAATTTTCTACAAGTACCAAACAACTGCACTGACCTAGATATACCAGAAATACATAAATTATCTTTTCAGAAACAAATTCAGTCTCTCTTCTGAAGTAAAATCAACCCTTGATACTGCATTTATTAAGAGGGGTTTCTGTGGTAAATTGCAGCTGCTTTGTGTCACTGTTTGGAATCACAGATTGTACTACCTTATTTCAGAATGTGTTGAGTTTATTGGAAAATGTGATGACATTCTATTTATAGTTGTGTCATGATGATAAAGTAGCATTACTGTAAGGTATAATTATGGTGAGTTAATACTGGCCTTATCAGAAGCATGTCTTAATTTTAGTCTCTACTACTAGCTAAGTTTGGAGACTCATCTGACTGGAAAATAGCTGCTGTTTCATCTTGGTCTGCCTATCTCTATTATCCTCCTCACCATTTCTGCTGTTCTCAGCAATTCTGCAAAATGTAAAATATTTATTTCCTTTTCCCTTATTTTTTCATAGAATGGCATTACATGTTTTTAACACTGACATTTCTAAAGAGGAAGAGAGGAAAGCATGGCAAAAAAAAAAATTACTCAAATACCTGTTGTCAGAGGATAATGGCAGGACTAGGTGCAAGTATGGCATATTTGAGAGGCACTTCTTCCATCCTCCCCAGGCTGCTTACAAGGAAAGCACAAGCACCAGTGCGAAGCCATAGGTAAACTGAGGTAGAATTTGTAATTATGAAAGGCTTTTGGGAAGGGCTAGTGCAGTGACTGGTTTGTGAGGCAGAAGGGCAAATTTGCCTCCTCTTCTGCCACTGAAGCTACAGGGGTGCTGCATGGGACTCCTGGTGACCAGATATTGTGGCTCCCCCATCCTTCCCGTGGCCCTTCAGCTGGGATGAAGAGATGTGCCACCATCAGTGTCAAAAAGCTGAGGAAGGGGTGCCAAGCCTTGCTTGCTTGAATCAGAAAGGTTTAAATTTTTCTGCCTAAGTAGCTTCAGTGGAGCTGTAAAGCCCAGTGCCTCAAGGTTTGCTTTACAGGCACTATTCTTCTAGCCTTCCTGCAGGCAGAGGGATGGATAACGTGACTTTTCACAACCCTTAGTGACTCTGTCTTCTACACCTTTTTTTTTTTTCCATTGGTTTCATGCCTTAATAGTATTTTCTTGCAAGCAGCTTCCTCTCCTGGGTACTCAATCTCTTATGACACATACATTTGCATTAGGGTTCTATTTTTTTCCTCAACTTGGTAATGGGAAAATTTCAGACCTTCTCTGCAGTTAAATTTCTTTCTTCTAGCCCTCTGGAAACATCAGATTTCTGCAGAATTTAACAGGAGTCAGAATAATGTTTTTTATGGGTTCAGAAATATTTAGATGGACTGATTGGCTTCTTTTAGTTTTAACACAATCATGAGAAGAAATCCTTTAACTGTAGCTCATTTTGAGCATGCTTGGCAAGGATGTTGGCTGAGCATCCCCAGATAGCTAATGAATTCCTCATTGTTAGCTACAATTTATACTGATAAATGTTCTTAAGTCTATAGAATTTCCCTTATTTTGGCCTTTCATTTCCTTCTGGCTTGTATCCTAAAAAAATAAAATAATGGAAATCCTTATAGACACTTCCCATTTTAGTGTAAAATATTGAACTGGACTATAGATCATGCAGCACCATCTTTGCCTTAGAAAAAGGCAAGGAGGATTCATGAAAAACCTTCTGAAACAGCAACACTAGTAACAGATTTAATTCACTATCAGACCAGAACACATTCAGACATGGTAATCTAGAACTGAAGGAACCATAGTAATTACCAGTGGAACATTCCACTCTCATTTTGGATGCTGCTCTCATGTACATCTAGTCTTTTATCACAGAATCATATGAAATCAGAAGATTTCATAAAACTTCAGATCAGCTATGCTCACAAACATTCTCACCATGCTTGGCAGTGTGAAGACTGTACTAAACATAATTTTAACGAAAAATAGTTGAACATAGTTACCAGTGAGACAAATTGTAGGAAAGCCTCCTTACTGCACCTGGATCCATTTTGACCCCCATTTCTTTTCTATTTCTGCTGCCTGTGCCTGGCTTTGCATTCTGAGCAGGGCCACAGCCTGGAGCAAGTGTTTGCAGTGCTGGAGCTGTCACTTGTTCCTGGGACTGAGTGCCCAGTGTGGCCTGCAAGGGTTAATGACCAAATTATCGTGAGAGCTGATGGCTCTCTTCAGCTGCCTGTGCTCCATAAAGTAACTGTATTACATCAAAGTGGGTTGATCACCACTTTTTATTCTCAATTTCTGCTTTTTAATACACAAAATGAGTGCTCCTAGGCAGCTCTTAAATAAACCCTTTAAGAAAGGGCCCCTTAAAACACACATTAATTGTAAAAATTAACTAAAATGCAGGAACCCCAAGTAGTAAGCTAAGGCTCCATCACCTGAGAGTGAGAGCCCTGGCATGAAAGTACTCCCAGATTCTTTGCCCCTTGCTCAGAGTTAAGGGTTTGTCATGCCCCCTGAAAATAGGAGAGCTTCACAGATGGGGCAGATGTCCAACATGCTTGGAAACCTTTATTCATTGAGTGTAGGTGCTGAGCTTTTGATGAGGGCTTTAACTGATAATTTTGGGGGCATGTCTGCTAAGCCATTAAAGTTCCTGTGAAACCAAAATTCAGCCTTTATAATTCTGCCTCAGTAGCCCTTTTTGCTGTTTTACTGGTTAGCTGTAGGTAACACCCAACTGCATCTGAGCTCACAGTTGCTCTGGATCCACTGAGTTTGTTCAAACAGAACTGCACTAAAATCCTATTTCTAAGCTTATGATTTTGTAATTAGCAGCCAAAAATCACGCAGACTGTATCTCTCAAATATCGACTCATTTTCCTGACTGTGAAAAGAGGTAGATGTGCACAAGTAGGCTGCTTTGTGTGAATGGCTCCAATGTATGTCAAGAATGGAATTTTCAACTCTCAGTAATAAGACAGTGAACATTGACAGTATCCTCTATAAATCAGGAGACCAGAAATATTAATTACTTCAGACACAGTTAACGGGTGCCACCTATTCTGTTAAATTTAACACTATTACACTAGGTGTGCCATCAGAATTTCATCTATATAAATACAGATTCTGATCTTACAACAAAAAACCAAACCTTTTTTGAATGGGGCTCCATTGAAAAAAGACAAAATGAAAATCAGAGGCAGAGAGGGCACTCAGTTATTTACTCCATGACTTTTGTTGCTTTGCAGAAGTTTCAAGCTGAAATAATTTTGGAGTTCAACCTCCCATTAGACACTAAGCAATAAGTAGAATGATCTCAAATTCCTCCCCCATGCCAGTTTATTCTAAGTACATTTAACTAATTAATCTAAACAAATAATCTAATTTTTTCATGGTAAATAAACGCATTGTACAAACAAAGTAACAGCAGCTGATAAGTAATTAACTAATATGTCTAATTCATGGCATAATAGAGAGCAAATGTATATCATAATCAGGCTTCCAGAGCATCTGATAATACCAGCAACAATGCTTGTGAAAGTTCTGCCCACACACATTCTACATTTAGGAGGGATGAAAAGTATAATGAAAGCAAGGAAAATATTTCTGTGGAATGTAAGAACTCTAGCTCATGTCTCTATCAGGGACAATTTTCATGATGCTGAGCTTAGTAGTTAATACAAAATCTGAAATACAAACAGAAAAGATTTTTCTTTTTCAATATATTCTCCTCAAGTTCATTGTCTTCAGATCCCATCCAGAATTCCCAGCATTTTTTACCCACTCCCAGCTATCATTTTATCATCTGTTGAATAAAGCAAATATTTCATTATGAGCTGCTGTGGAAGACATTCAACAGAGATATCCCTACCTGCAGCAGAGTAGTGAAAGAACTAATGATGCTTCTTTTCAGCTTCATACACGATTTTTCCCTGATCAAAATATCAGGTTTTATGATTTCACTAATTGATAGCCCAGTACTCAGAAATATCAGAGCTGAATAATCAAAACATTATTAGAGCTTTATAAGGCTGTCTACCACAACTAGTCATTAGAGGACTTCAGCTGTGTCTTCTATTTCCACCTACATTGCAATGATTTAGTCCTTGAGCCCTGATTAACAAAAGCAGGGCGTGCCAAGTTACTAACTCAGCTTCAGTAATGATCAGGCCTAAGATAAAGGGCTTGAAAAATGACAGAGAGGCTGATTTTTCTTAACTCAGTTTAAAAGGAATAAAAATCTTGGCAGTATATGAAGCCAGAACTACTCAAGCACTGCAAAATCAGACCTTCTCATACTGTTTATCAGAGAATACTGACCCCAAGTCTTTCCTGTGGCCTCAAGGGAGACAGTGCTTTACAGATTGCTCTCATATACTGAGAATCTAAACACAGTTGTTCCTACCTTCTAAAATCTGACAGAAATTACAAGCCTGAATTTATTTTTAACATGTTTATTAGAATTGGGTATAGATCAGATTTTAACCTCTTTCTATTTCTTCCTTATATTAGTCTCATATCTGGTTTAGGTTGAAAATCATCATCTCATCAGAGACCATATTTTCAGGGAAACCTGGAGAGTTTCTAATTCTCCTTTAACATGTTCAGAGACCCTGCAAAAGCAGGTTAGCAATCTAATACAAATGGCTCTGAGTTTATCACCTCTGTTATGCCACTTGTAAAGTCACTGACTTCAAAGAAACACTAAGGACACTCTAATTTAAAGAAATGTACTTTGGCCTCTAAGCAGCTACACCACCTGATGACAAGGTTGAAGTCCAGTGCTTACTTGAGTTTTTTAGCAGGTTAGAAGACCCTAAAACTTGGGCAGCCAGCTTTACATTAGTCAGAAATGGTTCTCAATTGAAAATCTGCAAAGAAGGGTGCTTATGATGATGAGATCAGAAATATGCCAGCAATGTATTTTACTATTTATGTATTCTTGAGCAAAAGATTTAAACAGGTTTAAAGTGCTAAATAATTTAAATAGATCAACTCAATCCTTGGATCAACTCAAGGAGTTAGAGCCATGAATAAACATAAAATAAATAATTGCATACCCAAATATATATTTTCTCCTTTAAACCCATCCCATGTCTTCACTAGTACACAAACACGGGGCTGCTGGAGAGTGTGAGGAGGATGAGGGCTAGCAGATTTCCCCTAGGGACTGCACCAGGACAGGAGGATGTGAAACGGGTGGTAGCAGTATCATTCATTCAGCTGCTGCTTGCAGTCAGGGCATCTGCATGCAGCATAAGGCACATACATGTTGCAGAGCACCTGAGGGCAAGCTAAACCTCTACACTAGGGATTATATGCATGCAGATTATTTATACAAGCACAGTTTTCAGCACTCACACTGCTTTTATTCTTTGGTCTTTCAGACAGGTCCTGTTAAATTCTAAATGTTTGAACATTGTCACTTCATGTCTGTACAAAGAGCCACTTTGTTGAATTTGCCCTCTAAATCATTTATAATTTGTACTAAAATGGGGACACATTTTTAACACTGGAACATCCTACTCCTGTCCTGTCATTTCCATGGTACAGAGCTATTTGTACAACCACAATTTTTAGGTAGGCAGTTATTTTTAAGAAAATGAATTGCTGTATTTGTAGCCTCACACTACACACTTTAAACCCAAGATTTTTGCAATATTTATGCTTAGCAGTCACAATTGCATACTTGTCCCATGAATAATTTTGTATCAGTCTAACAGTCATTTATGTCTCAAGTTTTCTGTTTCATTAGCACAAATGCAGGAAAGGAAAAGAATTCAAAACCAGTTCTAGTGTTCATAATGAGGTCTGAGCACATACTTCAATGGCTGCATAAAAAGAGTCCCATGGTTAATATTTAAAATACAAATGCTTTAAGAAAGAACACTGACAAATGTTTTATCTTTAAAAAACTTGAGAGATAAAATACAAGCAATTTTTATATTTTGTTTTAAAAGGTCCTCAAAATAAGTCCTTCCCTTAGAATTAGGCTGTTCATTCATACACATGGATGTGCACAGGTACACTAAGGATGAATCAACAGGAGCTTTGGTGTCTTAGCTGTGCCAGTTTACAGCAAGCAGGAATGGCACCAGCCAAACTTGAAGTTATGAAAAGAGAGACCAAAAATAATGGCAAACATAGTGTTGACACAGGAAGGGAGGAAAAAGCACCCTGCACTGATTGCTGCTTCATGTGCTGCAGGTTGGTCTGTATGCCACCTATGCCACCTGGCTTTTCAGCAATGAGGAGCAATTACTTACAAAGATCACAGAATCTCCTAAAAATTGCCCACAATGTACTTCAATTGGTGCAGGTTTGCTAGGCTCATTTAAATTAGTTCTTTTGTTACTACCCTCTTTCTGCACAAAACATGGACTGCACTGGGATTGAACAGAGTGATCCCCTGCCTGCCCCCTCACCTCCCCTTCACACTCTGTTCTAAAGATGCAGAAAGATTAAAAAATGAAAAATATGGATATATATTAATACAGATAAATGCATATAGATGTTAAAGTAAGTTGACAGAAGGCTTATGCTTGGATAGAATCTCATTTCCCTGGGATACCACAAGGGTTGACCCTTAAGAACAGACTTTAACACTGTTCTTGTCAAAAGTTTCCCCCTGGAACTGTTTCTGTCTTTTTCAGCCTCTGACAGCCTTTAAGAAATCTTAATTCTACAGCTTTCCAGATGACAAACCAGGCTACAACCTGACCTTACCAAGAGTAGTAATTAGAAAGTGAGCAAGCTGAGTTTACAGTAACAGAATAATTTTTCCAGGAAGATAAACACTAATACCAAGAGTTAATCTTGTCAGTCCAGCACCTTTCCCTAAACTCCAAGGAAAAGACCACCCAATTTCTATTTCGAGTTACCAATAGATTTCAAATAGAGGGTACAGGATTGTTGCTACCTGTTCCATAGAAAGGACACTGCTCTTCAATTCTCTATTTTCCCTTACAGCAGCAACTGACAAAAGCAAAAAGATCACACAGGGCAACTAAAATAGAGCTTTTTCTTCCAGGCAGAGAATGAGAAAGAAAGAGAGAGATATCTGTGCAGGACAGTATATATGACTGAAATACCTCAGCAGTTTTGGCTCTCTGAGCTATATTGAGGCCAAGACCTTTTGGGCAGGTCCCATAATCCTTGGGTCATTGACCAGCTTTACCTGCCACAGCTTATAAACTCTCTTTTGATGCCCCCCTCTCCAGTCAAGGCCTCAGACTCAGTAAAACCCTTTCTATCACATCTTTTCCCTCCCCTGCATTTGCCCAAAATTCCCCCTTACCCTATACAGCTTGTACAGAGCTGGTACATTACAGTATTTTTTACAACCTTTTTAAAGTAAAGCAGATGATATTGCTGGCTTTAATCAAAATTACATGTACTGCTCAGTTACTCATGCTTCCTACAGGTATTTTGGTAGTCAGTGAAACATTTGTTGTGATTCAGTCCATTCTACCCTCAGGGTTTTACTCACAGGATAGAGAGTATTTCACTCAGTACTCCTATAGTACTCTATCAGATGAATCCTTTTATCTAAAAAAAAAAATTTAACAGAAGGACCAGATATTTTGAGCTTAACGCATAATTTCCTTTTCCCATGGCTGCAAGTTAAGGAAAGTCCTAGCAGACCTAGATGGACCATTAGCTATAAAAAATCATCACCAGGGTTCTATTTCAAGCCAAAACTGGAAGATCAAGTGGATAAAGTCATTCCCCAGGTGAAACACTCCAATACAAATGAGGAGAAGCAGGGTATTCTGCTGCTCAAACACCTGATGACTGTAACTTCCATCTGTGCCTTGCTGAATCCTGGCAGCAGGCTGGATTGCTTGGTCTATTATTGCTCAGCCAGCAGGATGACTTTGTTATGGCAGGGGATGTGGGGCAGCTTCCTCAAATAAAGGCAGATATCAGAGCAAATTGGTAACTGAAGAAACAGGACTTGAATAAGCTTATGACCTGCTTGTCTATAGGCAGACAATGCATCAAATAGGGATTGGAGTAATTTGTGCTGTAGGATATTCAGATTCTAATTCAGCACACATCACTGCCTCATCAATCAATTGTGGTTTCTTACCCTGATGTACTGGGAAAATGAAGCCTTTTCTGTTTAATAAGAAAGAAAGGTATTTCTATTGCCATATAAAAATAGTAGAGATGAATTAAACATTACACCTTAAATGAAGTGTATTCCAGACAAAGCATACAATGTGATATCCATCCTTAGGTGGTATGTCATGAATCAGCAGCTGTAAATCCCTCTGTTGAAAATATTTGCTGGTACTTTGTTTCTTTGAGCGAAATATGGGTTTAGATGCAATTTAATGGTTGAAGATTGCACATGTCTCTTCACTATAAGCAAGCCAGAATTCCATTATTTAACTATGTCCTTTAATTATAGGATTAATCTTCAAAGCATTGTGAAGTACATTTGCAAAGTCACAGAGAGAATAAAAGGCTTCTAGAGGATAAAAACCACCCAGAGGATAATAGGTAGCAATGGCACAAGTGAGTGGTGATAATGCAAAGACACACATATGCTACAGCTATATTTATACCCCAAGATTACAAGGCATGTGAATGAAGGATCTTTTGTCCCTTTACACTGGCAAAGCCTACTGTGGCAGCTGTCTGTACAAGGCTACTCAAACGTTCTACAATCAGCTCTTTCCCCAAACTGCATTCTAACTATCCAAAACTGCATCAGCTGGGGTCATCCTCAGCAGGGGAGCTGTGATGTATCACAAACCTCCTCAAGAGCAGTTCTTTTTCAACAGAATCAGAAGGCAAGAACTGATTTACTGTAGTGAACTCCACAATTATTTCAGGCTATTAAGTTAAAAATCTCAATTTTCATTCCGTTTTCCATGAGACATCCCAGATGTCATTTGGTCACCCTGAACCTTCTGACTGCTCTGTTGGAAGAAAGAACATACCACAAGCTAATGTAAAAATAGTTCAAAATGTCTTGGGCTTTGGCAAAAAAACTGTGTGATGCTGGAATATTTGTCAAGTATCTGTTGCCATTTTGAATAAAAAAATAATATATTTAAAATCAACTGAATTTGTACTTGACCAACTAAGAAAAGAAACCAGTCACTACTGGACTCCTTAAATTCTGTTTCATGAATAAATGATATACCTTGAAAGGAAACAAGACAGTTATCTCTTTTTAATAAAGATATCAGATCTCTTCCTTTGTCATACTGCAGGTGTTTGACCTCAGCACCTGTGATTAAATTGTGTAGGCTTCTTTTTAATGGTATTTTTTCTTCATAAAAAAAGCATAACAACAAATCTCTTGGCACAAAATCTAACGTAGTGATATCAGGAATGCTGAGCTTAAGTTATTTGAGGGTATTGGTTAATTATTTTCAGATGGAATTAATATCTGTGCAAATAATTAGCATAAAATGTATGAAGCACTTATCTAAAATAAGTGACTCATTGGCCATATGAGTCTAGTTATGTACTTCATGCAGGACATACTTCTAGACACTAATATTTCCTTTAGGTACACAAATCAATTCATTATTTTCCCTCTTGGGCATTAAAAAATGGTGACTAATGCCCAGAACCTCATGGTAGTATTTTAGAAATTTAAACAATTTTCTAAAGACAAAACAAATAAAAACATATTGGTTCATTTTCTGTAAACTCCCACAGTGCTCTGAAGTTCAATTGTCATAGTTACATGCTTCACAAAACAACAGAAATCTTGCAGGGAAAAAAAATCAGTGTAGGAGGATGAATGAATTCAAATAATTTGGATTCAAACATCAGGGGGAATTCAGAGAGGATCTCTTGTGTTTAAAGCAATGCTGCCTGCTCCCTTCATCTTAACACTAATGCAGTCTGGGGTACCAACATCCTCCCTTTACAGAATCACCAGGCTGGAAGAGACCTCCAATATCCTCAACTCCACCCCAACGCAACACCCCAGCTAAACCATGGCACTGAGAGCCACATCCAGTCTGGTCTTAAACACATCCAGAGATGGTGAATCCACCACCTCCCCAGGCAGACCATGCCAATACCTTATCACCCTTCTCCCTGAGCAGAGCAGGGGGCTCCTGGCTGGAGCCTGACTCTCATCACAGCTCTGCTGCAGCCTCCACCCTCCCCCAGGAAGAGCAGTGACCACCCAGCAGCAACGACTGCACTGTGCTACAGAGAGGCACCAAGATGTGCCTGGGGGAGCCCAGCATCAGCCTTCCAGCTGCTCAGATGAAAGGAGGCACAAATGGATCAGAATGACATTTGCTAGAAGCCAACACAAACCAACCAACCTGCTGGGTAGGGAATCTAATTACAGAAAACCATTATTTTTATTCATTCAGTGGAACCCAAACCCAACAGATCTGTTCTGACATTGCTGTTATGCAGAATTTCCTGCTTGAAAAGGTAATTATGCTCACTAAAAGGCAGCCTGTGTCTGTACTGAGTTACATGTTGGAGACTGAGCTGTCTGTGGAGATCTCTCATGTACCTTTCATGTTCTATGTCAAGGCCTACCAGAGGGCACACAAGTTAGCAGATGCCAAAAAGGCCAAATTACTCACCCTTCTCATACCAATTTCCTTAATCATTTCTTAATACTCTGTGTTTGTTTAGGAACAAAAATAACATGTTCAGTTTTTAACTGGTTCTTTGTTTTCCCCATTCTCTTCCCAGTGTCCATTTGGAATGAGATAGCTGTTTGGAAACTGTAGTCTCCAAAATCAAAGCATATCATTCTCCCTGGTTCCTGAGCATTTCTACAGTCACAAATTAGTGAGCTATCATGGGTTTCTAGACCTGTCTTTTACCCAGAATTATGGAGCAGAAAATAAAGTTGATAAAAACATTAGCTATTTCTCATTACAAATGCAGGCTTTAGCCTAATATTTGCTCTCTTATTTTTTTCATTACCAGACAAAATCAAAACGTAAACACAAGTTTCTTTGACTATGAGGACTCAGACAAAGAACTGTGTTAATTATATATTAAGTGGCAATTCATAAAATTCTAAGCACAGTTCAAATAATACCAATATAACAGAGAACATTACATGGCCATAAAAGTTATATGAAAAAGACTTTTACAATTTAGTTTCCCATACTTCCAATATCAAAAACAAAATTTGTAACTCTTTCTTAGATGCATCTGTATTACATGAGATTAAAGAAATTGTAGCTTAAATTAATATGATGCAAATATCATAGTTTGTTACATATCACAAAAATAGAATTGGAATTGAAAGGGAATAGGGAAAGAAATTGTACTACTCTTACATTTTAGGCATTATTCTAGCCATCTACATAACAAAAACATCATCTATTACTTAGTGCATTATATTTAATAAAAGCCATTAGTTAACCTAAAAATCTCAAAAACTGAAAACTCATAAAACTGGAGGGAAGAATATCTGAATGCCATGACATCCAAAATTGCATAGACACATGTACTGACAAACCCCATCAAAGGACTGTGGATGACTTCACTCTGGAAAAAATATGCTTGCTTTGATCTGTTCTTAATTATCCTTGATTTTTCACCAAGAACACTCTGTATAGTTTCAAAAGACAACTAAGGAATAAAAATATTCTGGTAAAAACAACAGAGTAATAGTACAGTATGACATGCACCCAAAATCACTTCATTCTCTTGCTTCTACAGACAATTACCTAAAATTCTATGGAAACTATTCCTCCCTTCATTTTTGTTCAGTACAACATGTGTGTACAAACATACATTCATGTGGTGTAGAGAGAAAATCAGAGTGGTGGTAAAAGTGAGGGAGGATCTGCTAAAGCTCAGAAGGAATCTCTCATCTGCTCACCTGGAATCACCTCCATCAGCTTCATCAGAGCTCCTGAACAGCTCTAGAGGGAGACATTCACAGCCTGGCAGTGGTTTTGGGGCTTCCTCCTTATCTAATATACTATTTTTTCTATAAAACTTGTCTTTATGGTCCTTCTGTAGTTTCTAACTGGTAGGCAGAGGTGATCATAGGCAGAAGAAATAACAAGATAGCATTTTGTATTTTAGAGACAACGATATTTAAAGTACTAGCTCCAGGTCACTGCGGAAAGAGAAGGAAAAAATTAAATCCATAAAACAAATATAAGTTATCATACTGATGAAAAAGTCATTTTTACAAATAGTAACTAAGGTTCATGTCAAAATTGGATAAATGGTCAGAAAAATAAGGAAAACTTTCTACACAAAGAGTATGCTAAACACCAGTTGCTGACAAGAATTTAAAACACCTAAACATTTTCTGTGTGTGTTTTTGTTCTACTTGGCCTTACTTTCTGCTGTTTCTTCATATATACTGTCTTGGGGTATTGCTCATATTTTTCAGTAATTTTCCCCCCTCTATCTTCTCATAGGCTTTTACAGGGTGCCATGCTCTCCCGGGATGCCTTTAGCACCTGACCTTTAATATGAAACAAAATAATTATGTATCTGTCACTTCTCCCCCTTTAAATCAAGTTATCTCATACTTTCCCCTTGAGGACCAAAAGTACAGACAGGAATGCATACTAAATTAACAAGAATTTCTGATATGCTAGCTCAAAAGGCGTTTTTATTTTGTTTTTCCCAAGAGTATCTAATTGCCCTTTGAATTTAAATAATGTACAAAGTAACAGCTACTTGATCAGATTAAGATTTTGACAACAAACTTTTTTACCATGCTTCTCACAACGCTCTTGGATTCACTGCACTTTTTATATACTTCCAGAATCCAACCTGGTAACGATCTGAAATCGCTTCTGTGTGCCCGTAAAGGTGCTGGAAGAACAGATTAACACGGGTGTGAGCAAAACAAATCAATGCCATCAAAACACTTAGCAGACATCCTAAAGCACGAGCCTCCAGTGGTGGAAGGGGAGAAGGAAAGGCAAGTACAGCTGATCTGCCGGGCTGAAGCATCCTCTGAACGTGACCGGGCAGTAATTAAGCTCTTCAGAGTGTTAATTCAGCACGTGAATCAGACCAGGGCGAATTCCTGCATTCGGGCCTCGCAAAGCCCCGGCTATCATGATTTTCTCCGTGCCTGCTGCGGCTGCCATCAGGCAGCACCGGGGGAAGGCGGGCTGGGGGAGAAGCTGAGAACACCAGTGCTGTTTCACTAGGGAGAAGGAGGTGCAGGGAGCCCTGACTGTTCCCGAAGCCCTGGCTGTCCCCCGGAGCCCTGACTGTTCCCCCGGAGCCCTGACTGTTCCCCCAGAGCCCTGGCTGTCCCCCGGAGCCCTGGCTGTCCCCCCGGAGCCCTGACTGTCCCCCGGAGC
>VZTR01031440.1:402774-416104 GCA_013400775.1 Chaetops frenatus | reverse complement strand
CCATGAAATAAATAAATCTTCAACAATGTAACTTAATGGAAATATCCAAGTATGTGCAAAGGCACAAATCAAGTCAAATCTGACCTACAGCTCCTATTTTACCAGGTATTTGTATTTACCTCATTTCTGTTACAGACTCTTCCNNNNAAACACCGTTTTTTGGAACAGAAATATCCCCAGTTTGAATGAGTGGTTTTTTAAGTGAGAAAAATCCATTTGGCTGTATTCCAGCTGTATAAAACTAAAATTAAATCTTTATTGACTTCAAACTGTTTTTATGAATGCATTCTCTTTCACAGGTGTCACAGAGAATTTATTCATGAAATTTATCAGGCAAAGAATATATGCTTAAGCTCAAAAATTGTGACAATTAAAAAAATTTGTATGTAAAAAATAGCTCTGCTTACATGCATTTAGATAAGAATATATTCAAAATTGAGGAAAAATAAGTACCATCTCAATAAATAAAAAGAGAAAAAATGTTTTCATTTTTTGATCCCTCTACCTCACCCTATTTTTGGGGATACACAAGGAGATGGGGAAAATTTGTTATTGCTTTTTTTCTCAGATATCTTTTAAAGGATTTTTTTCTCGTTTGGGGTGGTTCTTATCCATTTTATTGGGAATAGGATCAGGTCCAAATTGTATTTTGCTTCCTTGATGAGTGGTGTGTATAAATATTTATGAGTCAACACCTGGGGTTGGCTATTTTCTAAAATCTGTATAACTGTTGTTGCAGTTTTATCTTTGGATTGTGATATCTCATTTGAATTCATGAGACCTGCTAAAAATTTTAAATATATATGAAGTGATATTAAAGTCTGATGAAGAACAAGCATCCCACCTGCTACCTGCAATTTAGTACTACCTGCATAAGAGGGAAATAGGAATCCAAGCTATGAAGATGGAAACTTGTTTGTTTATTAAAACTTCAAATTTGTTTTGATCATTCCTTCTAATCCCTGTTGATAAAAACCATGTTCCAAAATGGCTCCTTTCCAGATTTCTGTAGAGATCTTGGAGTTTTAAGCCACTAAAAGTTTGGCAGAGCATCTAACTGCCATGTTTTTCTTCAAGAAGAAAACTACTTAAATTCCCTGAGAGAAGTCTATTTTATAGGCAACTTTGCTCACATATCAGACTCTCTTGCATGCTTTCTTATTTCTGTGGACTGGAAGGCAAATTTAATTTAGGGTTTTCCACTTAATTTTGTGTCATGAGAAATGCAAACCAATTTACTTGCACATTCATAACACCTATAAAGATGCAAGATATTTGTCATGGTAGCAAGCAATACATTTGTTCTCACTTGTAAATATTTTTCAGGACTGTTTTTCCACTGAACTCCATCAAGAGTGATTTCTGAGCTCAGACAGGAAGGAAGATTCAGCTCTCCAAGGTGACCACAGAGAAGTTGTGAGTATCAGGGCTTTAGAACATGATGGTATCCTTGGCAGGATCCTGATATACCCTGCCTAGGGATAATAGAACATCATAAGACACTTTTAAAGTGCATTTTTAATCGCTCTTTAATATCAGATTTGTGTTGAAGGGAGGAAAGTTCACCACTGATACCAGCAAGGTTGGTGCTTCAGAGTGTGGCACCCAGCCTAAAGAGAAGAGAACAAACAGAAGCATTTTCTTTGTGTGTGTCTAACCCCAAATCCATCTGAACTCTGCTATCAGCTCTCTTTGTGAGAACAAGCTCATTAATGGGCTGTGACTGGATCAGTTAATAATCCATGTTCCCTGGAAAAGCATGAAAACACAGGGCTGAGGCAACAGTCCTTGGCTGTTATCACTGTTTCACACAAGCATTTTCCATGNAAAAAAAAAAGGAGAAAGTACTTGAAGGATGTCAGTCTTTCTCTGATGAGGGGAGGAAGGAAACAAGCAGAAATCTGTAATAAGATTAGAGAGAAATGCAGAAAAGCTGGGGTAATGGAGTCAGACACAGATAATAGAAAGGTGTATTTTTTTTTTCAATTTAGACTGAAATCAGAATATGATAATGACCCCAAAATCTCCTATTTTCCCCAGATACATAAAGCTCCTTTACTAAAGACAACTATAAACTGTCAATATTGGCCCTTTGTTCCCACCTCCATCATGCACCATAATTAAAGAACATCTCTCTCCGTATCACCAAAAAATACAGAATCAGCTGCAGTATTTCCCTTGGCAGACACATTGAAGTGCTCCAGTGGTGCCACACACTGACTTCTACAACTTTCTCCCTGCAGCAGCAGGAAGGATACAGCTCTCCAGAGGTGGGAAAGAAGAGGCAGCAGCAAAGCTGACTTGCTGCAGCCCCTGCCACTTGCACAGAAGAAAAATGTCTGCTCTGCTAAAAGGAATCTGAGTGTTTTACAAACGGCACAGCAGATGCTGTGAGCTGATGACAACAATATAGACAGTGAAGCTGCAGAAACGCTTGAGGCAGAACCGTGGTTGTTGTGTACTGAGCCTGTCCCACACTCATTGCCACAGCAATGATTCTGGGAAGGCTGGGCCGTGCCCTAAGCTAAGCTCCTGCACTGTCTGAAGTATTCCTTGGGGTTCTCAATTCCAGACTGAGAAACAACAGCTCTGAGTTCATCATGTCATGTTCAGGATGACATCTTCCTCAGTGAAACACCCCCTGTCACCAAAAGGCAGTGCCAAGCATTGGGTGTGAGCCTAGTACATGAGGTGGAAATGGAAACCACAGCCTTCTGCTGCAGAGACAGCTGCCAACAGTTGAGTCATCCCAAGACCTTCCCATAAATCCTTGTACACTGCTTTTCACATTAGAAAACTGACACTGATACAAATATGTGCTGCCAGGATGAGCTTATTCAGGTGGCAGAATGGGAGTAAAGACAACAACCACAGAAATAAACATCCAGATAATTTTCTAATGCACAGTAGATGCTCTTTGAGCATTTCTGGAAGCTCACAAGACCATCTGAAATATTAATTAAAACTGAATACAAAATAATATTCAGAATTAGAAATAAAAATCAATACTATGTGAAAGATAAATCCAGACCTTTCTTTGGCAAATAGGTTGCCAGAGGAATGACTGGCCAAGAATTCATTCAGAGCTAATCTGTGCTAGACATACTGTTTAGCTGCATTATCTGATGCTCCCTCTTCTTCTGATTCAAGGTCTGCCTCATTTGTCAGGTCCTGTCCCTTACTCTCCAAACACAATGGCAAAGTGATTGCCAGTGATTTTATGCTTTTCTGTGTCCAGGACAATGAGACTGTTCAGCTGCCTGAAAGAGCTAATACATACTTTATGATGAGAAAGGAACAGCCAGAGCCACCAAGGAAAGGTGGTATTTTTTCATTATTCTATAGCATCTTCGGCAGTAAATAGCATTTTCAGTACTAAAGTGCTTGAGATTTTCCTAAAGTAGAAAAGCATTGACAAAAGCATTGGGACAAAAAATTTCTCAGATATTTAATCTAGTTAAAATATTCAAGATTCATTCTGAATTGTATTAGTCCACTGTGATTCAAAATGTTAAATGCTTCATCAAACACTATCAGATAGAATGATTTCAGCAGCCATCTGTGACAATGAAAGTGAAGTAATTGCACAGTGGGCTTCTACAACAGCATATAATCTCCTGAAGTCCTAAAGAGGGACCTGTTTGACACTTGCTTGGCTTTTGCAGGCAGCCTGTGTCTGAGATGCTGCTGCCTTTCAGACTCATTAGAAACCATATCATAGCTCACTACAATTAAAGTGAAGTCTTCTTACTGCAACCAGCTTGAAAAATAAAAGAGGACATTTACAGAAGAAGAAATGAACTCAGAGAAAAGGAAAATGAAACCACTGTTCCCAGAGAGCACTGAAGACTGAGGCACAAACCTGCAGTGCACCTGCATCCTCCAACCTTGCCAGACATACCTGCTGGTCAGTGACGTCTGAGGGACAGTTTTAATAAAAAAAAAATAACAACTTCATATTCTTTTTCTTTCCTTTTGATTTCAAAAGCTGTAGAATCTAATGGGTGAAATGCACTGCCACTAAAGCCAAAAGTATCTCCTGCTTATTTCAAAGTAAGCTTAATTTCACCTAGTGATTTCATATAAGACACATGCGATATAGGCAATTGTCTTACTGTTAATTACTTTTAGTCATAATCCATTACCATTTCTTTGCACAAGTGTCCAAGCATGAATTCTAGTCCTTAGAAGTTTTGGCATCTTCACTATATTCACTGTGACAGTGAGCTTGATTTATTTATATCAATGATGATCCAAACTAATCTTAATTAAAAGTGGTTAAAAATTAGTAAGAGATATAAACAAGACGTGTCCTGAGTGTATTCTGCAAGATAAAGAGAAATGAACAGTCCCATCAGAATTTAAATAAAATCCTGTCTGTTCTCAGATTTTATTGCAATGCACCTGCGTTGTTGGTACTTTTTCATAGTTCTGTTCTGCCACCAACCTTGCATTTTTATGGCTGGAAAGGAAATCACTTCTGCTCTGGGAAGAGCTGACACAGTTTGCTGGTGATATTGAAGATGATGCTCTGCCACACACACAGAAGCTGCAAGGCTTCACTGACATGGTCAGCACCTGACCCCTGTAGTGGAAGGGTCCTTTGACAGTCCTTTAACTGAAAATCCTGCAAAAGGCAGAAGTGGAATAGCTGAGGGAACCCTGCAAGGGCAGAGGCCAAGCCAAGATCAGCACCCACAGGCCACTGTTAGACTTTCTGTGAGCACAGCCCACTTACAGAGCTCTGCTTTTGGCCCCTGGGCTGTGGCACCTCCCTGCTTCACACCAGAACAAAGAGAGCCTCCTACCAAGTCATCACCAGCCTGCAGTTCCAGTAGGAGGAACCCTAAAAGAAGTCTTAAACTACTATAGGAAAAACTTAGAGAAATGTGACCATGGCACACAGACATGCAGCTACAGGCTTTATTTATAATTTATGGCTTACAGATTTATAGTGTGAAATTGCAGTATTATGCAGTATGATTTACAGTGTGAAACTGCTCTTCATACTGTCAAGTATAGAAAAAGCGAGTTTCTAGGTCTTTTTTTTCTTATTAAACAATGAAGTTACATAAGTGTGAACAGCATCTTCTAAAGTGAAACTAACATTTATCACTTTGAATATTGGAATATTTAATAAGAGATGAATACACTTACTGTAGTTAATGAGCAATTCAGTCACATTGTGCACCTAAAATATCAACTTGAACCCCAGCTGTACTGGGATCAAATCCCACTCAGGAAAAAACAAAACAGACAAAAGTGGAGCAAAAAGCTTGCATTAAAAAAAAAATAAAAAATTGAGAGACTGAAGAGTGAGGAAAGAAAAAGAAGATAGAGATACAGCATTTTACTGGAAGATACAGTATGTTTCCTCAAGCTGAAATCTGTTAGAGCTGATGCAAAGTCTCTTTTGTCATACACAGGCTTTGCAGTGAGCCCTGCAAAAATCTACGGAGTGAATTTAAACTAGTCAGTATTTTAGGATTCATCCTTCCCAATACATGGCTGGAAAATGTGACTTTACAATGAACTTTCCTTTGGCATAGGAACAAAAAACGGAAAAAGAGAGAGGAGAGAAAGAGAGAGAGAGAATAATCACTACAGAAAATAAGAGGAGAGGTTCAAGAGCTTCAGAGATGTTTGCAAGTAATTCACAAAAACTCAGTGACCACAGTAGAAAATACATCTGAGCACAAGTGTCTCTATAACGATTTTAAGAATTGCTAAGATCACAGTAAGACAGGTGTTCTTCCTTTTGTGGAACAGGGAAATCTGAAGCTAAAATGTTCAGTTCCAATCACAGTTATCTCAGTGTTTGTGCCAAGGCAAAAGGAAGTCAGCTGAGACTCCAATATGTTTGGCTTCAAAATTCTGGTAGATTACTTGAAAGTGTGCTGGCCCTCATGAGTGTCTGGACATGGTCAGCCACAACTGACAAAAGAGAAAGTGACATTAAAAACTCTTACAATTAAAACATACTATTAAAGAAATGTTTCCTGTGATCATTTGTGCATGTGAACATAGACACCCCTGATGTTATTATAGCACAACTGAGAGTCCACAGACAGGTCTTTAATATCAATTACTATTATTTTCACTTGCAAGTAACGTTGAAAGCACATGGATTTTAAACCATAAATCACTCTAAATCAAATATCTCATGTTCAAAGTGGGCATCATTCACTTCTCTTCCAATGAATTATCTGTTTTCTTGGGTATCTGTTTTTTCTGCTGTTTCTTCTGCTGCTCTGTGATTGTAGGTCTCTACAAAGTGTGTTTATTCAGACTTGATGTAGTGCCACATTTTAGGCAAACAGATCCAATAATGCTTATTAAGAGAATCTGGCTATGTAAGTGCACAGTTGGGGTGACCTCACATGGTTCAGATGATGGTAACATTTAGAACAATGTCTAGAGGCTGCAAACAGAGTGAGAGATATTTTTCCCTCATAAATCACAAAAGAAAGAAAACAACGTGAAACATCAGAGTATCTGGAAGAAAGAGAGTAAATGATTCACGGGGAGGCATCACATTTGCAAGATCATGCTGTGGACAAGCTCACTTCCAGCAAAATTCACGGAAATGTTGTTCTTGGCTTAACCCTAATCTGCACAGTGTGTTCATCTTTCTGCTCAGCCTAACACCAGACACGCAGCCAAGACACACCAATTATCTCACACAGCAGATGCTGAGATCAGATTGTCTGCACTCTTCTGGGGCTCAGATCACAAATACTGCCACCTTAGTGTGGCCCTGGATTTACAGATCCTCAGCATTTGCACAAACACGTTCCAGTTTTGGATAGCTTGGAGGAAACAGGCCTTAAGGAGGAGGCAGCAAAGAGCAATTGCAGCTGGGGAAGAGGGCAGGGAGCCAGCCCCTCCTGCCTGCACCAGCCCACAGCTCCTTTGCCTGCCTTAGTGGGTGCTAACTCCTCAAACACGGCTTGACTTTCTCACCTTGGAGCTCCTCCGTGGCTGGGTAAGGAAAGCAGTGCAACCCCACAGTGATTTCGACATCCCCACTTAGACTTTCTGAGCAGCTCCCTGTTTTCTGCTTAGTCATTCCACACTGCCAGCTTTGGTCTGATTGCACGGCCTGTCCCCAAGGCAGGCATAAATCCAAGAGTGAGGCTCAGCGCTGTTGGCATCCTCTGTCTCAAGATATCTGGTATCCTCCTCCCACAGGCAGACTTTCCACTGTCTAGCTATGCCAAGTATGTTTAAGATTCAAAGGCAGGCTAAAAAGAGTAGGGAAAATTCACTTTACCCCAGGTATAATGTGTTTTGCAGGACATGAACAAATAGTCTCCACCTTCCTAAGCAACTGACATAGTGGGTCTTAGTTTAGTCATCCCCTGATGGGAAGGAACTCTGCACAAGCCCTTGCAAAATAACTCTCCTGGGTCCAAGCCCCAGGCTGCAAGGTGGAGGAGGAGCTGCTGCAGGTGAGGCTCAGCATCTGGTGGGCTGTGACAAGAGCCAGGCCAGGACCAGAAGCAGCAGTGATCCTCGGCTTACTGCAGTCTCCCAGTCTCTCATGGCAGCACAGAACTAACATGAATTTTTTTTTATCCACTGAAAAATAAAACCACTGCACCTACCAATCCCCGTGCACTGCTTATGAGAGGATGAGAATATACAACTAGGATCAATGTTCCCCAAATAAAGCTCCATGAGAACTATTTACTCCCCCCCTTCCAAAATGTACTTTGAGCAATTGGCATTTCACACGTTGCCAATTATTCTGTTGATCGCCTAACACACAGATCTGAAGGAGGAGATGAAATGCAACAATATAATAAATGGTTCACAGGAATGGATGTAAAGATCAGTTTTGTAGCTCTCCTGTGAATTGAATGGATTCCTGCAAGCTTTTATTTAACAAACAAGTTGCGTGAGTGGAGTGAAAAACTACACAAGCCTTAAACGATTTAAACATACTTCTGAAACACTAACGCTACTCCAAATGCTTCCTTTACCCAACTGCTTTTCCTTAGCGAGCAGATCTGGATCAGCTGGATCACCTGGTTTAGCTGCGATTGTATTTCAAGCCATTGTCAGTGAGAAAAGCAGAAAAGGCCCAGGATGACATTATTGCACAAAAGAAGTGCTGTGACTATAATGCCCTCTCATTGTAATGGCCCATTAGTGCCTAAACATTACCCACTTCTGATGGCAATCAGCCTGTACCTGCTAATTACTGGCACATATGGGTGTCATGTTGGCTTTTGCTACTTGATTTACTTAGATGTATACATAGGGTTATGAAGGGATGGTTAGAGGAAAATAACAAAAGAGTAAATAAGACAGTTTGTAATTTTTTTTTCCTGTTATAGCTCATTGGGATCACACAATTCTTGTGACTGACAATTCCTGTGTGTGAGATACATTATCACAGGTGTCAAAATGGGAAAGGGACAAAATGAAAAACAAAGAATGGTTTACTGCATTAAAAAGGACAAAAAAAATAAAACGAGTGAGAAACAGCTTTAGCTTCACTGTATTATGTCAATTGTGCCAGTTTTCTTCCCTTCACAGGGTATCATTTACAGCTGTAAAAGTCTTTGGTGAATAGTCCTATATTTATATCACAGAGAACCTGTAAGACACAGCATCCTTGCCTCGATTTCACACGTTTCCTGAATCATCAGATGAAAAGAACAAAACATTAAAAAAATGTGTGAATCCTACCACAATAGGAAAGTATCACAGGACCTCTAACACTAGAATTATTACAGCTGCAACACTTGCTGCTGTCTGTTTACATTTGCAGCAGAAAAGGACAGTAAAAAGGGAGTTTTATGTGGCTTAGGTGCTGTTTAGATTTAGGCAGGAAGGCTTTTCAGCTGTCAACTCTTTAGAAATGGCATGTCCTAAAAACTGACAAATTTCATTGGAATACAAGGCAGGCCAAGACTATTTATGCTTCCAAAGTGCCCCAATACCATGCTGAGAGTAAAGCCATGCAGAAAAGGTAATGTTAAATACAGCTCACTGCAAATGCAGGAAATATTTTTGGATTTTTTTATCTATACCTCTGAGGATTTCTACCAGAAACCTACTGCTAGGAAAAGAGAAAAAACTTGCTGATATATCACAGCACCAGAATTGTGTTAGTTTGTGAAACGTGTTTGGTAACCATGGGTACTAAACAATTTCATAAGGAATTCACATAATCTAGGAACTATAAATAGACTTGGAAACAAAGTAGGAGCTTAATGCAATATCCACAGGTTGGGAAACAGAATATTCTTTGTAATATAATTTATTTCTGTGTGTTCCAACGAGCATTTTTAAAGCATTTCTGACAACATTATATATATATTTGTGTGTGTGTGTATGTTTATTTTCTTTCCTAATCTATCCTGCCCATCTCTTGTGACTTGATCAAGCTCAACCTGGGTGATAATGAACCAGGCTCACTCAATTTCACTCAATAATAAAGCCTCACTCAATTTATTTAAATTTTAGAGGAAAGTGTGCAGAATAATATGTATTAGCCAATGCTAAGAAAACTTAACCAGGTGAAAGATACACAGAACAGAGTCAATTATAAATATTTGTTCCATGTTATAATGGGGGTTTTTTAACTCTTTGCACACTTAACTGAAAAAAAAAAAAAAAAAAGGGCAGAAGAACTGAATTTCTCATGAAGACAAACCAACAAACAGTTCACTACCCAAATTTTGGATGACTCCACATGAAAACAACTCAGTTAATCAAATAATTAAACTAATGATCTAAAGCATTTTAAAACAAAGCTAACCATAAATTAGTTTCAGCACTGCAGCTCCTGAAGAGAGTTTAGAAATTCATGGTGATACAGAGAACTCTGTTTTAACAGAATAGTGGCTGCTGTAATTAAAACTTGTATTCACATTTTAACATTCTCCTTCATCACCCTCACCTCTCCTTTCAGTGTCTGTGCTTTGAGAAGAAAAAGCTCTTGTAGATTTTCGGGGAGATTTTTCCAGTGTCAACAGAAAAAGGTAAAGCAGTATCTCGTTTGAGGGTTACTCTGCCACCCCACAATGAAAACCCTTCAGCCTCACAAGCTGAATCTCTCGTCAGCTTTGTGAACATTTCTGATGAGCTGCTTACCCCCACCTTTATTCAGCCTTCTTCCATTGCAGTATAGCAAAAGCCATACACATCTTTATTTTCTATAAATGAACTCCTATCCCATCACAGATACCCCAGGCTTAATTTTAATATATGCTTCAAGTTCAACCAAGCCAACCTAATGGGGTCTGTGGCTTCATATCCAAACTCAGCTGAGAATCAAAGTACTGATGCAGTGGGACTTCAACCACAAGCCACAGTTCCAGTTCTCATAACTCATCATCTGTTAATCAAATCACTCTGGGCTCCAAGGCTGTGGCTAAGGCTGGGTGAAATAGCTGGCAGCAACACGTGCAGTCAAGACAAAGGCTGGGAACACAGAGCCAAATCCAAGCAAATGCTCCAGCAGTTCTTCCCTGTCAAACTAATCTGTGCGTGCTCAGTTTTTAATGAGAAATTCTTGATGAATTTAACACAAATGGCTGTTTTCTAAAGGCTAACTAGCATATGGATTTATACTTGTAAAGCTGGAGCTAATTATAGATTTTTTTTCATGTTTTTTGGCTAAACTTATCATTAAAGTGGAAAAATATGCACAATATAACATTAAGGCAAAGACGTGTTTTTCTCATCCTAGCAAGAAGTTTCAGTTATTAGTTTCAGTTATTTTAAAATAAAAGTCACCAGTAATCTTTTCTAGAACTGTCTGGCCACCATCATCTGTGTAGCATTTTAATTGTCTAAAGAGGATTTTCATTTAACATTCCTGTTAACATTTCATTTAACATACCTGTTGGTCTGTTAAAAGCTTATATTTTTGAGGGTTTACTTGGACTGTGCACACAGAGCCAGGGGATGGCCCGGGGGTTCCAAGATACAGACTGGGGCTCTCCAACCTCACCATCTCAGCAGCCAGCCCAGCTGGCAGGGCTGCAGGGACCCTGCCAACCTGCCCCAAGAAATCCACTCCTGCTGGGCAAGCCTCTGCTGAGGGGGCTGGGACTTTGCAAGGAGAGACACTGTGTCAAGCCTGAGACACGGGAGAGGCCCAGGAGCCATCCCACTCCAGAGGTGACAGGGTCACTTCCCAGCAGCCTCAGAGCTCCCCCAGATGTGCCTGGAAAGGCATTTTGGATCACTAGCCAGAAAGTACTTTTCCATGCAACATCATCTTTGCCACCATAGAAAGAAAACTTCTGAGAACAAAGGTGTTTAAACAAAACATTCCCTTATTTTACTCCAAAATCGTGCTTGGCTTTGTATTCATTACTAAAGCATCCTCATGGTCAAGCTTGTTTTTCAAGGTATTACTGTAGTCTAATTAAGTCCCAGGACTGAAGTCCAGTGCATAGAGGGCTAAAAAGAATTTTTTATAATTTTTCTCTCCCTCCACCACCCCGATGCTGCCCAAAGGATTGCTATGCAGAGGGCAGGAGAAAGAGAAGAGAGTATTGTGGATTTTGCCACCAACAGCCTCTTGGGTTTGACAGGCTGTGCCACTACTCCATGCCTCAGAACACCATTCCTCATACAACAACAGAAGTGCAGGTTGTAAGGCTAACTTCAAAACGTGAACTACTATGAAATCCAAACACTGTTTAAAAGGAAACACATAAATAGCACAGCTTCCAGTATAGTATCACGAAAATCTGCCTGTCACAAAGCTAACAAACTGCAAAATGGAAGGAAAGAGATTCTTCTATTAGTTCTTCTTTGGAAAGCTGTTTGACCAGGTACATACAAGACAATAACTGTGGAAACAGGGTTCTCTCTTAAAATTTGGTTTTCTATTAAAATTCAAACTCAGAGTTTTCTCTTCCACATTATCATCCTTGGGGTCTGTTTTGACTTTTCCAAAGGGCAAGCAAAAATTCAACCACTGCTCAACTGCATTCCTGTTGCAAGGATGAATAACTCAAAAGGCTGAAGCTGCCTACTGTTACTGTGGTTACCAAAGTTCCCACCCCACTGAATCTATGTATCAGCTCTGTTCCAGTCTGCATATTTCAAGATTCTGTTGTTTTAAATTTTTTTTTCCCTATCTTCTCTAATGCAAACAACAAAGTATTTTGTACCTTTTAAACAGTCTTTGACTTCCATCCTCTGTGCAGTGTCCCAGGCTGTTCCCCCTTCTCACCTGTTATTCATTTCAGGTGTTTCCATTGATTCCATCTGACTCCATATATCCAAACCCCACAGGAAAAAAAAGAAAAAAAAAAAAAAAACCACCACAAACATTTCTTACAGTGGATGGAAATGAATTACACCAAGCAGAGGACATGGAACATCTGCCAAACACACATCCCCAGGGATGTGTGCTGTGTGCCCTGCAGGAACAACATGGCAGAGAAGTCTGATACACTGAGCAGTACACATTCATTGTGCAAAACCTATTTTGTAGGGTTAGTGCTTTAGAGAAGCACCAGAAATTCTAAACATAGATAATTAACTCTGAAATGGGCACATTTTTTCTTCCTCCTCCTGAAAATCCCTTTGGTGAACACCAGCAGCAGGATGGCACTGCTCCCCTGCACCATTTCCATAACAATACTGGACATTGTTTTACAGAATTCAAATTGGCAGCTTTAATCCAGGGATTAGTTGGACCAAGGTATAAAGAAGTTATTGATACCAAACCATATCATAAGGTTATTCCTATGTTCCATTTGTCAATAGATGATAGCAAAACCAGTAGAGCAAGGTTTTGATGGAATCAAATAGCATCCTTGTTACTGTATATGCTGTTCAATTGCTCACTTTTGAAAAAGGCACTGCCAGTCCCACTAGGAAACATGCACAAATATTCATCTAATATAACAGTGCAACTACTTGAAGACATAAAATGTTTGAACAGCAGTTCCTTGCCTGCATTTTCCCCTGTATTTTTTTCTCCATAGGGGATATACACTGTCTGAAGCACTTTCTTTGGTTCCTTTAAGATTAGCAACAAATGCCCTAAGACTTTAAAGTGAAGCAAACTCTTGAATCTTGTCAGGGTTTAATCAAAAGTCATATTGGTTTTTAATTTTTCCATTTTAAGCAGTATTTTACTTTAAATTTAAGCTTTTAAACCCACAGGATTTCTTTAAAATGTTTTGCATGAATTCATTCAAAGGGAAATTGCTTGACCTTAGGTTTTTTAATTTGGCAGAGATGAAATAATTTTAACTGTCCTTATGCAAAATCTATGTAGATTAAGATTAGTACAATATGCAGAGCTCAGCAAAATGCATTTCTGAATTTGGAACAGAGATAAGCCCTC
>VZTR01031440.1:303447-402756 GCA_013400775.1 Chaetops frenatus | reverse complement strand
CCCCCCCCATCCCTCTCCTGAGAAAAAAGCCGAACCAAAACAAAATAACCCCAAAAGAAACCCCAATAATAGGAATACGTTTTCACCACAAAATCAGAAGTCAATGAACACAGAAACAAATCACAGAATTGCTGAAGACCTCCAGCACAGCTGCTACAACACAGAATGGACCTAGCTGAAAAAGTCCCAGGAAACTCTGGCTGGGTGAATGAGAGCCCTCAGGGTTCTCACTTCATATAAATTAACGAGGTCTATGAATTGTGCTGGAAGATTGGCCTCTGTTTGCCTTCTGTTGACTGACAGTGCTGAGTGTTTTCAGAAGCCACTGAGAAAGGAGCACATCAGTGTTTTTAGGAACATCTCATGGGACATCCTGGAGCTTTAGGGTCACTGCCAGGACATCAAAGCAAACCATTATGAAGCAGAGAGGAGTGGGAGGCCCCTTCAGTGACAATGCAATGTACCCACTGACAATCAGGTCTATTTATTGCACCACAGTGCAGGTCCCCCAAACCACTGGGGCTTTAGAAAACCTTGGCCTGGTGAATTCCTGTGAGCCTGTCCTTCCACATGATGTGCTGACAGATTTTTGATATAAAGTTGAGACAACGTTGTCATTTCCCTGGAATAACTTACACTCTAAATTGCAAAACCAAGGTGATGGGCAGCAGGCACAAGGGCTGGTCCCAGGCAATGAAAGCAGCTGAGTGGGACAATTACAGAGAACTACTGCACAGCAGGGGTGCAAACACAAAAGGGTGTTTGAGGATTTCTCAGCTGCAAAGGCAATGAAACACAAGAGGAAGGGAGACCTGATTTGGAAAATTATGCTGCTGTCATTATGCTACAAGATAAGTCCATGGGATGCTTCTCCCACCTGTCTCCCAGCCCCCTGGAACAATTTTTTTTAATTTTATAGAGGTTTATATGTAGAAGAAATAGCAAGATCAATAGTTATACAAAGCACAGGACAGACCAAAGGCAGCTTTCCCAAGTTTTCTTAATAAAGTCTTGAACAGATGTTCACTGTATTCATAGAACAACAGTCTAATGAAAACTCACCATTTTTTATGTCATACCCGGCACTGTTGTTATTTCACTGTTGATAAACCAATGCATTTAAGGTGACATTAGCAGCAGACTGATTTTTAATTTCTGTTTCAAAGAAAAATACACAATTTTAATTCCATTTATTTTAGCAGTGCCTCTTTAGCTCAGCTCTGACAGAAAGGAAATCAGACATTTGGGTAAATGAGCCAGGTTGATTGAATATTGATAAGCCAATTTTTAATTTATCAAGGTTATCTAGAGGAGCTAACCCGACGCTGCATACTAACAAGAAATATCAACACACTAAGTGGTGTGTACAGTGAAATATTTCTTTGGGGAAAGAGCTCGGGAAGGACTGGGATTATTATTAAAATTAGAACCATACAATGGGGACAGGAAGGGACTTCCTAGGGGGAAATTAAAAGCAGGTGACAAGTGTGACAAAGAGACTGAGATGAATAGGTGGCAAATTTTGTATTTTGCACTGACTGCAACACAAAACCCACAACAAATGAGTCTGGATGAGAGAGAAAAAAGTACATTTGTGAAAAAGTTGAGGTAAAATGGCACAAATAACACTAATGTTTTGCTTCTCCAAAATTTCACAGCAAGCCAGGTAATTGTCACAGACCTTCCAGTACACACTGTACATTGTCAAAAACCTGCAAGGCTTGGCAGCCCCCTAAAAAAGACAATGGTCAAACAGCTGAGAAGAAGAAAGTGAGCATTATTTTTCTGTCTTGGGATTCAAAAAAGAGAAAAGTCTACTGCAGCAGGGATAATGCCAGAGGAATATGTAAGATTTTGGGAAAAGTGCACTGATGCCTCTCTTGGCTCATAGCAGCAATTTAATAAAATTACATTTTCATAGCAGCACTGGACCAATAGCAAATGTTTGCACTTGTTCATTGGAGATAAATAATAAGAACCCTTCATTTCATAGATTTCTCAATAATTTCAAAGCAATGTGAGACTCAACACCAGTGTGGGCAGGATATATTAGAAACAAAGCTTTCTACAGGATTTCTTCCTCTTGTGAAGCTGAAAGTACCAAAGCCTTACTAAGAGCTTTGTGTTTTAGCTTCTGCTCTCTCCCTGTGTCAGCAGCAAGAAGTGGAACTGTGGCACCTGCCCCTGGCCCTGCCTGAGCCCAGCCAGGACAGCCCCAGCTGAGGAGTCTCCACCTGACTGCTGGGAGCACTGAGTGGGAATTCTCTGCCACAGCTGCACTGAGATCTGATTTCACCGATTACCTCCCTTACTGCTGTCCTGCAGAAAAGAAGGGTGTCTGATGTAAATTTCCTTTGTCAATACTCATTTTTACATCCTTTCCAGCCCTGCAAGGCCTTCCTTTCTGCAGTCTTTCCTCTGTACCCATGAAAGCATGTGGCACTCATACATAGCAACCTCCAGATGTGGACCTTACAATTTACTCCTTTCAAAAATTCCTCAAATGCATTTCATTAACATTCTCTCAGTGTCATAGTTTGCAGCAGATTAATGCGGTAGTTGCTTTATGCTTCAGAGACAGGTGTAAAAAATGTTCCTAAAATTTCCTCCCACATAGCAACATCATAGGGCAGACTCAAGAGAACCTATGGATCTCCCACTTTTGGCAATGTGCTGTTCATGTTTTCACTGTTCCACATGCTCCTGTCAGAGCTACTCCCCAGTCTGATGTGGATGCTTCATTCCTGGTTTGTTTGACTCTTCACTGATCTAAAATAATATCTCCATCCTTTGTTAACTTTGTTTATCTCTCGTTAGGGATATCCCATTCCCCTTCCAGAGGCAAATTCTTTTACACCTTGGTGATTTTTGTGAGTTTGGAGTTGAATTCTTTCATCCACAGCTTCACCACTGGTTACAATTCAGCAGAAGTGACTCTTACCTACTTGTGTTTTGTCCTCCTTTTAGGAGGACTTACCACCACCATCCCCTGTAATATGGGCCCTTTTACTCCCCTCTCCCTCATATCTAGGGAGACCCATCCAGCCAGACACAGTCTGATATCACAACAGGCCATTGAAAAGCTACTTTTTGATTTTATCTTAGCACCCACCCACTATTTCCAAAACAAGTGACAACAGAGTTATAAATCCACTGCTATTTTTAAAAGCTTACCTTCAAATTTGCATACAAAAAATTGCATTTTTTTTTTCTGAAAATACTGATATTTCAGATGGTTATAAAGAAATAATCCGGTATGTTTCCCACCACAAAAACCCTGAGTCCACCCCCAAAACTCCAAACCAAATATTGGTAATAAAATTCTCACATTTAAGCAAATAATTACAAAACAGGTTATTAATGTGGAGGGGTATAAAGCTACAAATTTGAGACGGATTTGTTGCACTCAATGCATTATGAATATACCCACCAAAGTCATGATAAAGGAAAAAGACACTGTTGCACTTTAATAAAGGTAAAAAAAGGCCAAAATATTGTTTAGAAATTATTCTGGATTCTGTAAACTATTTTATACTGGCATAATTCCTTTTTTATGCTAGCATAGGATATATGTTTTTATCTTTTCAGCTGAGAGACTTCAGTGATATAAGTTTGCATTGTCTCATCCCTTTCAGAGAGGATGCGATGAGCACAATGAGGCTGGAACTGACAGAGGCATAATCTGCATCTGATCTCTTCTGAATGACCCATAGATCTGCTGTGGTTCAATTCCTCTTATCTCTTAGACCATATTAATTGGAACTAGAAATCTGAAATATTAAATTGATAAAGCACAGCTTTTAATTTCCTTCAGACATTATCATACCTCATCAATGTGCACAGCTCTGAGGATCTCTATGTGAACTAATGATGCATCTCCATATCTGCATGATAAAGATGGACAGCTGTGACAAGGTTTACATCTGATACTATTAGAGCCTCTCCAATGATAATCATTAACAAGTCCATTAATGAGAGCATATTTCCCTGAGGCCCTGTGGCCATTCAACATTGTAATCTCAATCTATACTCTCCAGAAACTCTATTAGAAAGCAATGAAGTAAGTCCCTGAACTATACAAAGGTTATCAGCCACATTATCTCACTGAGCAAAAAAGATGAGGGAGGCTTCTCTCAGTACAGGCAGTACAGAAGATTAAAATGTACAATGACATTTTCTCTTAACAAATAACAATATTACAAATACATTGGCTGAAAGCCACATTCCAGTGGCTTCAGGAAACTCATACTCAAACCCTCAACTTTCAGAAGATTTTATTCAACTGGAATAACAAAGTTAAGAAACTCATCATACTGATTAATATACTAATCTAATAATAGTGTTAAAACCCAATCTTTTTGGCTTGAAATCTGTATCATAACTTAGAGAGATTTGATTGAAATAAGAGCTACTGCAATATGCAATTCCTTATTCGCCAGTAGATAAAATTATAGTTCAAGAAACAGAAGAATGGCTTTCATTTCAAAATGATTCTATTATGAAAATATACTCATCAATCTATTTTCTGTGAAACTGTTTTCACCTCAGGCTGAACAGTGATAATCATTCACCATACAACAAGCATCTGAGGTGGCAACTTCAGAGCAGCAAATATTGCAGACAAAAATAGACAGCTCTTCCCAAGTCCTAATTCTTATGACAAGAATGAAATGAGAGGGCATCACTACTCCAATCTCTCCCTGATCTAATCTGGGAGTAAGCACGATTTCAGACTCCTGGAGCATGTAGTTGGTATCCTTCATCTGTGTTAAATAAAAAGTTTGCTGGAATCGACAAAATATGAAGTCCTAATGTAAATGTGCTTTTGAGGAGGAATATTTAGTTTCTTAAACTGCAAAATTCCATACTTAACTATTCATTGTTATTATTTAAAGGTTCTTAATGAAGGCAAACTTTCCCAGAATGCCAGCATTATGTAAAGCAAAATAAATTATGCCCAAAAAAAAAGGAGAAGTATGGATTGATGTATTGAAGCCATTTGCCACAGATCTGCCCTGGCCATGATGGATTTTAGTTTTGCAGGTAAGCATGCATTTATCTGAAAGCATTACAGAAACTGAAAGACAACTGTCTACAAATCCCTTGCTTATGTTGCAAGGCAAATATAAACACTTATCTCAAGGGTTATCACCTATCATTCAGTGTTTTTAGGATTATGCCTTTTTTTAGTCTCAGCAATAAAAATCTATTGATATTTAGAAGCTATTTATGTTGTTCACTTTATGTACCATGACAAGATCTGACAGGAGACTGTTAGCACAGGTATTGAGTACTGGTACCTCTTCATAAGTGGTATTGGTATATATAATATATTAATAATACTCATAACAAGCTCTGTACTTTCTTAGCAGATTGAGATGAGACATAAAATAATGTAAGATTCTCTGACTCTTTTCTATGTAGCCTCTGTTAGAAACAGAAGAGTGAACTAGGTGAACCTTTAGTTCAACCCCATATAGGAATTTCATCCTCTATAAACATCATCTAATTTAGAAGAGCATTAAACCACTTCTGTTTCCTCTTAAGTCTCTTTCAGATGACCTGGGAGATTACATACAACACCTGTGTCTCTACTTAGTTTCCTTAGCCACATTAAAATTTCAAGATTTCTTAGAGGGGAAAATATACTTTAAAAATTCACTCATTAAATACTGCTCTAAGCTGAAAAAAAAAAATTGTAAACAGTCATGTTAAGAGTATCTTAACTTCTGAGCTATTATGACTTTTTTAGAATGTAACATTTAGGAACAGAACTTGAAATTTCACATAATATGTTATAATTTACTCAATGATCATCAAGGTTACATCTAAGCAACTGCTCGTGAAATATTATATACAGAAATATAAAGCAAGTTCTGTGTTGTAAAATACAATGAAGCAATTGAAAATCCAAACCCCTTTTCTCCCTCCAAGGGAACAAATGATTTTTTTCCTGGAAATCAGCATGCTGCTAGATTCAGACTCTGTTTGCCAAACCTGAGTCTGAGTGAATGTTTCACAGTGAAGACATAATACCTTGGAAAGAGAAAACACACATAACGAACCTGACAAGAACAGCAGTGCACACTGGGCTTAGCCATGGGAACAAGTACTGTGCCAAAACTAATCACATCCAGAAAAGCACAACTCCTTCATGTTCATCTTTAGTGCTTGCCAATGGTGCTGACAACTCTTAACATGAAGCAGTACATTAAGAGCTTTTCTGAAAACCTGCAAAAAGATTAAGGGATGGAGATAAGTCTGCTCAGACTCAGCACAAGCAATAAATGGCAATGAATTTCCTGAAACACGCTGAAAACCCTGTATCAGCACACAAAGGTATTTGATCCATATTTGTGATAATTCACAGGAAAGCCTGAATTCCAAATTCTCAGTCAAATGTGTGTTTCCCAGTATATTCAGCCACCTGCAGAGTTCTAACAATGTCAGCTCCTCCTTTATTGCACCGGCTGAGCAAAACGTCAGGCACAGCTCTGCACCAACGCTTCTGCAAACCCAGCTGAATTCAAAGTCTTAACAAAAGCATTTTAAAAATCCAGCAAAAACAATCCAGAAAAATACTCCGTTTTTACTATGCATGGCATGTAATTCTTTTCTGATATACTGAGTGGTATTTGCTTCTCTTGGCAAATCAATTTTTTTTTTTTTTTAGTGGCTCAGAGGAGCCTCTGCAAACTGCCTGAAGCAAGTTTTTCCTATGTATAAACATCAGTTTGGGACCTTCAAATCTAAAAAGATTTATTGAATCATCATTGCAAGATCATTTTCCTAGTATTTAATGTGCACAAAGGATCACTACCTTCCAGTTCTACTTCAAGAAAGGCGTTAGCTATTGTCTGTTTTCAGGATCCATTACATTCTGCTCAGGAGTCTGCTAATGCATGACTTGTGCTACTGAACCATCTCCCTGAGATTTGGCATCTTCTTGACAAGACTGTCCCTGGCAGGAACTTGGCTTTCATGGTAATAAAATGACACAGAGCTTTCTAATTACCTTTGGACACTTCACCTCCATTGATTGTTCCACGACTCCATCACGTCAGTGTTTCTGGAAGTCACCCATCACAGGCAACCTCTCCAAACAGTCTGACTCTGCAGGCAGAGAGGAAAGAAGCCCATTTTAGTGACTTAGCAATAATAGTGAGAAATACACGAAGTGGTGAAGTGAAAAAGAAGAAAGAAAACAGCATATAATTATATAAAGGTTTGAAAGAAGGGAAATAGGAGAGAACAGAGAAAGTTAAAGCAGAAAGGCAAAAGCAGGTAGAAAACAGCAGAATGGGAAGAAAGCTCAGGGGCAAATGTAGGAATGACTGTTCCTCTTGCTCCTCCATATGCAGAACAGTGCCATGCCAGGTGTCTAAAAGCAGATATATACACAAGGCAGAACTGTACAACACCCTGCTCTCTAGTCTTCAGGGTCACTTCAGCAGTCAGGATCAGGCTTTTCCAGACTGCAACCTGGACAGGAAACTAATTTCCATAGACAATTGTTCCCTTAAGTGTGTAGATTTTACCAGAAAAACACCAAAAAACCCCAAAAAACTTAAATGTAATTCTCTAGATTGGCCTTTCTGGAGCTTCACAAACACTTTGTGCAAATCACTTGGCAGTCTATTTTGGCTAGAGAAGTTAGCTGGTTTTGGCAGCTCACAGTCTCAAAAAAGCTTTCAGTAACTTTTGTTAACTTCTCTGTATGTGGTTATAAATGAACCTTTTCTCCTCTTCTGAAGTCCCAGCAGTATGGGGGGCACACAGAGCTTCAGACAGGATTACATTTATCAAG
Organism: Chaetops frenatus; assembly: GCA_013400775.1. Classification (NCBI taxonomy): domain Eukaryota; kingdom Metazoa; phylum Chordata; class Aves; order Passeriformes; family Picathartidae; genus Chaetops; species Chaetops frenatus. Next base: position 394,949 of record VZTR01031440.1, on the reverse strand, counting down.
GCTGCTGCTACAAATACTACTTTTACAGTCTCAAATGTCATCTTAAAATCTAAACACCTGCAAGTCTCTGATATGGTTACATCAATTGCAGTTCGTTCAGACAATGATAAAGTGTCAAATCTGCTGGGTTTGTGCTGTTTTTCCCTTATCTTTTGCTTTTTTAGAATCTGTGACAGCTTTATGGGAATGTATTATTCCTTGGGAAATGTAAGATCTGCACAGACTTTTCAGTGAAAGACAGTATTCACGAGTTGTATAAGCAGTAAAAAAAAGAGCTGTAAATGGACGGAGCAATTTTCCTCCTGGTTTCAGTGTAAATACCAGGTAACAGGAGACGTGCAGAACTCTCTGCAGACCCCCACATTGCTCTGCTTCTGGCACACACTTGCTGCTTTCCCCTGGGGAAAGGAAAGTTGCATCATCTTCAGTGCCTGATGAAATCACCAGGCAAGAGAGATTTTCTCTTTTGTGCTGGGCTTATTGTGATATTTTCCAACTCAGTGGTGGTCTGAAGCCACAGTTTCTGATAACCTCCTGGCCACCACAGAGTAAATAGAAACTTTTAAATTTCAGAGTTGTTGCTGTGTTTAAGCAAGTATTCCAGTTGAAGTATTTGTCTTCCCAATTCATTTTCAGAATAATTTTCCAGGGAGTCTCAGATACCAAGGAGTGAGCATCTCTCCAATTCTGACACAGAGATGTCAGACAGCAGAAACCCTTCTTCCAGATCACGAGGAATGAAAACTTGTCACAGTTGTGACTTCTGAACCAAGAACTAAGCTGAGGCTTATTTTTGTCTGAAATTCAACCTTCATGCAACTCTAGAACCAATTAGAGTACAAAGCCTATGTGAAAGTCTCCTGAGATTGTCCTGCAATTCTGAAATTTAGAATGCAAGAGAGCTTCAGAGAAGGATTAGAGTACTAATCTGGATCTCAGAAACTCACTCCAAACATGAAGTAAAATATTTTCCAGCAGGCAGATGGCCATTTTTTACATTCTCTTCCCATTTTTAATTATGCAACTGATGCAAGAACTGACTCTCAAACAGGACATAAATGTAGTGCTACAGAAAAATGTATTTTCTAAAATTAGTTTTACCCTTTTTTGATGGAATTGGATTTCAGAGGATTTCTAAGATGAGAACTATATTTTTTTAATGAGTTTAAGTTTTTTTTTCTACATATGTCTAGAATTACTTGAAAATTAATCTTCACCCTAGCAACCAATTGCATCCCAAAAATAGCTTCCTACATAGGTACCTTCTAATATTTCAAAAGAACAACTACAATATGGCATAATTGCAAGGGATAGTTTGATAGTATACAGAATATAATTACATGGTATTTCATATCTGAGTCATCCTAGGAATAGAAATGGAAGGAAGCAATAAAAATTAGTCAATCACAAGCTTAAAATATTCTAGCCAATAAATTTAAACAGCCAACAACACAACTTAACATATATGTGGCACAGGCAGCTCCTGGTAAATTAAGAAGCACCTGGCAAATACTGTTAATTCCCTTGCACCTAAGTTAATTGCAGATTCCAGCAAGCAATCAGATATGATTAAATTACATTTTTGGAAATTATCACATGGTTCAGGCTGAAGGAAGACAGCTTAAAATAGACCTTCAAAAGGTAGCACTAATTAGGCAAAAAATCTTAATTCTACTCCTCTCAGCTTCAAAATTGCAGGGACAAATTGTCCTTTCAGAACAGTGTGAAGAGCAGCTGTAATCACCGGGACTGTGCAGGTGAATGCAGGATTTCAACCTTCCATGGAAAAGTTCTTTCTTTAGTCCTCATTTATGCTCTGGAAAGAAGTATCCCATAAACAAGAAATCAAGATTTTTTTTTTTTAATTGGGTTTTCCCTGTACCTTTAGAGTACCAATCCTAATTCATGCAAAAGGCACTAACAGAGTTAGGGAATGCTGGAATATTCTGAGAGAAAGATATCTAAGGAAACAGCTAAGCAAGTAGCATTACTTGAGAAGAGATAACAAAAAGGGAGTGTAAGGAGATGGGAGGTCAGGAATCATTTGGGAAGCTGTTTTCAATAACACAAAATGCATAATGCTCTATATCACCAATATCATAAATTACCTCGTCTCTCTCTCTGACATCTCCTCTAATCCAGCTCCATTTTCCATTTTGACTGAAGTAACCTGTTCCTCACTGACTTTCCTAACACCCATCTCATTCTTACTTAGTCTTGGTGCTGTCATACTTGGAATTTTTCATTGTGCCAAAACATGCCTCCCTTGGTCACCTCAGACACCCTCCTTCTACCTCCCATTTCCATTTCTGATCACATTAGAGACTCTAGTAAATTACTGAGCTCAAAAGAGGTCTTAACACACAGCAAAGCCTAGCCTGAACTTGAAGGACCTCCTCCTTCTCCTGCTGTAAAAACTCAAGCTGCTGTCCACACAGCACCAGGAAACTGAAGAAAAAAGGTCATTGAACAGAAAAAGTGGTTTTTACGCTACTGAAAATCACAGAAGACAGCTTTGCACACCCAAGAAACACAGTGTAACCATGCTTTAATGATCACTGTTAATAACAACAACCACATTTTTTCCTGCTTGATGCTTTAGGCCACTGCATCCTATCCAAAGAGAAGTGGCATGCACCTCAGGCAGAGAGAAATCTCAGTTCACACTCGGAGTCTATCTAATGCCATGGGATCTTTCAGGCTTTTGTAATTGCCAGGAAAATAAGAAGTATATTTTAAACCTCCAAAAAATGCACAAATATATGTTATGATTAGCAGCACTGTGTACATGGTGAGCACTGAACAGTTACAGAAAAAGTGTGTTTGTATTTTTAATAACATATTGGTAATGCCTTTCCCACTTTCCTCCTTCAATGGAATGACAGTTTTACCCCACCAATACTTTGTCTTGAGTGAGAGTTCATATAGTTTAACATAAAGAGCTGGAAAATGTTAAAAGAAAATGGAAAATCACTGGTTTTCTGAGTTGTTCTAAGAGCTCAGGCTCTTGGAAAGCAGCAGAAACCAACTCATTTACTCTGTATTATATTTTCCCTCTTGTAACATATCATTTGTTCATCAAATTTGTATTACTGAGCCCCAGAGTGGAATATTTCAGATGAAGACAGAAAGGACAAAGTGTGGGTGGATAGACACCAAGTGCTTGGTACATGCCAGACTGCCTGATCAGTAAAAAGGAATTACTCATAAATGGGACTTCTGAGACAAATATTAGGCAACACTGTGCTTCCAAGTCCTGTAAAAGGAGAGACAGCCTCCACTCCAATCCAGGTAGAACTAACCTAAGAAGCACATGAATTTTTTTCTGATTTCCATGACTCATCTAGCACTAGCAGAGGGCCTGATCTTGGCAAGATATATCTTTAGCAGCTGTGAACTTCATCCTGACAGGTCACGTGAAAAATCACTGATAGCCCTACATTAAGCAAGATCAGTTACTTAATGTAATTGATATGCTGGAGGGGGACCTAGAGGAACTCCCACAGGTCCCTCATTAAAATTTATCCATCAGACTGAGGGAAGAATGGATGGTGTCCTTGACTTCGGCTGAATCAATTTCCTTTGGACACTCCTGAATCTTTTCAGTCTGAAACACTTGTAAGTCCCATGGGTAAAAAAAAATATGTCTGAATACCATATTGTTTGGGGCTTTTTAATGGACTGATATAATCAAATGCCAGTATTTATGAGCCAGTTGCCAGGAGGGAAAGATCTAGAATCCCACAGGAAAATATTTCACCCTATGCCTGCCTTATCTGCTAGAGGTATTAATTCTGATTAGCTTAAATTTTGTTACTAATAAGGAGCTTCCCTACTCTAGCACAAACATAGGTACTACTAGAAATATATAGAGATGTGTCAACACACATTGATATATGCTAGCTGCCCTTTTTTAAAGGATATATAAATACAGACACACAAGAAATGGTTACACACATGCAAAGATACAAATAAATGAAGTGAATAGAGGGTCTCCTACAGTGACATCATTTCTCTTTCACCCTCTGAACCACTCTCACTTGACTCCTTGGCTAAACACTGAGAAAGCATTTTGAGCTTCTAAAGGTGTCCTGATTAGAACAGCAACAGCAGTAGATGTGCAGTGGCATGAACACAACCAAAGAGAAATTAATTGAAGGGTCTGAGGGATAAAATCGATTAAGTTATTTATTCAAATGAACACTTTTTTCAAGTACTTTCTTTCTACCTTCATAAGAAGTACAGTCTATCTGCACATGCAAAAGGGTGGAAGGGTAAAGCATTCATCTTTCTTTCATGTTTTGAAGCCAAAATTCCGACCTTTATTTTAAAGATCACTATACATCAAAGCATTACATAACTTGACTGTGATACCTTCCAGAAACAGCACTTGCTGTCAGTTTACACACACAAAACACTATGGAAACTCAAAGAGAAAGAGACAGTGAACATTGCAGCTGCCCCATGAACAGGCATGGGTGGTGTGTGTGCCCTTCATCTCAATGAACAACTCAGCCACAGGAACGTTACCATAGAGCGAGGCAGAAATGACAGAAAACAAAGGCAATCTCCAGGAAAGTCTCCTATTCTCTGAAATGAAAGTGATGGTACAAGCACAAGATGCTTCTTGCTCTATCACAGAGGCTTTTGAGCCGTTCACTGATAGTTAAAATTATGTGTCCAGGTCAGTGATTTGCCTTTAATGCACAAACCAGACCAAATCAGCACAGGTACAACACTGTCTCCAATAAAGACATGCCATAAGGCACATAACTGCACTAGCAGCTTTGTGGATTCCAGAGGTACACCAAAAAGAGATTTTAGAACACACATATATGTATATATAAATTATTGATCTTGTCATTCTACACCACGAGCCTAATGTTTGCTCTGCTGCAGCTTCCTACATTTTCCATAGTAATCTTATGCCACTCCAAGTAAAACTTCTCCAAGGAATGTGCTTTTGAATGGGGAGTACTTGCTTTTCTTAAGCAAGAATTTCTTCCAGGGACTAAAGAGATTGGAAAGTTTTACAGCTGAACCATCAGTACAAATCTAAAAGACATCGACTGAAGGAATTTTGTTACCAGGACATAAAGGAAACTGTGAGTTGGGTCAGTCACACACACACACACACATCCTCCTGCAGATTTGTACCTGAAACCAGTTTGTTTGCATTGCCAGAAAGGCCAATAATTGGATAGGAATGAGAAAATTTTATTCTCATACTTGAGTCTTTCCTTCAGCTTTATTTACAAAGAATAGAGACACAACAAAGAGGAAAAACTGGAAAGGTTGGCTCCTATTTTAAATCAGGTTGTGCAACAAAGCCTGTAGAATTGCGATTCCAGTGACTTTCCTGAACACTGAACCCTTGCTTTGAAAGTTAAGATCAGTATCTGTAGCTCCTAGCTTTTTTTGCAATTTGTATTCAATAGATCTGCCAGAAACCGCTTCCTTGAACAATACCTGGTCTTAAAAAAGGGGATAATTCATTTGACACTGGGTTATTCTCCAACAATTTTTCAGTCGCTCACAGGGTTATTCCACCTTATTTATATGACACTATACATGAATGATAAATTAGGTCACACTAATAAAACAAACAAAAAATTAGTAAAAAATCTTTTTAAAATCAATGTCTAAAAAGTGAATGTAACAGAAAGCTGGAGTTTAACCATATGTGAATCGTCCAGTCAAATACAACCTCCTCTCAGGAATTATTTTATTTACATTGGCTTAATACCATTTATTATGGACAAAATGTCAAATATCTCAACACTGAAAGCAATCATTTGATTAAAATCATGGCAAAGGGAATTCTAAACTCTCCTTGCATGTTTTCATTTAGAAGCACTTTATCCCTATAATACAGGGGGATATTACTAGCACAGCTCTTTGCTTAGGTGAATGTCATTAGTTTCCTTGAAGGTCATTCAGGAACACCCCTGAATGCAGGTAACACAGGGTTACAGAAAGGCTTTTAAATAAACAAGAATGTAGGAAAGAGCTGGCTGGTGCCCCATGGCAGAAAGGTGTGTTAACCCATGGAACTGAGCACATTTCAGTTCCTCGATAATGTGTGACACTGAAAAATAGCTTGTCTTAGCAAAGCCAATTTTCTTACCTCTTAAAGAACAAAAGCAACAAAATTACCTCATCTCTACTCCACCAATCTAAAAAATTGGACTTCTGGAGAAAGTTTTAAATTTTTTAAAATTCACTTCAAAAAAAAAAAAAAAAAAAAAAAAAGAAAACCACTCCAAGGCAACCCCTTAGAAAACTGCCACCAGCAGCTTGTCAGAGCATGACAAGAGATGAATAAAAATGTTAATCATTATCAGACACTGATTTATTTATGTACCATCATACCAAAAAAAAAAAAAAAAAAGAAATAAATCCCCTAGTATACACAGGTGCTGCTGTCTGAATTCCTCCTTTTTTGTACTGCCAAGGAACAGCTAAAACCAGCTGTTTGAATCTATGCCATGGCATAGGGAACTAGGTTTAGATCTGTGTTTTCTTTCTAAAACACATGCATTTTTGTCCCAGACTCCTCCTATATGCTATCCAGTTAATCAACAATAGACCCAGCCACCAGAAACTGATGCTGAGAAAAACAACTTCATATTTAGAATAAGCCCTTGAGTTAAAACATTTTCTAGCTAGATAGGACAACGACATGACAACCCACACCAAAATTGTGTGCATTTTCAGGCTCAAAATCTGAATTAATTTCAGAGCAATTAAATGTTTTATGGTGAAGGGCATCACAAAAGGCAGAAAATTCTGAATGGCCAGTTTAAATCCCAAAATATTTACCTTGCCTAGAATCAAAGAGAAACAAATATTCCTTGCTGTATGCCACCATCCAGAATTTGCTTCCTCCACACGACAGCACTGAACTCAGGGCAAAAAGCTGAATGTAAATGTGGTTAGCAAATCAGCTGGCACATGCACTGAGAGCCTACAAAGCCCACACCCAGCCAGAGCTGGTGTCACAAAGGTGTAAATCAGGCCAGCAGCCAAGGCAGCTGCAGGGCTCTGAGAGCAGACAGAAGGGCAGGGCAGGGCAGGGCAGGGGCACAAGCAGGGCTCACAGGAGCCCTGGGAAGGACAGGCACCCTGGCACCTGAGGGTGGCCTGGGCTTTTAACCTGCCCATCTGGCAGGTTTCCCAGGTGAAAGCAGTCTGCTGCCTCCACCAGCTCAGCTGCTATCTATGAATATTTTAACTCAAATAAAAAATACATTACCACTATCCGGCACTCCTGGCTTAGCAGGGCTGCCAGAGGAATGTGGACAAGCCACCTAATTGCTGTAAAGAATTGCAAGAAATACTGATTTAGGGCTGACCTGTTTGGGTCATTTAGTAGATATTTTCTGGGTGTACTTGCTCATTCACAGAACAACAACAATAAGCCATGTCTTCCTGTAAATTTTTTGTGATGGCACCCCTTTCTGGTGCCTTGCCATCCTATTCTTCTGAAGAACACGTATCAAGACTGTGGAGAAACCCAACTACCTCAGCCTTCCACAATACTTTGGAAAAAGGAAACCAATTTCATCTGTGACCTAGGACAAAAGTTCTTAAAAGTATTTATCATTCTCCACACCATCATCATCACTCTCATTCACTCCAGGGCATATCTTGCATTATCACTGGTTCCCAAGGCTGGCTCCTGGATTTATCAAACCTTTCCTCAGCCACCTTGTACCGTCACTTCTTGACAATGTCTTTATTCCTGTCCCTCAGTTCAAAGATTCTTGAGCTCTTTGCCCAGTAAACCTCTGTGCATATAACTGTCATATTTATGCAATCCCTACATCCTGAATTATCAGAAAGGATAAATTTGAGGTACACTATAGTATATTAAAGGCAGCTGCACTGTGTATTAAGTCACTTATAATGAGGTTCTTCAGAGATGAAAGCTAAATCCATAACTTAAGGAAAAATTTAGTTGTGAAGATATCAAAAAGATATCTTGTGCTGTATTAAAGAGGTGACACACATCCTCTAAGTTTGATGTATTAATTTTAAAATGCTGGTAATTTTGTAAGACTTGTTGCACAGCTCAAGAGTTGGAACATGCTATTAACACGGGAAAATTCCACTGAGAAAGTCAGCCAGAACCTTCAATAGCAGATATGTACAATACCACTTTTTTCCTTTCCTTCACTTTTACATTAGCATCTACCCAGTTGCTTCACCACACAAGACAGACAGCAGGTCAGATATTGTACAAGTGAAAGCAATCTAATTTCAAAAGTGTCTGCTATTCCCTTACAATTTGTAGTTTCTCTTTTAGTCTTCTGGGAGGATAATTAAAACAGCTCCATGGAAAAAAATTGGCAGTCAGCACACACAACCAAAGATAAATCACCTTTGTTATATCCTAAAATGTTATAAAGCCACAACTAATATGGAAATATACCAAAGCCATGGCATAGAAACAACTGGCTTGCTGAAATCCATTCAGTTCTTCAGCTGATTTTTTTATCCACAAATACACTTTACATTTTTAAACCATCCTAGTCCTTTCTTTAGAGGTTCAATGCTTGTTCTTAAGCAGCCTCACATGGAACAAGTTCCATACAATATCACTAGTCTTGACTTTTCATTAACTTTGTTTCACAACCTCTACCTTCTAGGACTGATAAATTCAACTTGTACTGCAGTGGTTGTTTCAGTCCAACCTATGTAATAAAGCCATATTTTTTTTTCCTCTAGTTTGACTTTTTTATTCTACTTCTGGAAGAGCACATGCTTTTATAAAAATAACTTGTAAAAAGTCATCAACCAAGAAATAATTTTAATTTAACAATTTCTCCATTGCAAGCCAAACAATGAAAAGAACTAGCTGTTATAACTGGTTGCGTCTAAATTGTTTAAAAAATATGAAAGTGGGGAAATCCTAATAAAAACTGTAACATATCAAGTGGAAAAGGCACGTGCCAAAGAAGCCCTTGCATGAGTTAACTCACTAATAACACGAGATTTTTGTCTTTTCCCTCCCCACACCCCCTAAAGTACTTTTCTGCCCCTCCCAGCTTTGTTCCCTCCTTCACTGCATGGCCACTACAGACTGCTGGGGGGAGTTGTTTTATTTCTCCACTGAGATCAGCAGGCCACAGAGGAAAATTAAGAGGAAAGGGGAACCCATCTCTTCAAAATGGTGAGGAATAATTTCTTTCTTGCAGTAAGTCAAGGAAATGAAACAGGAAGATTTAGGATAGACCTTCCAGCAAGGTCCCAGCTGCTAACACCAAACTGTAAAGGTTAGGACCACTGAGGGAGCTTTGATCACCTCAAACTGTGGGATTGGAGAAAAATGGGACAAGGATTCCACAGGCAATAGGGAAAATGGTTTCCCAGGAAGAGGAAGAAGCATTCATAGCACACTGACCTCTCCTCCTTCAGCCCGTGGAAGGAGTTTACCCAGTTAAATGCCAGCAGTCCAGGACTCGCTGGCTTTGTGATTCAGGGAAGCACTGATGCCAACAGCTGGATTCCAAGTGTGAGAGAAATGTGTGCTCCTTAATAAGCCTGACTTTTTACAGCTGACCTACTGCAAGGTCCCAGAGTGCTGTGCCCATTAGTCTGCAGACAACACGTTCAGAATACCTCTGCTGCCAGCAGAGAGCTCACAAATTTCCATCTAGTAATTTCCAAAGTGAAACATTTATCCCTTGAAGCCAGCTGACAACATCTAATGCTTTGACCTCCAGAAAGCATGCATCAAAAATTACCTCACAAACATGGTATAACCAGAAAGATGTAGCCAGAGAACAGCATGACCCTCATCCCTCATGGAAGTGCCTGTGCTGCCCCTCTGCCCTAAATGGCAAAGTGACAGCTACGTGTCTGCTTGTTCAAAATTGCTCTCCCTGTGGCAACCATTGCTTCCTACTGTATCACAGAAAAATCATTAAAAAATATGATACATAGGAAAGGCAAGCAGGTTAAAAATGTTACAGTGCTTTCAACAAAACAGTTTCATACCGTAGCATAAACACATATCCTAGAGTGTAAATAACACAATGAATAATGGAGGATTTACTGCAGGGCAGCAGCAAGGAAAAGGCTGTTAGACACTTAGGCATGACTAACACAGCTCATGGTTTATACATGCTTCTAGCCCCACTGTCAAATGGGCAGGTATCCACATCCCCAAAATTTTAACAACTGTTACTCATATGCCTCCTCCTGGGCAGAGTTAGGAATACAGCCAAAAACGAGATGAGCAGGAGATACAAAAGCTGCATTCCTACTGCCAGGGGGGATCCAGAGAAGCACAAGGGTGATTTGGGTACTGGGGCGAGCAGAAGTGGAGGGCCAGAGCAGGTGCTGCTCTCACACCAGCTGACAGCCACCCCCAGGGCCCTCAGCCTGGCACCTCCAGCAAACACCCAGGTCTCCTGCTCAGAAATAACAATCACTGGACCATGATCACTCTGCACCCTGCTGAAGCCCTTTTTCATGGTACCCATCAGCCAGGACTGCCCCAGGCTCACAGCCTTCCTGAGCTGCAGCCCTGGATCTCGTGCCTGCTTCCTTCACATAAAGGTTTTTGAGAAATACAAGTAGTGCCAGGAGACGTTTGATTGACATCTACCACACTGGCCTTTTGCTGTGTACATTGAGTGTTGGAAAAAGGAGGGAGGAGGAAATACAAAGTTCCAAAGACTTTTTCTATGCAAATCTCTTTTTTTTTATAATAACTTTTAATGAGCTTTAAATAAACCTGTTATCAACAGGCATATTATACATGAATAATGCCGAGCGTTAGAATTCAATGCAAAATGTGTTCAAAAAGATAAAACAGGGCAGCACTATTGGCTGTCACTTGTTCCACTGAAATACTGCACTCTTTCTATAGTACCATCGAAGCTTATCTCCTCATTACCTTTTATTTGCTTTGCTGCCCTGCAATACATTTACATAAAGAATAAAATGTCATAACCTCACACATTGTGAACGGGATCTGGATAGCAAGGCAGGGAGAGTACCTTTGCACTTCATAACAGAGAGCTCAGAAAAGACTTCTCTGAAGAGGGAAGTTCACTGGTGCATGAATTTATCAAATACAGTGAAAACAGCAACACATCTCATAGGAGGTGGGCAGTTTTGGAACATTTGTTGGGTTCTGGGACAGATTTAACCTTGTTCACTCTGATGGAATCCACAGCAAATCTATTTAACTTATTTTGTGTCACCTTACCCACAATCAAAATTTTGTTCAGAGATGCAACTTCTCCATCAAAACATATTGATTTCTTTCCCCTGAGATGTTACCTACCAAAGATGACACTAGATACAGCTGTCAAGTCCAGTACAATTCTTAGCTATGTCACCAAACTGGCTTCCAAGTCAAATTCCTTCTCAAATGAAGATCCTCTTTCTGTTCTTAAAAATTTATTTATACACCAGAATGAGGTGCAATACACTAAGTACACAGAATTTAAAAAATTAATTATCAACAGTTTTCAGTAACACTGTAGTATCACTTATATCTTCATTTGTAATTTTACAAGACAGTGAAAGTAACAGTAAAACCACTATCAATTCAAGGCTATTTTTGCAAAGTGAACTGGCCAATCCTCAGCAGCAATCAGTATTTTGGTTTGACACTGCACATGAAATACAATGGTGCAAGTGGTCATAACTTGGTTTATGGATCACTAATTCAGTTATTCACTGAACAGAAACAAAGTATATCCACCTGAATTACTCAACTCCCTTCCTGTAGGACAAGCATGTCCATTCTGGAAAGATGGGAAGACAAATGTTTCTTTACAGTCTTAGCCACAAGGAAATAAACACTGATAAGAGTTTTGTTTCACAACAGCAGATATCCTTAAAAACTCCACTGCCTCCAGCTGGAGAAAAGCAACCTGCTAACAGAACCTTCTTAGCTTTTTACAGAGCATCAGTGACAGAGGCCTTCAAAGATTAAAAGGGTCGAATTTTGTTACTACTTAGTTTCCACCATCTCTGTGCACAACACTGCCTTCTGCACCAGAAGGGATCTTGAGAAAAGCCTGCCCACCTTGAAGAGTTGTGTGTAGTAGATGAATTACACACTAATTAACATGGTGACAGATGAGACACACATGAGGTTTGTTTGGTTTTTTCACTTGTTCCTAAAAGCCACAATTAGCCACATGTCAAAACAGACAAGTATTAGACTGTACACTGCAATCAATGTACAGATGGCATCTCTCACCTATGTTTCTAGATTTGATATTTCAGGCATAGCTGTTTGGATTCCTTCTTTTTCCCAGTGGAGAGATCAGAATAGTAAACCTTTCTCAGTTTGGATCAGTAGCTACTGCCTTACAACATTATATCTGTGCTTTCTATATATGCTAGAAGATCATTTGCATTCATCTGTTTTGAGGACAAAATACTCTTTTACTTCCGCTGAATCTATGTATTTCCTGAGCTGAGCTGCACACAGGAAGAATTCCACAGAGCCTGCAACTTTTCTTTTTTGCTGCTTCTTCTTCCTTTAAGTGGCCAAGCTGTCAGTGTTGACTGCCTTGTCCAGACAATGAGCAATGGCTGTAGTTGGGAAGAGAACAATTATTTTGAACCAAGTTCACAGAAGTCAGTGGCCTTGGCTGACAATACAGACAAATGAAGTGAATGCTCTCACTAACGTGGTGGGCTTCAAAATCTTCCCCATTCACAAGACACGGTGTGGGCTGGCAAATACACACACACCTACTTCATGTCAGCTTTTACATTTTAATTAGGAAAATGTTTGTGGCCACAGCCCTGTAGACTCATTTGATAAAAGAAATTAAAACCAAATGCTTGTTTAGACAAAATTCCATCATGCAAATCCTAAGTACAATTTTGTTTCTGTTAGAGCACAGAGGTAATAAATGTCAGAAGACTGAAAGTTCTACAGAACAGAACTGTCTTCAGGCCAACATATGTATCTATGCCACCAAATAAGATAAGATAAGATTGAAATAGTTCTAACCCCGATTATCTGAGCTGCAGGAAAATGAGTTGGTATGGCTGGTGTAATAGGCACTTCATTAATAATACCTTCCTGAACAAACACATTTGTAACTTTCAAGGCCACCTTCTCAGAAGCTTTGCTTATTTTCTTCTACTCTTGCTCCTCTAATTTCCAGCTAGCAGAGTACCTACCACAACATGAAAGGTTCAATTCACTAATGAGAATTCAGCTGTAATGCATTACCCTTTGTGCTCCATTGCTGGGACTTGAATCCCAGCTGGATGTTCATATTCATGATGAGATTGCAATTTCTGGATCTCTGTTGCCCTAACATGAGAACTACACTTTTATTAACAAGCAAAGAGGTTGCAAACTCTCTCTATGAGCATCTGAAATAACAAGGATCCAAAAGAATTTTAATTGCTCATCATCCACAGGATCAACAACTTTGCATTCACTTCTAAAAGATGTATTTCAAGAATGTACAGAGAATTTCTCAGGGCTTTTATAATTAATAGAAATATTCAAGTGAAGAACTTTTCTATACATAACTCATTGTAAGTAATATTTTTTTTTGAGTGTCGCTTTCCAATGAAATTTCTACAACATGAACTTGCCAGGGTGGCAAGGAGACAAAGATGCTCTGAAAGTCTTGGTAAATCCTATAGATTTAAATCTTAGAGATTTACATTTATAAGATTTATAAATCTTACAGATATTATCCATAAGGACAGTTGATATACTACTCTGGCTGATTGCTTTTAAGTTACTAATGTATCAAACCTGATTTGTGTTTTAATTTTCAGACCTCTCTAACTTAATTGTAACTATAAATTATAATTGGTAAATATTGAAATTTGGGTGATTTATTAGACTGAGATCCTCAGCCTGCTGAGAAACTGAACCTAGAACTCTCTAAATTATGTTAGTGCTATGCCCTGTCTTCTTGAAAGAGCTAAAGAAGCCTGAAATTAATTATTATGTGAACAAACTTCTCAAATACCAAGTATTTGTAACCATCCTGCATAAACGGAAGGATCTGCTCTAATTATGCACTGAGCATTCACTAGTAGGTCAGCAGCTTTTAGTCAGAGTTTTGATTGCCAGATTTTTGTACCTCATTCCTAATCAGTTACCATGTTATATATCATTCCCCTACCCAGTCACTACATCAAATTTGCCTTTTCATTTTGAGGATATAACACGCTTTATACCAAGCACCTTTATGTCTCTTTTTGAAGAAAGGAGAATCACAGACTGGATATGCTGTATGTGATGAAAAATTGTGACATTTGTGTTTCATTATAATATCCTGGCCAGAAAAGCAGATCTGGGAGTAGAAGCAGCCCATAAAAACACAGAGTAAATTCAGAGAGGGCAGCAGCAATTACTATGCATAACACACGAGCCAGTATCTTGTCAGAGCCACGGATGTAGGTGATAAATTACATTAGCAAAGGGCTGAAAAATTGCCTTTTTAAAATACAGTAGTAGCTAAAAAGGGAACTGATCCTAACTAGATTAGATCCAAACACAACACTCTTCTTCAAATTAATGACTTATGGCACAACACAACATTATGCCTACCATGTGGACCTTACTAGAAATTAAAATTTTCTGTTGTCTTGCTGCTTAAAATCAACAGCTGCAAAACATATTTGATTTTCTCTGCCCAATATTTGCCTGAGTTACAGCCTCTTCAATATAGTAGGGAGCTGAAAGGTTGCCTCTGAGCTTGCTCCATCTTCCACTTCCAAAAACTTCAGTTACGGAATGTCCCATTTTTCTACTTTTTGTCTTGTATACACTCAGGATGCCACTGGAGCCTGCTGAGCTTGATAGGTTGATTTTCCTTCTTGTTAGAGAACCACCTGCCCTTNTTTTTTCAGAACTGTGAATTGCATTTGGGCTGGTTACCAGGGTGATTCAGCAGAACATTTCTGCAGAACATCCCTGGGTCTTATTATAAGAACTGATGTAATTTCCCATACATCCTTCTCAGCACAGTCACCTGACAGCTCCAAGAGGGGAAAATGCTGCTCAGTCATCATTATAGGGTCTCTTACAGGGACAGACAGGTCCAAGCCAGAGTCCCAAAGTTCCTGGTGGAAAACACTGTAGAACTGCAGTGTCTGACCATTCCCAGCTCAAATATGACTTCAGAAAGTGCATAATTTTCTGACGAAAGAAAATCTGCAATTGATTTCCAAAAAGCTGCTTGCAATCTTTCCGAAATAGTAGTTTGGTACCCCTATCACTCTGTTAATAATAAGAAAAGGATAACATTGATTTTTTAAAAAAATTATTTTCACCACTGCATGCTTAGTACAAAGCATTGAATTATCTTGGCAAATACACAGTATTAGCATCACAGGGAAATACTACTGGTAAATTATCAAAGAGAAAAAATGTCTCCCAAATTCTGCTAGCCCATCAAATTCCATCCAGTAGATACCTAAACAAAAAAGGGCTAAAAATAGCATGTTCACATATGTCCACACACCTCCTAAGGCTCCTTTCATCCTCTGCCATCCCCAGCTAATGTAAATCTGCCTGATGATGTGAAATTTGATTATCACAAAACATTAGCTGAAATCAAATCCAAATAGCAATCAAACTATCCCCTTTGTGATGTGTGTGTGGGTAGGAAGTTTCCTTTTGACACTGAGCTACACAGTAGGATGGACTACTAAAATACTGTATTTATTCCTGGTCTTTTGGAGTTCTGTTTCAGTGCTCTGCACATTAATTCAACCTTCCACCCTCAAAGTTTTAGCAAAGTAATTGAATAACATATAATATTAACGGGAAATTCCCTAGTTTAAAATACCTATATAGTGCAAAATGTCCTTAAAATAGCAATGGTCATAACTCCTTTTTTTCTTAATTTCCATTAGAAAAGTAAATTACTCCTAAGGAAAATCCTTCCAAGTACTGCTTTCTGAAATGGAGGTTGTAGAGCATTGTGGCCCTAATACAGTGAACAAAGTTCACAGAGACAGTTGTGATGAATTGTATGGATTATAGCAGACATAGGAAGCAATGAATCATTCAGTATCTTGGCTCCTAGTTTCACTGGAGTCCTCTTTGCTACACATTTGTGAGATCCCAGTCCAGAAAATAATGCAGACAGTCCTAGTGCTCCCATAAAACCTTTTTCTCAGTAGCCACTACTTCCCCTTCCTGTTGCTTAGTCAATTATATTGAAAAATTATATCAAATCAGAGAGTACTGATAATCTGGAAAACATGTACAGTTTAGCCACAGCATGGTTAAACCAGCAAAACCCAAAACTATTTTAGAGCCACACTACAACATGCAAGCTAGTTTTAAAGACAACAATGTCAATTACCTACTACACCAAACAAACAAGTCAGCATTTAAATAGCACAGGGAGCAAACAAATCAGACTCCTATGTAAGATGTAGCATGTTCCAACAAAAAAACATAGTGCAGAAAATAAATGAAGTCACTCAAATCACTCTGACATCCCCTCCCTACCCCATGGGCTGAAGGAGACCCAAAAAAATGAGCTGCATTGGTTCTTTAAACTGTGGCCATCCTCAAAAACAGCAGGGAGCTGAGACAAAGTCGGGCAGGGAAGGGAATATTTGGGACTTGCAGGTCCCAGTTAGTGCAGAGCAAGAGGAGAGACTCTGGGAGACAAAGCAGCTGCTGCCAAGGCCTGTGCTCCTTGAACTGATGGCCTGCTCGTGGCTGGGGCACAGCTTCCAGCTCAGTTTCATCCCAAAGAAATATCTTTTAGGAGTTTGTGACTGCTCCGTGATAGGAATTAAAGTATGGGGAGGGCAAATTCACCTCAAAATCCCAATATTTTTCTGAACTATTAATGCTGACACACCCACGGTGGTATAAAAAGGAAAATCCTTCACAATTATGGTGGAATCCAACAACAGCAAGTTCTCCTGCTTTACAGCTTCCTTCTCTCATTTCAGTTTTGCAATAAATCTGCCCAGATAAATTCTACCCAAAGACACAGTTTTCTCAAGGCCAGGAGACACCACCTGGTTTCCTTGCACAGTGGACAGCTATTTAGAATTGGCTAACAAGGAAGTGCAAAGAATTAAAATATAACAACTATGTGAAAGAAAACCAATCACTCCTAATGAAAATTGGAACAATAACATGGAGGTTATGCATGAATATTATAGATATTTTGGCTGTGAACAGATATATGCAAAGAGAAGAAAAAGACAAATTTTCCAATGCAGATAACTTAAAATAACTTTGCATTTCCTTAATAATTTCGAGTTTTTGAGGTGGGTAAACTCTGAAGGCCTCCAATTTTGTCATGAATATTTCACACATTTCTAAGACTAACAACACTTACATGCATCAGAGGGGTGCTATGAGACTTAATGTTTGCAAATCACTGTGAGACACGGATGAAAGGTGCTACAAAACAGCGATATCTGGTTGGTAAAACTTTCAAGAAGAAACCTTCAGCTGGTGCTAATTGTGTGTTCCACTCTAAAGTCACTGAAGCTATCTAATTTATAAGCACCTGCTCCACAAATCAAATGTTCTTTGCAAGAGGACAACTAACATTCTGATCAGAAAGATATCTGCAGAATAAAAGACCGGTTTATCAATATTGATGCAGTACCGGCTCTGAATTTTAAGACAGGCTTTACTTCTGAGAGGTGACTTTCTTAAACCGCAATCAAGGTCTTCATGGGTTTGTTTTTTTGTTTTTTTTTAACAAGCACCTGACAACCTTAAAAATGCAATACTGTAGTTACTGACAGGTTCTGCCTCGTTTTCCCGTCTCTCAAGTATGGACACAGTGATCACCACCTAGGACAGTGCAAGCCCAATGGAGGGGATGGACCCTTGCTCAGTGCACTTGCACCCTGCAGTGGGACACACACAAGGGGAGCAGGTGCTCCTGGTCATGCCCACCCAGCAGCTGGAATGTCAAAATAAACATCTTGTCTATTCTCTGTGACCTTGTCGAGGAAGAATTTCTGATGCTCAAAAGACCACAAAAAAAATCACCCTCGAATTCCTGGGCTCTTATGACTCATTCTTGCAGGTGCAAGTGGTTACCAGGGTGACACATTCACAGGCTGCAGGCTCAGAATCCTGTGTGATTTCTTACCATATCTTGTGACAAGCTGCTGCACCAGGAGCCAGGATTGCTTCTGTGAGAGCTCAAGCAATTAACCCAGGAGACATGCACTGAGCGAGCTTGTAACGGGAGTAAAGGATCAAAGCCATGTTGGTTCCCTGCCCGTGTGTTTAATGCCATCTGTCAGTGTTGGCTATTGTGGCTGCTTTCTCAGACCAGAGTGCTTTTAAAAAGTTGCAATTTTCTGAACAACAGGGAGCACTTCTTGCTAAGCTAATATGAGGATTTTTGTGGCGGCCAGCTTTGTAGCATCTCACAAGCATTTCTTGAAAATAGATTTTTACATTCAGTCTCCCTCTCTCACCTGCCCTTTCCCAAGCCAACAAAAACACAAGCTTTCTTTCAAATAATTACTTTTCAAGCTTAAAAATCAAATATAACCCAAAGTGCATTTAAGACTAAAATACCAATCTTTGCACATTAAAAGATCAAAGAACAAATGTAAGAAACCAGGTGAACAAAGCAGACCATCTTGCCATATTAATTCCTAAAGCTCTTTGAAGACCCTATGCATCTCTCCTCGGGGACTATATTTGAAATTCTGTCACAGATATTCTGTGATAGCTATCACTACATCTGCAACCCTAAATTTTTCCCAATTCCCTTAGAATTGCAGATTCAAAACATCAATAATACTCCTATCTAGAAAAATGTTTCTGTAATTTCACGACACCTAAATGCTTCCAAACTGACAGAATTTAGCAGCACTCATGCACTTCAAAAGATTAAAATGATTAAAAAATAAATAATCACATTTATACACAGCCTTCCTTGGGGGATCCCCAAGCACTTAGTGAAGATATGGCTTAACCTCATTGTGCCTCTCTGCGGCCACATTATTCTTATTTTATCAAAGGGGAAAATGTGTAAGACGAATAAGGGCATTCCCTAGGGTCACTCAACTAGTCAGCTGCAGCACAGGGAGTTTAATTTACAAGATCTGAATTCTAGTCAACAGTTCTGCTCCCCAAAATAACTAAACTCTTCAAGTTTCATAGCACTATATGTTCCTGCACCGCCTTGTACTTTTCACTTTTGTGCCATTTGGGAAAATACCATATATACATTTTGACTCATTACAGCACTGTTCTCTACTTCAAAGACTTTTGAGCATAATTAAGAGGTTTTCTTATAATGGAGGTGATTGCAATAAAATGCAATGCAGCTAAAAGCCACGGGACAAAAGTCTGATACCATCCTGGGGAGATTCTGCAGGTTAAGAGACACACACAAAATCATGTTCCTAAATGAAACTAATTAAAAAGAGAAGTACATTTGCATTTGTCTCAAAAAAACCATTATGCTAGAGGGACTGTCCTTTTGTGGAAGCCATCTCATCACCAGATTCTTTTTCCCTTAAGACCCAAATGATGAAAACCCCACTCATTTCATAGATAAAAAGATGCATAAGATGTAAAATACCTAACCAATAATTTCAATTATCACCAAAATAAATGCCTCCCTGGCCTCTCATTTACTATCAGGAAACATGCTGTAAAAGCCTTGGACAAAAAAAAAAAAAAAAGGATAAGATAGCTGAATTTTAATTTAGACTTTGACAAGCCTTAGCACAGATTGCTTGAATGATTCCTTCTGCTGAACAGGGACATATGCTGGCCAAGAGTCAGAGTGCCAAAATACAGCCCTGAGAGGAGCAGACTTAGACATTCTTGCTGTGCCTCATTCAAACCTGCAGTCTGTTTTGGTTTTTTTTTCCTCACAGTCTTAAGTTCCTGTTTGCAATCCTGGTTTCTTACAAGCAGTAAAAAATTGGTGCTGTTGTTGTGCAGCACACACTGGGCTGAGGGGAATGAGAAGGCTTCAGAGAACCCATTCTGTTGTGCCACAGGAACAGCTAGAAAAAGATTTACAGACACCTAATATCACAAATATCATCCCATTTGGAGAGGGGAAATCAATAAACCTGACCTAATGAATTCCAGATCCCCATGAATTCAACTTGCATCACAAAAAGATGGAAGATATTAAGATGGACATGAGAGCACCTTTCAGTAAATCTGGGCAGATTTCCTAAAATCTTTTTTTTTTTTTTTTGAAGCTCGGAAGAAATCTTAGCCAAATTTTTAGCATCCTGGGGCCAGCCTACAACCTAGGATTGGAAACACAAAGCACTGTAGAATTAGGTAAACTTGTACTAGGAAAGGTTTCTCTGAGTAAGTCAAAGCATCATCAGAATGCAATTTTTTTTTTCTGTACAGCTCCTTTAAAGTTGAAAGAGATGAAGGGATCCATTTTATAAGAAGCCAAAAGAACAAGGTCAGAGTCTGAGGCAAACAGATGTCAACTTCTTTTGACTTACAAATTTCTTAGCATGTTCCAGTTACGCTGGACTCCTGCAGGATACTCTTTCAGCCTACAGACAGTAAGCTTTACATTTTCCTTTAGGCTTCATTACCCTCTTAAAAATAGTCAGTGGATCTGGAAGGAAACT
Source organism: Chaetops frenatus (assembly GCA_013400775.1). Classification (NCBI taxonomy): domain Eukaryota; kingdom Metazoa; phylum Chordata; class Aves; order Passeriformes; family Picathartidae; genus Chaetops; species Chaetops frenatus. Next base: position 374,372 of record VZTR01031440.1, on the reverse strand, counting down.
GCATGTAAGACCAAAAGTGCCACAAAGAAAATTTAACAAACTCTCATCTCCTGAGAAGGTAACGAGGCAGCCCAAAGCAGAAACACAGACAGAAGGCATAAACCACCAAGAATTTGGTATTAGAATCAAAAAGAGGACTCAATTGGGGTACTTTACAGTGTGAACAAACAGGGCAAAGATTTCACCTTGTGCATATCAAATTTTGCAAAACACTGACCCGTAAGGAACTTTAAGAATTAGTGCCAATCTCCTAAACAGGAGGGCATTGATGAATCCTGTGCATAATATAACTGATATATAGGACATAAGCCACACCCCTCAGAGATGTTAAATCCATACTAACAAACCAGTTCAGATAACAGCTCTAATATGGCCTTGATTTTGCAAATCACTTGGCACCCATATTTAACTTTAAATCCTGAAATTAAAAAATTAAATTAACGCATTAAAACCAATAAGATCATGACTTGCTGAAGCACTTTGGTAGACTTAGGGCTTTATCGTGATTTACATGGGCCTTTTGATTTTTGTTTTTCATAAATACATTTAGTATGAATGTTAGGAAAAATCCCCCCAAAATCCAAATCCACAAACCAGAAGAAATTTGCAGCAGAAATCCAGGGAGATCTACCACATAGTTCGGAAATAAACAGCCTACCAGAATACATTCTGTATTTCTCATCAAAATATGAAGTCAGGTTTGTTCCACAGTAAATGTTTTATCTATAAACAAATAGTTTGACATGCTTTGGAAAGAAACTCAATTTTTTCAAATTCTGGTTTTGTTAAAAAACATATCACTGTTGAAATTATGCAAGATTTGCCTCCAACATCTGCTGTTACTGATAACTCTTGAAGGGCTTGTTTAACATCCCTGTTGCCAGTATAGCATGACCTTCTTGTTTGTTCTTTGTTCAGATTGCTTTCTACTGTAACTAAAAGCTAAAAGCTAGAACTGAAAATTCTAAAAGCTTCAAGGAAAGCATTGGGTTCCTCCACAGATTCAGGAGTATTATTCTTTTTTGGGTGAAAAAGGAATAAACACTGTCCTTTTTAAACAGCACAACCTCATACTCCTGGTAAATTTACACACCCTGTTTTCTAACTATATGATGGCAGGATTGTGCCAGGTACTCTACACAAATGAGAGAAAAAGGGTTTTCATTACTTTGATTACATCTTTCAGGTTTGATTGTCCTTGTTGCTACAGCAGTCATTTGAATTATTTTTACAAGTACAGAGACCAAATCTGAGGCTTTCCAGGTACAATTTAAGCACTGTGGGACAGCCCTCCCACACCAAGTTCTGTTCATACACTGCAACCTTGCAGTTCATGGCACCATCGACTCCTACAGTCAACTTCAATTTGGTGCTCACCTTAAACTACATCTTCCCTTCCATCAATTCTTCATTTCCATCTCCTAATCAGCACTCTCTGAGTTTATATTTATACATTTGATTAACTGCTCCCAAAGGTACCACTATGGCATTTACTCTTTTTCAGCCTCACTCTTGTGATCTGTCTTCTGCTCTCTACTTTTCCTAGGCACTGCCTCAAAATTAAACATGCCTCCCATTATTTGTGTCACCAGTATATTTCAGCAGATTTCCCTGGAAAACTGCATGACACTAAAATAAGAAGCACTGAGCTGAAGTGAGATTTTTGCTCCTCACAATCTTTCATATTTGAAGGTTTTTATTCAAAATTTTCATTTTTGCCCTCAACCAAAGAGAATTCCTCTGTCAAAGGAAGCCAAACATTCAAATTTAGCCAACTTCCTTGATATGCAAAAAGATTTTCATGGTCCTTTCCTTCTTCCCAGAGAAGAGGAAACCTCTTTTTCCATTATGAAACCACAACTCATGAGAAATTATTCTCCATTAATAATTCAGGACTATTAAAAACATTGAGTGGCCACTTAGGAGGGCAATATTTTTCCCAGAAGGATCACTTTTCATAAGGGAAAATTGTTTACTTCCTTGCTACTGAAAGTACTTGTTACTGCATACACTGTCCTAAATTTGCAACAATTCAGGAGATCCTGCAAATGTAAATGGCTTATACAGGGATCTTTGGTTTATCAGTGGTATTTGCCACAGTCAGACATTGCTATTATTCTTTCATTAGCAAAGCTACCAGACTTTTCAATTAGAATTGACCCATCTCTCTCTCTGCCTATCTGCTGCTCTTTTTTCCTTCTGCTTACAGGCAGGAACTAGGTACAGTTACAGTTAATTGTAATATCTTGCCCCATTAGGCAGATTACAGAGCATGCCAATTAAGTCAGTTTTACTGCTCCCTCCTGGGTTACCCACTTCTATCATCCACAGCTATCTATACCTGAATTTTTCATGGCAGAAGTCTGAAATTCAGTAGCAAGCTGTACAGAACAGCTCTGTTTCTGACAGCATGTACTCTTCCCAGAACCAAGATTAAAGATGTTGTGATGCCTAAAATGTGTCTTGGAATGTTCTCAGCATAAAGACACCAGCTAAGAGAATATGCAAACAGTGTCAAACTCTACTGCCTGGCTTTGCCTGAGAAGGAAAGCAGAATTTTGAGGTTATATGTCCATTTGATGTATATTCTCTCAAATGAGGAGCAATAGTAATCACAGAGGAAGCATTTCCTACCACCTTCCACCCCGTGCTCCCCCCTCCTACCTAAAGAGGACGTGAACTTCCTCATCAAACCTTAATGGTGCAGAAATTTCCCCGACTACAGCAGTCCACAGCACACTTTAATTTATTGCCTTTAGGACCATAAACCCATGTTTTACTACTGAAATTAATTGTGCCTGACACTTCCATCACATTAACACACATTAGGCACTGTGACCTTTGGATGATCAAGGAAGACCTAATTTAATAATTTAGAAACAGTGTGAAGGCCCCAAAGGGGAAAGAAAAGTGCTATGAAAAATGATCCAATTTCACTAGTGGGGATATTTGCTTACTAAACCCCCCAGATGAACTTTGGCTACTACTTTACCATTTTCTCCATGGGTCAGATACAGCACTCTAAGTTCTCACAGTGCTGTGTGTTCCTTCTAATGCTGGTCACGTAATCCTCCATCAAATATCCTCTAAATTCTTAGAGGAACAATACTCCTCTGCCTGTAAGGCTGCAAACTCACAACAGAAGTTTTTCAAACAGCAGCTGGAATAGCAAACAGGCTAACAACTGCAATTAAACAAAGGCAGCCACAATTCACTTCAAGCCTACAATACAAATTTGGCACCTTGAAAGAAATAAGTTTGTCATAAACAGCAAAATCAAACATAGTCATCAATTATAGATGATTGATTCTAAACAGTGTAACTCAATCTTCCCATGAAAGCAGGTATAATTCAGTATGAATGGGCAAGTTGACAGAAAGCATGAGGGACTAAGGAGTGAGCAGACAGACAGATAATGTGGCCAATCCCCTTCCATTTCAAAATCTTGAGGCCCCAGAAAAGAACTCCCCTACAGCAAATACTCATTTTGCACAGGGTACAGAGGAGGTAATGGGTCAGAACCTAAACTCATGGATGTTTAAACAATTCATTTGAGCCAAAAAGTCCTGCAGTATTAGAGCTTGAGTGACCTGGAAAAACAGACTGCCAGTGCCTTGCAAGGTGGAAATCCACCTTCTACATTTCTTTTTAAATAATTTCAGTATTATTTTTTTGTTATACCAGCTTTAAAAACCCTAAAGTCAAATATTATTTTAAAACTTAGTATGACAATTATAGTATGGTAAACTCCTAAAAGGCTTTTTACTGAAAATTTAACAAGCATCTAATAGACTGTAGACTTTCATCTGTGCAACTAGGAAAAGAAAAAGAAAACAGCCACAAAATAATTTGCTGCAATAAAATTTAATGCTTGACAACATGTGTCAGATTAAGTGGAAAATGAGGTCTTACCTATAGACCTGAGATCTGAGGCCACAAAATTGTCATCAGATTGCATTTGCAAAAATGTTGTCCCTTGTTTCTTAATTCTGTTTAGCTTTCCTTTCTCATACCTGGACAAAACTTTTTAAAAAATCACATCACAGGACAAATATTAAATGTCAGTTGTACTCAACTAGTCAGCTCTTGGGCCTGAGGAGCTGCAGCTCTTACCTGTGGCCCAAGAGGAAACAGCTCCTCCTGCCACAAGGGCATCTGGGTGACACTGCTGCTGCCCTGCCTGCCGAGAGCAGAATTTTAACCAGTGGAAATTGGTGCATCAGCTCCTGCCCACCACCAGCTGATTTTCACAGCTGTCAATTGCCAAGCAAGACCAAAAAGGAATCATAGATCTGGAAGTATGAGAGTAGTTCTTCTTTGTCTGAAATTAGTTCCTAACTTTTGCCATGAGGATTTTAAACGTGAAAGTAATAAAGTCCAGAGCAAAATCATTTTCCTGGTACATAAAAATGAGCTCTTTTTGTGATTTCTATGTAAACTAGTACAGGGGACCAACATTAAAAACGCAGCCTATTTTCTCCCTTTGCAGTTAAGTCAGCACTTTTGGGCAGGAATAAGGAAAACATGCTTCAAAAAAATCTATCTGAAAAGGTAAGATTGCTCTTGCTCAGCTGGCATAGTCTGCTATTAATCCTCTTCATCTGGGTTGGGACAAGAGGATGAAAATGCACAAACAGGTGAAGCACAAGGCTAATTTACCTTCTGACTTCATGGAGTTAATGAACCACAAACAACTTGATAAATATATAGCCTGAGAACAGTAACTTGTTGATACAAGATATAATTTACCACATAAAACGAACAGCAAATATGGATTAATTTTCCTTCTTGTTGAGAGAATGAAGTTTCATTCTAAGGTACTACCAGGCATGTATTTACTTTCTGCCACAGCTGCAACAACAAGGCTCCTCGAAAGCAATTAGCAAAGTGACAAGAAAGCACTTGCATTCACTTTACAAGCAGCGGATGGCATTTATACTTATGTCATTTTCACACCTTTGAGCAGAGTATCCCAGTTTTCCAATTTTCTTACTTCTCCACATTATTTACAGTTGTGTCACGCTTCTCCCTCTTCAGTGCAAACAATTTTGGTTTTGACACAGATCTGCAGCCCTCGGCATTTAGAAGACTTTCATGAACAATTTCTGTGCTGCTTAGACTCAAATTTCAGTTTCCTTGTAAACAAAAGTCGTCTTTGCTCACGGCATTTACTAAAACAGACTTGCCAAGAAATCTTCATTCCTAAGCAGAAGTGGGCAACAGCATGAGGTGATGCAGGACACACTGCCTGGCATTCTGCTCCTGAGCCCAGCACAGACCTGGAGGCGGAGGGTTTGTTTGCTACACATCATCCCGGGCCTGTCGTGTGCATGCTCTGCCTATTTCCCTCCCCTACTTCTGCCTTTTCCCAGCTGGGTGGGGATTATTTGACCATTTTTGCACAAACATACTTCATAGAAAGAAAACAACTCTCAATTAATATTTCTACCCTGTGAAATTCTGTTAATTTTCTGTTTAATTTAATGCTCTGTCCACTACCCCACTCTGTGCAGCATCCCTCCTTTGCACAGCATTCCCCATTTCTGTCCATATTAACTAACTACTGTTTTGACACATCAGAGGACAAGGGAAAGAGCTGCTGCACTTAGAAAGTGAATTGTTTCTGCAGCTGCAGACACTGCAGAAGCTGGATTTAATGCATCCTCATCCTTGGCTTGCATAGTGAAACATGATGCAGTGGAATGATAAAAATTCAGACAAAATAGCCATTTACTTCTGTTATAAAAGTCTAGTAAAGGATTTCATGTGAAAACCCATTCTTTTGTCCCTCTACCCTAGTGTTCTGCTGGGAATTACATCATCAATTCAAACAACCAGTTTTTCTGTCATATAACTTTCTGCTTGGAATGCAAATATTAATCAAAGTGAAGTATAAGGTTTCTCTGTGATTCAAACTTCTGTTATAGGCATCTTCTTCAGTGCCTCTGCTAATTTTTTTTTCTAATGGATACCTAATGTGAAGGGAAAGCTGACAAAAGCCTTATTCTCACCTTCTTTATCCATTTACCACTAGAGGTGCTTCTATTAATTTTTGCATCTAAGAACTCATCTCATCTTTACTGATCAAAAATTCATAATTCAATCAGCTGTATTGTATCTCAACCTACTTCATGATGGGTTTAAGAAAGCACATTAACATACTAAACCTAAGTCAAAGGGGATGCTCCCTTTTGAGATGGTTAAGCTGATTGCTTCCAATGTCACAGCACAACATTAACATCCTTTCAAAAACACGTATCAAAATTCCAAAACCACCTTATGTGGTTTAACATTCAGCACTTGCTATTATTATCACTAGTGCTGATTAGTGAAAGCACAGCAGCTGTGTCCCAGGGTCTGCTCCACTGTTTGCTTCTCTTTTGGGTTTAGATCTTCCCATTGAGGGACTTCAGCTTTATCAGAGCACAGTTTGAATCTGTGCAAAGTGCCCTTTACTGCACAAGCACTTCCTGCCCTTTGATATGAGGGTCTTAATAAATGTGTTGCTAAAATTATGGGCCTTGCCAAGACCAAACGAAATTTTCATATACTTCAGTGAAAAGCCTGTTTGTCTTAGGCAGAAAATTATCATTATATAGTCATTACTGTTGGAGAGAAAAGAGGAAATAAATTATAGACTACAATTTCTAGACATACCTCTGTCTCTTGAAGGGAAAATTTAATCTATAATTTAGACAAACCACTGAACAGAACACTATCCTTCCTTGAAATTATTTTCACATGCTCTAGTGCCTCACCTGCTTTTGATATGATAACTCAGCTGAAAAGTGCTGACTACCCATCTAGAAAGCAATGAAAGAAACTTTGATTCTGCATATGTTACAAAGAACAATTTGGAGAGGAGAACAAAACTGAGTGCGACATTTGGAAACATCTTGTATATTTGCAATAGCAGACAAAAATATCTCAAGGAAATTCTTCATTTTATAAAATTGTGCAACATGAATTCTGGCTACATTCACCAAACACTAATTAACTGAGTTCTAAAAATGCTGGTATCAAGCACTTGGGGGAGGAAGCAGGGAGAGGGAGAAAAGACTAGGGGAAACAGAAAAGGAAGGACAAGAAACTTTGGAAGCCAAATGGTTTCCATAAATTCATGATTTTGGTCTATTGCTTGAGATTTAATACAGCTTAAAATAGACCAGAAAGAAATTCTGTCCTGCAGTACTGCACAGCTCTTACAACACAAAGGCATCCTGTCTTGAAAAGATGCCAGGCAGCATAAATCCCTGAAAAGCCACATAAAACCCAATGTCAGCAGCACTATGCCTTTCATCCATACCTCTCATAAACACTTGTGTCTTCCAGGAGTACTGGCAAGGCAGACTCTGCAAGACAATGCACCTTGACTACATCAAGTGTTGTCAGAAATTCCTTACTGGTGGTATATATAGATTTAAATTTATTTCACATTTTGATCTTTTGATGTGGATAGTAATGAGAGTTCTACATAGAGCATTAAGACTTGACTCTGGAGATTTGGAAACAAAAAAAAAAGCTTTTCCATTTTCCAACCTCACTTTTTCAGGCTTTACTTTTCATAAGGCAAAAATTATTACACCACCATCTTGGAACAAAGGAATGTTGCAACTTTTCATTGTGTCTATTGTAAAAATGTGGAAAACAAAAAAAAAAGATCCATAGCTGCAAATACTTTCATTTTCCTCCCAACTCAGAAAATTATCTCCAGAACAGAAAAGCATTATGCTTGTCCTTCCTGGGAAAGAGGAATAAAGAAGTCTCCAGAACAGAAAAGTATTATGTTTGTCCTTCTTGGGCAAGAGGAATAAAAAAGGGTCAGTCACGAAACAAGTATAAGCCCTTATGGTTTCCTTAATTTCAGCATGCAGCACCAGGGCTGAGTTGGGTGTCTGTGGACAGAGGGATTCCTCCCATCTTGGGACAAATTTCTTTATCAGATAAAAACCTGAGGGTAAAGAAATTACCTTACCCACAAGAGAAATCCCATGTGATTTCCCACTCTGGATTCCTTGGTGTGTTATTTGCACTCAACATCAGTTCTAATCAAATATGCAGTCACTAAATTGTGAGATTTTCACTGAGTGAACTGGAAAATCAGAAGGTTCAGCAGCTTGAGGCTGAGCCAAGGCTTGCCATGATTGGAAAAGGTTGCCTAAGAAACCATCACAACCAGTTTTATGCAGACACTTAAGAAGCTGTTTTTCCATTGCATTTCCATCCACCACCCCAGGGATGTTTGATTGGAGGCTTCTGAGCCTCCCAGACCACTTCATATCAGATATGGTCACACAGGAAAACATCTGAATTTCACTGAAGGGATAATGCTTTGTATAAATATACAATCACATAGAGGACAAGAAAACTCTTTTCCAGAATGACTAAGCAATGCAGGTGCATGAAATACGTTGTCAAGGAAATATTGTCTGCCACAAACCATCAGAGCTGCACTGTATATACTAGAAATCAAAAAGAGTACATGATAAGATTTAGATTGCAGTGTGAAATTCTGGAATCCAAGTCAGATGTATACCTAGTTCCTCTCCCTTTTTAAACCACCCTCTACACATCCTCCCCTCACCCCATCCCCTTTTATTTCTGTCTTTGATTTTTTTTATTTATTTGATTCAATTTGCAGAAGAATTCTACAGACTCATTTAAAACAATTGCACTTCCTCCTTCAACGCTACTGGGTTTTCTGGTAGCTCTCCAAGATGTTGTTTCCAAGTCATGTATCAGGGAGAAATGAGAGGAAAACAAGATAGAGGAGGAAAGATGTTTTCTTTCAGCAGATGTTTGGAGTGACAGACAAATGCAGGTGAAGACAGAGCAAGGCTGAACAGGGAGCAGGGAGAGGGAAGTCTCTCACTGGGAAATATCTGGGGGTGCTGAAGAGGCGAGGGCCACACCAAAGCCAGCCAAGCATGAACAAGGAGAGCTTTTCCCCACATGTTGCTGCAGCACTGCTCTTATACACACATACCCATGTAATCCTGCTTATCCTGTGTACCCACAGGCCCCTGAAGCTCACAATAATTGTCTGAAAGTTTGTGCAGTTCCTTGAGTGGCTTTTGTCACCAACCACACGCCTGGACTATTGTACCTCCCGAGCCAAACTGGTTTTGAGCTGCATCTGCTGCACTCTTCGGTCACTGCATCCTGGACCTGGGTGAGGGGGGATGTTTGTGTTTTTCTTTTCTTTTAACAGAATGTGTCAGTTTTTTGAAATCTTAAACTTTGAATTTGTCATGAATTTGGAGGGAAAAAAGATCTTTAATGGGAGAAACTTCCCAGGACTCAGCTCCTGGGAGTTTGCACTGCAGTTTGTTGAACTGCTTTCATGTTCCAAGTATTTCTCAATCTGGAACTCCTAGATTTCACTAAAAAACTTACAGGCTTTATTCTGGGAAAATTTGATACTCTGAAGACATCTGGAAATCCAAAATCCTCTCTGACTCAGAAATGTTGGTCCATTTATGATACCTTAGAATATTGTGAGAAAAAGCTTCTTCATGTGACCTCTCATACCATTTGAAAATTTTCATTTCTGTCACACAATCTATTAGTTCACTAAAACTAATTACAAGTCTAAAATCAAAAATATCAAAGTCCATAGCAATCTTAAAATCCCTGATGTGAATTTATACTGAACCCAACGAAGTATATAAGCTCTTCAAAATTTGGCTGGCTAGTTACCAGTATTATGGAAGAATTCCAAAACAAATATATAGGAAAAACTCTAAAAGTTTATTCAATGTTCCACACCACCAAGAAACCAAGAACACCACCAGAATAACTGGAACCTTGAACAGCCTAACTGAAAAAGTTGTTAAATACCCCATTTAGAAATAAGTACCTACCAAAGAGCTCACATAAAGCCCATGTTGAAAAGGATGTGATTAACCTTGCTCAGCACTAAAAGGATTTGCAAAACCAGACCCCAAAGATGTTTCTGATCTGGGGAAGGTCTGCATTGTTTATTGAAAGTGCTGTATTCTGGTATTGGCATAAAATGCATTGTTAGACTTGAAGAAGTTTTAAGGGAAATTCAGCTCATGGCACGGAGTCCAGGCTTTAAGTATTCCTAACTCTCACAGGAAGGTCTTTCATGAGATAAACAGCCATGTGAACTTCTTTTTTTTTTTCAACTGGAATACACACCCTCTGGTTTCTTTTGCTTTCCATTTCACATATGTGGTTATTTTGGCTTTGTTGCTACATATAAAGTAAATTTCCCAGAGTTTGCTTCCTAATGTACTCAAGAGCATCAAGTAGACAGAGAAGGCAGCTCACACACACACTACCACACTCTCAAAACCTAGCAAAAAAAAAAAAAAAAAAAAAAAAAAAAAAAAAAAAAAAAAAAAAACACCCACCAAGTTGTGTGATATATAACTTGGTTTTTAAGACACCCTGAACTACTCCTGCATCTGATACTTCAATGGAAAATTGTGGCAACTTGCTTTGACTGGAATCTGCTACTGAGGCTTTACCTGGCAGCTGGCTGGGAGCAGCTGGCAGAGTGAGACCCAGAGGTGCAAGCAGGGGGCTCAGGAGAAGACCCTGCTCCCATCAGAGCCGCAGCAGAGTGCAGGTACCTGTGTGCCCTGGGCAGAGGTGCCAGCCCTGCCCGGGAGCAGCCAGCCCTTGCTTTCCTAGGAGGATCAACTTTACCTCTGGGCTCATTTGGCAAGCCCTGAGAACGCCCTGCTGTGTTTTACAGAACCGTATCTTTTCACGCTCCCCGCTAAGAAAAACGATCTGGAAGGTGGCTCTGAGCACAGACCTGCAGAAATGCGTAGAAGCTGCCAGTTCGTGGCGTGGGTTCAGCACCACCCCAAGGGCAGGGCACAGGTCTCTCCGGCTGTGGCCGGGGCAGGCAGTGCCTGCCAGAGCCACGGCAGCTCCTCACAGCCACCCCACAGAGAAGAGAAGAGAAGAGACAGGAGGCTGATCCACGGCTGATCTGCAGGAGCAGAGCGGGCACGGACCGTGCTGCACACGTGAGGAAAACATCAGCAAAAGCACACGTAGCCGCTGCTTTTCATTCTGAAATTTATCCGTATATTTGCTATAAAGGATCCGGAAAGAATAAAGAACAGCAAGCTCAGTTTTGAAACAGGAGAAAGGAATGTCAAGACAGGAATTAAAATCTGTATTGCTGTCAATTACCCACCAAGAGAAAAATCCCTGAGGGTTCCCTTTGGTATTAATGTAACTATTAAAATATTCATTGTTCTTTTCATATACAGCATGTTTTCTTTTGTACTTTTCTTCAAGAGAGTCACTGAGATAATGACTTAATTACATAAGCAAGAACTCTAAATTCTTAAGGGCTCTATTCTTGCAATGCTAATGCAAGAGATAATCTCTACTCTTTTGTCATAATATGTCACTATTTACTTACAAGCAGCTATTTTTTAATCAATTAATCAATTGTATTTTAATCTGTCACATCATTGGCTTGCACTGGTTAATAAAATTCCCCACCGCAGATCAATTAGTCACAGAGCTCAGATGAGGATGCAGAGTAACAAAACTTAATCCATCTGTATATTCAGCAAAGCTGGAAATGTTATTAATGTAATCATAAGCAGAAGGTAAAATGTCCAGAAATTACTTCACTCACTTGAAGAAATTCCATTTATTCAAACACTCAAAGAAGGGTTGTAATCTTCAATGGGAAAAAAATCTACATTTTCACCAGTTAAGCAGTTTGCAAAAAAATTAAATTTTAACACTGCTAAAATTTTGAACATTTACCAGATAAAGAACTTTTCCTAATACTTATTCATGCAAGACCACTGCAATTAAATTTTTAAATAAAATCCAATTTGCTGCAATGTGATTGATTGGGACTAGGAAGTGCTTCAAAAGATGCAGAGCAGGATGGCAGAAAATGTGCACCACCTTTACTGCAACATTTAGCACAATAAAAAGAAGTCTGCTTCCCCCTCCTTATCTATCCCAAGTAATGGTTGTCTCAACCCAAACACCTCTGTCTCCCAGTGAGGTTCATCAGTATGCACCAGCTTATTGCCCTATAAATCCAGCTAGCACAGAATGCATCACCAGACTGCAGCACATTGCAAGCCTAGTAATTGAATGTCTACTTAGAGGAGATTTGCTTTGTCCTAATATATCCTGGTAATGGGACAGAGAAGAGTCAAATAAAGGCAGGTTTGAACAGAATGATCTTTGGATTCAGTAATAAGGTCCCTGCTCTTTTAGATGCACACTCTAGAAGCTGCCTTTAGTTCACTGACAGACCATGTGGATGGCAAAGATGGTAGAAATAGCATTGCAGATCATCTAACCTGAAATAGGGCTCTTTTCAGTTTATGGGTAATCACCACCAGACTTGTGCAACCGTGCAGAATGATGGTGCTTACCAACACAACCAAGTCACACCAGATGGGTTTTTCCATCTCTCACCCGCCTCTGACAAGTTGTGCTGAGCATTACTATTACTTTACTGAAGTTTGATTGCTACAGCACCAAGCCAGTACAACCAGGACTAGGTTGCTGTTCCTGCTCTTCAAATACTAACTGATGAGATACACACATTTCACTAACTTCAGTGACACTGTCAGATATCCTTATTTATATAATTTATGATATGTTTTACTCTACTTCAGGTCATACAACCGAGACAAAAGTAACTGCAAGGCAATACCAGCTTCATTTAAAAGTGGGAGTGGGTGGTAAAGGAAGGAAAATTGTGTTCCAAGGAAAAACTAGAGAGTCTGCCCAGAGTAAAGCTAACAGGTGCTAAGAGGGAATGAAAAGAAAACCCTAAAATTTTATAATTGCAGATTATTTTCAAGGTGTCTAATGATACCTGTGTGAGACATTTTTCATTATAATCTCTAATCAAAATTTTTTTTTTCAAGGCTGATCATCTGCTTTCTCCCTAGGTAAAAGAAACACTTAGGGAGAAGGGAGGGGGAAGGGAAAAAAGGCAAACCCTGAGGTGTTGCAACACTGGCAAACACTCTACTAATAAAAAATAGTACACAATTTGTTGTCAATGAAAAGAGCACTATCTTCCCAAAGCTCACCTTTTTATTTTTGGGGTGAGCTATTTATTAGGCAGTAAGAAAAAAGTGCAAACCAGACAGGCATAGAAGGACATATGAGCATCTAAATAAATGAAGTATGTTGAGAAAAGGAAATTTAGTGGTGGAATTCACTGGTAGCAAAAGGCTGCAAATAAAAATAGAAACAAACCAATCAGGGGGAAATATTTAAATGGACCTTATTTGCAAAATCAGGCCTTGAGTCACAGATCCCTATTCATGGGAACACAGGCAGTACTGGAATGCTGTCTTGCTTAGAGGTTTTCTTCAAAATGTGTTGTGTAAAACAGCCCTTTGCACATTTTCCACCCTTGTTTCCAGAGGTGGCAGTGCACCAGCTGAAGCACAGACATTTCCCAGTGACACTACTGACCTGGCAGCAATGTCATGCAAGTAAATGCAAAGTCACCACATTACTTCCATGTACAGAGAAGAAGCAGAGATAAAATGTAGATTTGGACAGGCTTAAAAAATTGACAAGTGAGGATGAATGGATCAGGCAAAAACAGAATATGTTCTCTGCTCCATTAGAGCACACCAATCCAGAGATGATTATTTCAAGCTGAAATATTCAAATAGCAGTTGGAAGCCATGGTAATATCTTGATTTTAGTATCAGCTACTGATTAAATTTCAGAAATACTGCACTATTTAGAAAGACTGTAAGATCTAACAATCAAAAGAGACAATGCTTCAATTCTTCTCACCCTCAAAGTCCAAGGGCAGCTAATTTTATCATGGGAGGGAGCAATGTGACTATATGCCCTGAGGGAATGGTCCAATATAGAACAGAACATTTCTTTTAGAATCACAGGAGCTAAAGGGGAACAGAAGATAGGATATTTTAGCTTAAACAGATAACTACAAATTAGTGAACTGAATTTGATGTAGTTTAAAGTGCTGTTAGAGCTCCAAAGATAAAGCCACCATAGACTGATGGAGCTTTGTATGTCTTCTATATTTCTAATATTCCCAGGAGAGAAGACAGTCACAAGCATACATACATGTTGATTTTTCTTATTCAAACACTGGCTCAATATTGGAGCAGAATGCCAGACTGGATTATGATTTCCTTCAGTATCAATAGCAGCTTCTGAAAACCAAATTGTTGTTCTAAGTTTTAACCCTCCAGCAGAGCTGCCCTTAGTGTGTACCTTGCTGCTGCAATGTATATTCTGCTGGCAGCAAACTGCCACAGCATTGCTAAGCATGTAATTTGAAGCCATTACAGTTCATCAAGCAGAGTATTGAAACATTATTAACACCTGAACGGGTAAATCATTATCACCAAGGCCTCTCTAGTTCCCCTAACTCAGGGTCTGCTTATGCAGGGCTGGCAGTCTTATATTTCTTTTTAATTGACCATTAGGGTGGATAATAATAATAATGATAGACTGAGGGGACAAGCACACCAGCTGAATTCACAGGTATTCAGGAGGATTCTCCTCTTTCCAAGATTCATCTTTTCTGTCACAATGCTTGCATCTAATGATAAAGAAAACATTCAATTTTTCATCAGGCCATGGAGAAAAGCCTTCTTGGAGTGCTTATGGCAAACCTTAAAAATCCTGTTCTCCTTCCAAGATTAAAGCTTCTGCTGTGTACACTATTTTAAAACACTGCATTCTTGAAAATAAGTTTGCTTCTTTTTTCAATATCCCAGATTTAGTGAACTACCAGGCCTCATCCTTTTATACTATAACTGCTCATAAGGAGACACAAAGCAGTGAAAATCTGGTACATAAAGTTTTCTATTTGTAACTGATGGGATGTTATTTAATTACTAGAAATATAAGAGAATCATGATTAAATTAGGATATTCTTCAGGGTGGGAACATCATATCATAGGAGAGATCATGTTTTACATCACAATAAATCAGGATGTATTCTGTCATTTTGAATTAAAATGGATAGTCTTTTTATTAACTCCTATATCTCTCATAGCTCCAAGAGTTATTGCTGGTGTATCAATCTAGAAGTTTTATTAAAGGCAAAAGTGTGTGAATATTATAAATCTAATTTTTATTTCCAAAACATAATTAACTCGCTCCCCTGCTAAAAAATTTATCGGAGAACTGCATGTAGAGAAAAGAAATTATACTGACGAAAAACAGATTCTTCTTTTATATCCTATCAACATACAAAGTAGTTCTGTTTCAACACATTTCAATCAGCAACAAACTCCTCTCTAAAATTTTTATAAATTTCCTTTAAAAACTTTTAGTACTTTAACAGAGGGGGATGGAAAGCCCCCCACAGATGAGGCACCACTTCGTCCTTGCAAAATTGTGAAAGGCAAGGTAAACCACAATTATTCCATGTCTGACTTCACTATTCCAATTCTTTTCTCTCTCCAAAGAGATCACAAGTCCTGGTCTACTGATCAGGAAAAGGTTTATTGCATAATTATTTGCTTTGGCCTACATCCTTGGGCACAACTTCTCCATTATCACATTAATGTACGTTAAGATTTCATTGCAGAAGAGATAATACAAAAAACTTGGAGCAATCTAGATGGTTAATGACTTCTCCTTATTATGCAGGCTATGTGACAAACACTGATAATTCACTTAGGAGAAGTGTGACAAGATGTAGGTTGATTTAAATCCAATACACCAACACAAATTGTCCTGGCTGTTAATCATCCAGCATCTTACTGCCTTACCCATTTTCACACCGGTATTTCAGCAGCTCAGTGACATTGGCTGCAGGCAACTGGCATTTGCAGTCATCCCAAATATCCTTCCTACTGCTACAAATCTGTCTAAACACCCTTAACAAGGGATGTGCCTCCTCTTATTAAAATATTTCAGTATTTCATTGATATGATGTTTTAGATCATGAGTAACAAAACCATGAGAGACAAGAATATCACTAAAGCAAACTCCACAGCAGGTTTTTCTGTTTAGTGTTTCAAGGAAAATGCTCACAGCAAAACTAGCTTTCAACACCACTGACTTCTTTCATTTTGAAGTGTTAACTGAACAGACTTTTTTTAAAAATGAACACAGATTATCACTAATATCAAAAGACCCTCCACAGTATAATTACAACATCTATAGGTGTAAAACCAGCCTGCCACTCTAAATTCAGACCAGATTCCTTTTCACAGGAACCTCATTCAGTTAAAAAAAATAATCAGAAACGTTCACTTTGAAAAACCAGTTTGAGTCTGTGCAAGGAGCAAAGAAAACGCAGCACTTTCTGAAAACTTAGTTTTTTAAAATATTCTTCTATATGACACATGACATGAAAGCAATTATGTTCACCAAACACCTTTTAAATTCTTGTGCTTGAACATATAAAGACTCAGTACCATGAAAATTCTGCCAAAGTCACAATCCAAACTAAAATTCTGGCAGTACAAGGAAGGTTTAGGGCCTGCTGGACCTTCTGTACCGAGATGATGAAGCTACTGCCTTTGTCAATTTGCTCTACTGAAGTTTGGTTCAATTTCTGGTGGAGGCCACTGTTTGCAGGACTTCACAGAGCAACATCCATGGTACTTCCCCAAGACATGCAAAGCATCTGACTGAAAACTGCAAACTCAGTCCTGCTGGATTAACATCTCCCATCTCTAAACTTAGCAAACATAAACAAGACCATGTAGGAACACCTCACAACTGAATACTTTTCTTGAATAAATATACATTGTTTGATTTCCAATACCACAAACCTTATGTCTTTTATGAAGTAGAACATTAAAAAAAAAAGAGTAAAAAACCAGACATCTCTCCTGTCTAAGCAAAGAGGAATTACTCAAAGATTGGCACAGTATATTGACAGGATTTTCTCCTGAGTTTTTTTAAATTCATCTGGCCTACAGCACAGTGTCTTCAAAGTTCTCCACTTCTTTTTAGAACATCATCTGTTCTACAGCATATTTGCCCTGTAATCTGATATGTGCCCTCAAGATAAGGAGTCAAAGTATTTCATCTAAAGTATTCTTCTCAGTCATTTTTTCCTACCAAATTGCACAATGTCTGGCTTTAGCATGACTCACATTCCCAGCACTCTGCAGTCTGGGTTGTACTGTTGCTGCTAAGACAATTACAGAGCTGCAATATTTTGGACGAGAGCGTACCAAGGTCAGGAAAGCAAATTTCTCTACTGTTACACACTAGAACACACTTGTCAATAGCCAGAAGATTTCCATACCAAAAAAAATAGTATTTTGTTTTGTTTTTCTAATACAATAGATGTGAAATTAAAGCAGTCTCATATTGCAGGATTGTTGTCTTCAGAATGAAGAGATATTGAATGCATAACTGATACCTCTCTCATGCAGATTATTTCATTTTGGGCATCTCCTGCTCAAAGCATCATCTCTCAACATGGCAAAACAATTTGCTTTTTTTCAGACTCCACTATAGTATAGGAAATTGAACAGATCTGGGAGATTAAGACATTAAAAATCTGAATAGAAAGATTCCTGCAATGTTAAATACTGATTTAAATGGCATCATTTAAACAGCCTAGTCAAAAAGAAGCTAAAAGAGATCAATCACCAGCTGGATAGCAAAAACTTATTAATGAGCTATTGTTATTAAACTAATGGTGGGTCACAAAAGGCTTTGGCATCTATGGTTACTTTTGTATTCCTGCCCCATTCCATACTGGGAAAACAACTTACCCCAGTAACATGACATTAAGGTCCCCTGTTTCAGTTTAGGCTTCACTATATCTGTCCAAACACTGGTTCTGCAGCACCTTTTGAATGGCTTTTCAAATTCCCCACTGGTTTAATAGAATTCAGCATCAGAAACCATTGAAACTCTTCTGATAACAGCTGTGCTGAGAGAAATGTGACAAGTTTTGAAGTTACAGACATGGTGGAAGAGGAACTGGAGGTGACAATTGGTTTGCTCTTGTCACTTGTGGCCAATGCATTTATGCAGAAACTAGCAGTAACCTGGCTGCATAAGTGTTGGGCTCAGAGTTACATAGAGAATTCCAGGTTTTTTTCCAATAAGTTCCCTCATGTCCACCTGAAAGAAAATTTAATTTTATATTGAAGGACAAACAATACCATCTGTTTAGTTTAAGACCTTCCCATTTCCCTCAACTACCATCCTATATATTTGCAAGTAATGAAAAAGATGAGCACCTTCTTAATTTGAAGAATTAAGGATGGAGGAGATCTAATCTCTGCACATAGAAATAAAGGAGAGTCTTTGGACTCTCAAGTGCTGGGTCCTCAGATGACCAAGACTTCTCTGAAAATTCTCAAGCTGAGGTACTGCTACCCTTGGATGCCACACATAAAACATCCAAGGGAGTCACAACTGGCTTACATAAAGAGGATATAGGCAATAACCATTAATAAATAAATGACAATGTACAATGTAGCAAAAAATCTGCCAAATGTGAGACCTTATAGTTGCATGTTTTGTTTGAAAAGTAGGGATAACTAAGAAATATTCAAGAGCTAAATTGCAAAGTCATTATTTACAAGAAAGACAACAGATTTTCTTTTTCCATCCAATTCCTAAGCCAAGGAAATCCCCATGCTCTAGAGCATATCCTCAGCTGTAGTAAGATAAAATAGCTAGGGGGCCACTGACACAGATGTAACATAATTTTAATTTTTTCCCCATTGAGAATTTTGAATCCTCAAAACTCAACCTTCTGTACCCATTACTAAGAGGCTTCCCACCAGTGCTTTCTGGAGCATGCATAGCACAAAATATGCATCTAACATTTAATTCCTAAAGTTCTTTCAGCCCACAGCTGATTTCTGCACAGGAAGCAGGAGGGTGCAGGGGCTTTCTTGAGTCTTGAGGTCATTGAAAGAGCTTTCAGTCAACCGAGGGAACAAAACTGGCCTAAGTGAATGCCAAGAGGACCCTGACAGAGCATAAATGATCCCTTCCTGACTGGGAAAGAAGAAACCTGCACAAAGAGTGCCTAAATCCATCCAGACGTGACTTAACTTTCTGAGATCAAACACTGAGATCTGCAGACAGCAAAGCGAAGCTCCTGGGGCCCACAGAGAAAGCAGGAATTGATGCACATGCAAGGCTCCTCTGCCTCTGGACCCAAAGAACACCAGAGAACCTCCTGCTCCTCTCAGGTTTAGTGGGAAAACGACACTGCTTCTGAATGAGCTTTTCCTCTTTTTAATTGCTGACATTTGTTAGCGTGGTTACCAGAGTCACATTTGGCCACACGGTTTTAAATCGCTTAGGATTTTTCGTTTGCAAAATAGCACCGTAATGTTTCCCAAGAGCCGCTGAAAAACAGAGCTCAAATTTTAAGCGAAAGTCAACTTCATGGATTTCTTCAGTATTTCCCTCACATAACAATTAAAGCAAAGCAGAAAGCTGCTTGCGTCTTTAAGCAAACTGCTGCGGGGGAGGAAGGGAAGAGGAAGTCATGTAAACACTCTTTAAATGTTAATTCCAGAGTTTAATTGTAGCTCGCTGCAAGCCTATTAAACCCTGACTAAGTGCACCTGACAGACTGACAACAGCATAATGCTAATGCACGCCAGTGAAGAGAAGTAATTAGCGTCTTTAAAAAGGGTGAGATCTGGGGGAAACTGCTCACAGAACAAAAGAAAATGGGGGGAGGGAGAAGGAAAGGAACGATAAGTTTTTTTTTTCCTTTTATACCTTTCTACATCTTATGTAAATCTCTGCAGAACTCAGGCGACTCTCAGAACTGTGCTCTGAAAGCTTCTGAAATGGCAAAAAGTCACAAGACAGGGGCTGTTTGGTTTTTATAAGATGATTTTTTGCATGGACCGTATGAACAAACTAAGGGAAAGTGATGTTTAAAAAGGCCCAGAAAGAGGGTTACTGGCATTTCTGCCAACTCCAGAGCACTGGAAACTGACTTCATAAACAATCTTCTACAGAGTAGTCTTTCTTTCTTGCTAGCCCTCCTGCATAAATACCAACAGAGAGAACTCCTTCAGCTGAATGGGAGGGAAGCAGAACTGGTTCATGTCAACCAATTAATATCTCATACTAAGTCATCTCCTTTCTCTGAGTAGTTACATTATATTTCATTTGACTTCCAAGTTAAAAGCCAGTAACTCTGCTTTACAGTGCAAGTTGATTTTTTAAATTCTAACCAAAGATCAGATCCCTTCTCCAAGAAAAGGTTCTAGAAGCTTAGAGTACCAAAAACTTTAGAGGGTTAAATGTAGCTGTTTAAAACAATACAAAAATATCTCTTGTTACCTGTACATTGCATCCAATCTACTGTAACATTGAAAACATGACAAATTCTAAAAGGAGTCTGAGCTAATCTAGCACCTGTTTTAGTAAAACTTTTCACTCTATGTTTTTATTTCCAAGTATGAATAGAGAATTTCATATTATCTGTCTATTATTTCTTTCAGACTGGCCATTGCGGCCGCCTTCCTAATGGATACGCTCTCAGGATGTTTAACAATAACTAACAAATAATCCTATAAAAATCCACACCACTTCTAAGATTCCAAATACAAGAAATATTCTTAGTCCTGAGACTGTTTAAGGCTACAAAAATTCTTTCTCAAATCGGAACCTGAGGGGTCTAACAAAGGCATAATCCTATTTTGACAACAAACTGTGACAGAAATCTGCAGCAGAGAAGAAATTCCAAAAAGTCAACAAGCTGAGACCAATAAGAACACCACTTATCCTCCATTTACAGCAAACATTTTGTTAAGACTCAGGAGCTCATTTATGAGAAGCAGTTCCACTACCTTAAACCACAGTAGACTGATTTCCCACTGCAGGAACCTTTTCATGACTCTGCTTCCTTGTTTAGCTACCTTAGTGGAATAAACTTAAACCATATTTAAACTAAAGAAATTAGACTTCATGAACATTTCTACTTTTATTATCCTTGCTCATAATTCTTGCACATACCAAAGGAAGCTGCCAAAGAAACTTCAGTATCTGACATTATCGCTCTTCCCGACCATTGTCTTTGCCCTGCCCCTGAGGTCCAGAAGCAGAATGAAAGCAGTTAGCTTACATTTCCTTGGAAGAGTATTTTGTTCTCCTGGTGGGAGACCTGTCTCTTAAATGGCTGCCCCAGGAAAGGGGGCAAGTCCAAGAATTAAAGTGCCTGAGTAACAGTAAATGCACAAGCTGTTCCATTGGCTCTGTGCTTGCTCTTTGTTAGACACGACCTTGCAAAGGAACAGAAGGCAGCAGAACCCTAAGAGATTAAAAGCAATAAGGAAATAAAGACCTAGATTGTGTTCTACAAGAGGGGATCCTGAAAGCTCATGGAGAGGGTTTTCTGGGTTTTTTTCAATATCCCACTCTACCTGTTCTTATTTCAATTTACTGTAGGATACAAATTCCACATTGGAAGATCAGTTTCTTAATTTGTGAATTCTTATACTAGTGGATAATACATTTGTAGTTTTCTGTGAGATGTACTGCACACTGAGAGACAGATTTTGTGGATCCATGTGCCTCTCTCTCTGGCTGGTGGTAAAGCACATCTGTAAGCAGGAATCAGAGGACTTAGCCTGCCTTTAGTTGTAAGGAAATTTCCTCTAAAACTGATCCTTTTACTGCTGGACTCATTTTGTGTCTTTAAAGACCAACTGAAAATTGGAAGCTTTTGTTCACAGCTGCCTCTGTCCCTGAACCTGGATGTCTTCCACCATCTCAGATACCTTGCAGGAGGCTGTGGTAATGTATTTGATCAGGCCAGCTTCCTCACTGTGTTACCATGGAGGAGCAGCCGCTTGCCAGGCCTGGGGTTTCACTCTCAGCTCCCTCAGTTATCACTTGAGCCACGTGGCAAACTGGCAGAAAGGTGAGAGATTTAGCCTTGGGAGAATCCCTCAGTGTCAGGAGCTCTTTGGCACCCATCTCCTTCCTAACAAGAGTGTGTGCAGCTGCCCGTGGGGAGCTGAAAGGCTCACTAGAAACAGGTAGAGAAACTTCAAGTGGGATGGCAAGGCTGCAATGCCTATTCCTAGGCACAGTTACCATAATCCTCTCCAGCCAGCAGCATCCAGTGCCCTATCCAAAGGGCCAGTAACCAGCTTCTACTTGCCACAGCTAGAGGGTCTGACCAGCAGGGGCACCTAATACATCCAAATAGGATCTCTGCAATAAATTACAGATCACCACAGTAGAAACAGCCATCCTGCCAGATTTGTGAACATAACTCCTGATCAAGTCAGCTGACTTTCACCCACCATGTGCTGTACTCTCACTCAAAGCACCAAGCTGAGAAGTCTCACAATCTCTCATTTTCTATTTTATTTTCCCATGACACTTGGGAAGACAGCCAGAGAAATCTAGCCAAATTACTAGAACTGTACAGGAATAGCACTGAGGAGTACTGCAGTTCTAAGCACAACATGTTACAGTTTTCTGAGCAGGAAGAACTTAGAAAGCGTCATCTTTTCTCTTCCTCTTGAAGAATTTTTCCCATTTCCTTTTAAATTAGATCACTCCTTGAAATAAGTTGTGACTTGGAGCCTTAGTCTTTGTAATGAAACAAATCTCTTGCCAGGTTTTCCTATGTACCCCACATATTTATTCAACTTTGTACTTTAGAGACCAAGGAAGAATACTATTAAAAAGGAAAAATAAGTACCAATTTGAAAATGAAGGCTATTATTCTTTTCAAACATGAGATTTGATTTCTGATATCACAAAGAATGATATCCTCTGGGAACAACAGACAAGGTGGTTGATGAGAACATAGTTTGGGGAAAAATGTCTTCTAGAACTTTTTAATGAGCTCTACCTTTTAAAAATATCTTTATGATGCTCTGTTGCAATTTGCAGACAATACTAAATCAGAAAGAGTTGTGAATATCAGAACTGAGAAATGTTAGTGACAGAGGCAGAGGCACTAGTGGGCAGAAAATGACAGCATGAGTTTCAATTTAGAAAAAAACGCACAAAAAACCACCTAGGGACATAGAAATCAACATGTGGCTGGCTATTCATTGAGTGGAAGAAATCTAGAAAAGACAACAAAGAGAAGTGTGGGTGATGGAAACTCCCACGTTGCAGAAATACCAAAAAACAACACAGGCTTAGTGCAGTTGCAGACTAAAATCCATGAAGACAATGCATTGCAGAAATGATAATTGCCTGACCTTTGGCCAGTTTTTGGTGTGAACACACTACAAAGAATTAATTCAGTGCAGGACATAATGTTAGCTGTAAGACTGACAAATTGCAGTGTATTAAGAAAAGACCAGCAGAACAGATTAGAGCATGGAAGAAATGATTAATGATGGGAAATTTATATAATTAAATATTTATCAACCTGGGTATCTGAAAATGGAGACAGGATGGGAAGACATAACAGTCTGAAAGGGTATTAACAATGAAAAGAGAAGATGAATTACACACTCCCATGGCTGCAGTATGCTGGCATTGGGTTCCAGTTTGTTTTAAATACTGAACCCTAGGCTGTTACTCAGTGAGGCAAAGGAATCCCTCTTTCCTTGATCTCCCACCATTTTTACTCCCATCTCATTCCTCAAACATGTTTAGCCCTGTCCTGAGTTATTTTACTCTCCCACAACTGCTCTGCTCCCAAATTCCCAAAGCCTGACACCATCTCTATGGGCTGGGATGGGGTGGGGGGTTAGAACCTTCCTGGTCAGATTTTGCTCTGTTGAAACTGCAGAGCAGAAAACTTCTGCAGTGGCACTTCAGTCCTGTCCAGCCCTGTGACAGGCTCACCTACAGCACATTACTCAGCTGGGCACACGAGCTCTTGGCACTGCAAATACAGCACAACTGCATACTTCTGCCTCCTCTGTTGAACCTTTAACCAGCTGGTGGAAAAGCTAGCAAAGTTAACCATGAAACCTCCATCAGACGTGTAATCAAATGTACCAAGACTGCTCAACCTGAATATTTCTGATATTACTCTGCAATATTTCAGATTTTCAACCATTCTCACACTTAGTACTTTTCTGTGATAATTCACATGTACATTCTCAAGGTATGAGATACATGACACTAACTTTCTAAGCTTCAGCTGAGAATCCCCTGCATTTACATGTATATCTTGGAGATGTCCTACAAGAATTAGATTTATTAAAGAATCTATCCATGGCTGATAATATTTGCTCAAGATTTACCAAAATTTCTGGGAAACTTATACTCAATATCTGAGAAAACCAATGAGTGATGATGCTATTTTCAGAGGGAGAAGAAGTTTCTTTTTCATATAAAAATTATAAAAATACTTGCACTACTCCAAGAATTCTCATAATGTTAACAATTGCAAGTAACAAGTCCTCTAATGGCATATAAAGTACTTCTGATTATCTTGCTCACCATATATGGGATGAATAATGCCCCAGATTGTCATTTCCATTTTTTTAAGGCTCCCCACAGACATATTCCTTGGCCATCTGTTCTCTGGACCTGCTGCAAGGCGATGTCTGCACCATGCCCAGCCTGCTGGGGGGAGGCAGACAGCTACCCCTGGCTTCATGGCACTGTGCTGGCCTCCCCAGAAGGGCATTTTTCAAGGAATTAACGACTCAGAACTGTCACAGAAAGCTATAGAATTATGAATAATACCAAGAAAGCAAGTGGGAAATTAATTTTTACTATTTCTCATCATACAAGACACGTAAGTAAATTATTGTTATTGTGAGGCAGCTGGCTGAAATAAGCCAAAGAATGTACAAAACAACATTCTGAAGGTCCTTATTCAGATAACACCAAGACCCAACATATCCATTGACCCAAAATGTAAGGAGAATAACTAATGGAAAACACATCCAACAACACCCATAACAAATTATCCATGTGCAGCTTCTGATCTGAGATATCCCAAAAGTACTTTCCTGAAGCAGAAAAAATATCCCAAAGACAGGTTCTTATATATGTGTAATGTTTCTTACCTTCACAGGTTTCTGTCACAAGCAGGAGAACTTTTAATCAAACCCAGGATCCCAGATATTATATTTTGTTTCTTTTCAAAATTTTATTCTTCAAAACAAAATACATTAACTATCACTCCATCACCTCTGAAAAAACCCCTCCTCTATCCTAGGAGTTTAAAGTGCTTTACTGTGCAATTAGAAAGGTACCAATCACTTAATAGAACCACTGTATTTAGCCTATTTTTGAACAGTTTTACTGATAGTATTGGACTGATTTCCTCCCTTTTCAAGCATAACAACAAGGAGCTTTAACTTCTCAGTCACACAGGCCACATTAATTACAATGCCCACACCTGAACTCACAGCTGAATCCAATTCAGAACTATATTACCATTTCCAGACCTTCTCTAGCTCTTGTTTCTTCTTAGATTTTGTCTGTATCTTAGCTCTCCTTTGATGCACCATTTCTCTCTTTTCTTTAGCATCTGAACCCTTCCACATTTTAGAATTTGTCTTTTGTTTAAGCTGAATACCTTGAAATTACCCATTTCCAAGTTCAATCATCTCCTCCCTTATGCTTTCAGCCTACTGCTCCTATGCTTTAAAGAAATTTGGCCACCAGACAAATCAGTCTGCTGAGGCTAAGAAGTGGAAAGAATATGAATTCAGCAGAAAATATCATCCTATATATCTAGATGTCACTTGATAAAAATTATCTGGGGGGGAAAAAAAAAGCAGAAAACACCTTAGTTTTTTTTTAACAATACAAAGATTTATGCAAAGGGTAATACCTACTGCAATTTATGAATTAGTATTATGTCAATCTACAGTCAGGAATTATATTTGAAGAATACCATTTTTATTAATTATCTTTTAAAAATTACTGTACGTGTACTAATTGTTAATTACTGTGCATTACTGAGTTAGATTAAAATGACAACACAACCTCTCTAAAACAAAGGTCAAATTCAGTTTCTTGCCTACTAGTAAAATTGTATTCTGCTTCATAGACAGAGTAGTAAGAAAAAATTCTAAATTATGTGTTCCCATTAGCTGCAGATGCTGACAGATTAGCACTATCAAAACAAGAAATGAAGATGTCAGTGTTGCTAGACAACCACTTCTCTTTTTAACCCTACCAATGACGCAGGCTGTAAGAGCAGAGAGAAAAATTTGCTGCCATGCTTTAGGAACCCCTGCAGTTATATTATTTATGATGAGACTATTTTTTCTAGGTTTTTTAAAATATAAAAACAAATACTCTCAGTACAGCTTATGTGACACCCCTGATTTTGCACTAACTGATAAAAATGTCACACATAAGGTTTCTATGCTATAACAATTTTATTATGGTATTAAACTGAAGCAATACCAATTAAAAAGTATGGGGCTTAAAGGTCAGTTTAAATCTATTTTTATTAAAACATATGTATGGGACTTGAAAACATGTATTCTGTATCTACCTGTATTATTTCTGATTAACTAGCTGATAGTGATCTACTGATTTTTGCTAGTAGCCTCTCTTAGTAGATAAGGAAGCATGGTGAATTCATAGACGAACAGAAATCCTGATGTTCTCCTAGGTCATCATATCTATTTCTAGCTCCCCTAATAAAAATCTGTTAATTGAGAAACCAAATATCCAAGAAATGTAAAAACTCCATTATAATAATTATTGTAACTCATCCCTGCTTGGGCAAAATTGCTACTGTTACTATATACTGTGTAATCATTTAAACAGTGGTAAATATACTGAGTAAACAGAGGGTCACCTCTGGAAGAAAATGTTATATAGGACATATATTGTCACAAAAGATTAAAGTGCAGGTATTCTGCAGCATAGATTTTTATACATCACTAAAAATTGTCTAGAATTATCCTTCTTGCTCCAGTCTCTATTAGCAGGGGCATGTCCAAAAAAAGTGTCCTAGATCACTAAACTTGTTTCCCTACCCCTCTTCCCAATTTACATAGATAAATAACTGTAGGTATTGAAAAAAATTCACCAACATTCCCTCTCTCCCACACAGACACACAATAATGATAATTATTTAGGTAACTCAACTGCTAATGTGGCCCAAACAAACTTTTAAAAAACAGATTAGGCATAGAGTTCAAAATCAAATGATGCAGCACTTGTCTCACCAAGCTTGACAAATTCTGTATTTCAGCCATTTATGTTGGTATAGAAAATGTTTGACACTTTTGAGTAAATGTGAAGGTAGAGAATATTGCAAAAAAAAAAATGGTTGAAAGTCAGACAACCTTTACAGCCTTTGCAATACATCTTTAAGTGATAATAGGGAAATACCATGCAAGTCTCCCATTATTGTAGATTCCCTTGCTGTTAGTTAGAAGGGGGCACAAAAGCAAAAGGATGATGAGAGCAGTTTCAGAGGAGGTTCTGATGTCTCAGATGAGCAGAGAAGAGCCCAGCCCCCAGCCATGCTCAGGTGAATTGTACAGAAGCAAGAGTTTGCCTTTTCCAGCTGCCTTGGCTCCCTGTGCAGCTGCAGGGCAAGGAGCAATGCACAGGCACTCAGGGCAGTACTAAAACGAGGCAAGAAAAGAATCCTGAGGGGTTCTTAGTCTCCTCCACCCCAACACTTGGAGGCAGTGCAGTGCACCTTCCAGAGTAATGTGCAAAAGAGAAAACGAAAGACAGTGTCACACGGTGCTTCTGAAAAAATTTAGACTCTGTGCTTGTGTTTTGTCTTGCACGTTTGTTTGGTTTTTTTTCCCAGTCTCATTTTTGCATTGAGATTGGATTAATTTGATGCAGGCCAAGACCATTCAAGCAAGATTTTATCATCTTGCTGCTCTCATCCATCTCATGAAAATACTGAACATTCACCTCTCCTGCTACAGTATGTGAAATGACCTCAATAAACACTTTAGAAAAATAGATAAAAGTACATTTTCATCTTGAAACTAGCCAAGCAAAATCAATTCTGCATAGATCATATTTATTAGACACAGGGAAACTGATAGCCTGTGGGTTTAATCTAGGAAATGATACACACTCAAACATGCATCTCAGACAGTAAAGTAACTTGGCCAGGGTTCACAGTGAGATTTGCAACGGCAAATTTTAAAGTTCTGTGTTCGTACCTTCTTCCATAATATCAATGAAAAAATATTTTCAAATCAGAATCCAAAAATCTATCAGTTTTATTGCAGTTTCCAGCCCATTTTCCAGAGCTTTTTCACAAGGTCAGCTAGTTGGGTTTCAGCTTTCCTTTTGTGAAGATCTACACGCTCAGTACTGTGATCGTGTAAAGATTCAAGAATTTCATCCAGCTGAGACAGGCATACTAAAAAGAGAGATAAGCAGAATTTTGTAATAAGATACTTCATTTATTGAATTTCTGGTTTTTCTTTCCTCGTGGAAATTATTTCTCAGCACATAATTCTGAGAGACCTTTTCTCCACCTAAATTTCTGGTTCTGTTGAGGTCGCTGGAAGCTTTGCCAACAACTTTAATAAAAGCAGGTTGTCACCTTTCATGTTTAAATTGATGCAATAGTGATAGCTAATTCGAGTTATTTATTCAACTGCATGACAGGAAAAATGAACACCAAATACAATTTTCTCACATATAAATTGCCCTTTCAGTTTGAAGAAAGGATTTAGATGGTGATTACTTTCCTCATTATTTTTCATAAATCAAAAAGCAAAAATCATTAAGAAAAACAAATTCCCAAATAACAGGAAGATTTTATGCAGTTAATACATATTCTATATATTTTATTATCGTATGTGAAAAAAAAATTTCCTTTAAGTCTTTTTTTCAGTTTTTAAAAATCCATATTTGGATGTTTGATGCTGTTTTGCTGATGAAATGGAAGATATACATTGTTGTGAAACTAAAAAAAAAAATGGTAACTGACCCTTAAGATCTTTCAGAAAAATCTTTCATTAATAAAACTGATTTTGAAACAAAATCAAATTGATAAATAAGCAAACCAAAACTGTTTTTATTTGCTGACATTATTAAAAAATAATTGAGCATTCAGTTATTTGAAAAGAAGCAGACACCAAAAGAGCAATAATGTGATGGGGATTCTTGAAACCTCTGATTCAAACAGGGAAAGAATATTGAAGCAGGAAAAAAATGACAAAAACCTCCAGCCAAATTTGCTAATCAGTTAATTGAGAAATACTCACATAGGAAACAAATTATTCCTTCTAATCAAACATCATTTGCAGAAGAAATGAAATCACATTTAACTGAAAAATGCCACAAAACCAGGTGAACAAAAAGATAAATTTGAGATAATTGAAAAGATAACTGCAAAGTCAGGGAACAGAACACAGATTTGAGGTCTAATCAGTTTCTTGGACGTTTTGAAGCATGGAAGAGTTGGTTCAACAAATTAACATGCTAAGCTGGGGTACATGGAGATGAAGATTGGTAAATTTTATATCAATGTATTTTAAAGTTTCACATATTTTAAATTGATACAGGTCCTACTTGGAAAAATAGCAATATTTATTGCACAGAAAAATATGAGTGTATTTTCTCCTTTTCTTTAGAAAGACCATGTCTTTGACGTCTCAAATGCTGATATTGTAAAATAAATATTAATGGCATGTTTCATTTACAAAACAAACTTAAGTAAACAGATTACAACTTTTATTGTACGCTGGGAAATAAAAAAAATAATAACGATAACAACACCAAACAAAACCAACAACCCAGTTTGTTTGGGCTTTTGAGAAAGCTTTAAATCAAAGAACCTCTCCTGATTTATATTTTCTAACTTCAAAGCCTCTCCTGATAGACACTTTCCCACCAGAAACTGTGAAAAAATAATGTGAATCTGGAATTCAGTCCATCTGCATTAAAAATTATTTCACTGAATTAAAAACCATTTCAATGAAACAAAGTATCAGTCAAAGAAAAACAATGAAAAGGAAAAGCAATAAATTTTCCAAAAGCCTCCACTGAAGCGATTACCCATGCAAGACGTTTAATTAACTCCCTTTATTAAGCGAATTTACCTAATAAAGTAAATTGTTCACAGCTACTGCACGTCCTGTCCCTTGTTGGGTCCTGTGGCACAGAGTGAGCTCAAACAGCACAGTGGGCTGGGGGCTGGGGCTGTCCCTGGAGAGCAGCACAGCCAAAATTCATCAGGGCTGCTGCAGACAAACTGGGACACCTTCAGCAGCTTCTAAGCACTGATATTTTTGGTGGCAAAATTAAAAGTAGTGCTAATAAAGGCTTCTTAGCAGCCACGTGTTTGTCTACGGCTGATGAAAGATGGTTGGGCTCAAGTGGTTCCCTGGGTGTAGCTCTTTGCACACACCCGCTCTCCTGAGCATCTGCTGTCCATTTCCTGCAAATACAAGACCTGCTGACAACTGATCTTGTCACCTTGGATAGCAGTATCTTTTCAGCCATAAACCAGTCAAATTAATAACTGTTATTTCTGAGTTATGTGCAAAATTAAAAATATTGCAAATCTAGCACACGGAGCTGTTGGAGCCAGTCCAGAGGGGGCCCTAAAGATGATCAGAGGCTGGAGCACCTCTGCCTTGCAGACAGGCTGAGAGAGTTGGGCTTGCTCAGCATGGAGAAAAGGAGGCTCCAAGGACACCTTATTGCAGCCTCCCAGTACCCAAAAGTGGCTTACAAAAAAGAGGGAGAGGGACTTTTTACATGGGCAGATGGTGATAGGACAAGGGGGAATGGTTTAAAACTACAAGATGAGGGATTTAGACTAGAAGTAAGGAAGAAATTCTGTTTCCATATGGTGACATGGCCCCAACTCTTTTAAGGGTTCAATTCCAGGTTGGATGGGACTCTGAGAGCAACCTGACTTACTGGAAGGTGTCCCTGCCCAGGGCTGGGGGGCTGGAAATAGATGATATTTTTAAGGTCCCTTCCAACCCAAAATATTCTATGATTCTATCATTCTATAGTCTGCAAAGAGCCCCAGGCTGGCCAGACAGAAGGACTCCTCAAGTAGTTCCCAAAGCTGGATGGAAATCCAAAGTTACTCAGTTTCAGTTATTGCTTCTTCCTAACCAGAACAGCAAGAGGAAATGGGAAATCTGCGCCTCCACTGCAAACCCTGGATGTAGGAATAGCTCCTCATAACATTAATATTATGATTATTTTTCCACTACTTGAACTATTTTGGAAAGAAAATACAATGTTGTTGCAGAAATAGCAGACAGATGTTTGGGTTAAACTTCTAAGACACCTAGGCTTATGTAAGTTATCAACATTTACTTTTATAGCTTATTTTTCTCATCTTTATTTGCATGACCACCTCAGTGTACCGAGGACAAAGGCAAGACAGAATTAGAACTGTTGGATGCCACATCTGAGAAAAGTTAATAACTGCTTTGTTCAGTTTTAACTGTTATATCAATACCAATGAAAAGATGAATTTTTAAAATTATATCAACAGCATTCNCCCCAAAAAAAAAAAAAAAAAAAAAAAGAAATAAAGAAATAAAAAGAAATAAAAAGCAACCCAAACACCACCTCAAACCCAGTTTGTTTGGGCTTTTGAGAAAGCTTTAAATCAAAGAACCTCTCCTGATTTATATTTTCTAACTTCAAAGCCTCTCCTGATAGACACTTTCCCACCAGAAACTGTGAAAAAATAATGTGAATCTGGAATTCAGTCCATCTGCATTAAAAATTATTTCACTGAATTAAAAACCATTTCAATGAAACAAAGTATCAGTCAAAGAAAAACAATGAAAAGGAAAAGCAATAAATTTTCCAAAAGCCTCCACTGAAGCGATTACCCATGCAAGACGTTTAATTAACTCCCTTTATTAAGCGAATTTACCTAATAAAGTAAATTGTTCACAGCTACTGCACGTCCTGTCCCTTGTTGGGTCCTGTGGCACAGAGTGAGCTCAAACAGCACAGTGGGCTGGGGGCTGGGGCTGTCCCTGGAGAGCAGCACAGCCAAAATTCATCAGGGCTGCTGCAGACAAACTGGGACACCTTCAGCAGCTTCTAAGCACTGATATTTTTGGTGGCAAAATTAAAAGTAGTGCTAATAAAGGCTTCTTAGCAGCCACGTGTTTGTCTACGGCTGATGAAAGATGGTTGGGCTCAAGTGGTTCCCTGGGTGTAGCTCTTTGCACACACCCGCTCTCCTGAGCATCTGCTGTCCATTTCCTGCAAATACAAGACCTGCTGACAACTGATCTTGTCACCTTGGATAGCAGTATCTTTTCAGCCATAAACCAGTCAAATTAATAACTGTTATTTCTGAGTTATGTGCAAAATTAAAAATATTGCAAATCTAGCACACGGAGCTGTTGGAGCCAGTCCAGAGGGGGCCCTAAAGATGATCAGAGGCTGGAGCACCTCTGCCTTGCAGACAGGCTGAGAGAGTTGGGCTTGCTCAGCATGGAGAAAAGGAGGCTCCAAGGACACCTTATTGCAGCCTCCCAGTACCCAAAAGTGGCTTACAAAAAAGAGGGAGAGGGACTTTTTACATGGGCAGATGGTGATAGGACAAGGGGGAATGGTTTAAAACTACAAGATGAGGGATTTAGACTAGAAGTAAGGAAGAAATTCTGTTTCCATATGGTGACATGGCCCCAACTCTTTTAAGGGTTCAATTCCAGGTTGGATGGGACTCTGAGAGCAACCTGACTTACTGGAAGGTGTCCCTGCCCAGGGCTGGGGGGCTGGAAATAGATGATATTTTTAAGGTCCCTTCCAACCCAAAATATTCTATGATTCTATCATTCTATAGTCTGCAAAGAGCCCCAGGCTGGCCAGACAGAAGGACTCCTCAAGTAGTTCCCAAAGCTGGATGGAAATCCAAAGTTACTCAGTTTCAGTTATTGCTTCTTCCTAGCCAGAACAGCAAGAGGAAATGGGAAATCTGCGCCTCCACTGCAAACCCTGGATGTAGGAATAGCTCCTCATAACATTAATATTATGATTATTTTTCCACTACTTGAACTATTTTGGAAAGAAAATACAATGTTGTTGCAGAAATAGCAGACAGATGTTTGGGTTAAACTTCTAAGACACCTAGGCTTATGTAAGTTATCAACATTTACTTTTATAGCTTATTTTTCTCATCTTTATTTGCATGACCACCTCAGTGTACCGAGGACAAAGGCAAGACAGAATTAGAACTGTTGGATGCCACATCTGAGAAAAGTTAATAACTGCTTTGTTCAGTTTTAACTGTTATATCAATACCAATGAAAAGATGAATTTTTAAAATTATATCAACAGCATTCAAAGCATAGATGTTCAGATTTCAAGGTCTGCTGATATCAAAATTAACACATGATCTGAGAAAACTCTTCAGGTTTCTCCTTTTCAGGAAATGACCCAGATTATTTATTTTTAAACTTTAAAATATTACCACACTTATTAAAAGGTTGATTGCAGCTTTCTACGTGTAAAAAAATAGATGCAAACTTAGTAGCCAGGGGAAAATATTTCTTTCTAGCACCCAACTGTGCATGACATGAATACAGTTGCACTTAAATTTATCTCTCACAATTCCATTAGGTAATTGAGAGAAACAGCCATGGTTTCTCTAATAGATGTACAGGTCTGGTCTTCATGAGTCTGGAAAGACTCACACTACCACGTCTTCCTGCTCAAATTTGTGAAAATTAAAAATGACATCCCAATGTCATAATTAGGCAAGGCTAAATAACAGCACACTCAGAACTGTCATCATTAATCCAACTGTGGCCCTCTTTACACCTCTCTTCATTTCTGTCATTATATAGAATTATATTCCTGATACTACAAACCAGTTCTGACCAATATATGTAACAGTTGAGCAGGGAACCTTTCAGCAAGATTTCCCAATTCACAGTAAAAATAGATGCATTGCACTTGGTTTAGAATTAATTGCATAAACTATTATCAAGTTTTGCTGTTATTCATATTTTTAATACAGTCATTGACTATTACAGTACATTTTAGAGGGAAAAATATTAGAAAGACAGAGAAAGGTTTTCCTCCAAATTCTCCATTATAAGACTCTTTTTTGACTTTACCAAATTCTAATCAGCTTGACTGTGATTTTCTAGGCTGAGCACTTTTCTGATACAGAATTAGATTTGTGCATCTACATATGCAAGGGGAAAAAAAGGAAAACACAATTTTCCCTTTTAAAAAGTAATATTATAACTTTGACACAAACCTAGTCTAGCAGACCCATCACTTAACATTACTGAGAAGTGGTTTTGGTTTGATTAATACCTCCATCAACATTAACCTTCTGTGAACCTTACAGCTTTTAGGTTAACACAGATCAGTTTAGATTTGCAAGTGACCTTGCCTGAAGAAGTTTTTTCCTAGTTACAAGCTTCAGATAGGATTTACTACCATATAAATAGAACTCAGAAGAAAGTGAACTATTCTACTTAAATAGTTCATTAATCCATTTAGATTGTTCTTGAAAGATATTTTAGGAGTTCATGGAAGGAAGTTTTCTCCTCAAACATAAGTTTATTCAAGCTTAGAAACAAACTGGTGAATTTTTAATGAATAAAATATGAAATTATTTTTATATAAATATCAATACAGAAAAAAGCTATGTAAAATATTACATTTCTAATTTTATTTATAAAAATATTAAGAATGAGGCAGCATTTCTGCTCATAAAGTCACAGTATGGATAAAACAGTGTCAATTTATATAACAGCCCTTTAGGGAATGATTATATAGAGCTGCTTCTGGAGGAAAATTGGGAGAGTTTTACATATCATTAGGACAGAATATAAGCACCCAGATATCTCTGTATTGTAACCAGAGACACAAAAAACCAAGATTTGTGTTCTAGAAGGATAATTTTCCAGGTGGGAAAGAAAGGAAAGAGAGAGGAAGAGACGAGGGGGGGAAAGAATTAACCATGATAATCCATATATTTATCGATTTTGAAACTGACAAATGCCTTTACTTTTTTGTTAGACTGGCTTTGAAGAACAGCAGTCTTAGGCTGGAAAATAATATTAGGTGGAGCAATAGACAGCTGGTTTGGAAAAAAAGGAACAATAGTACACTTTGGATGTCAAAAAAGTAGAGGCAAATATCATGTATTTTTAAATTACTCTAGGAAAGTTAATAATTGGTTAAAGTCTGGAAATTATACTCAAACAAATATCAGTAGTCACACATTTGGAAGATGACCAGGAAAAGTTAAATAAATCCTTAGCCTTTTTTCCATACAAGGGTGGTGAGACAGAAACTGAAGCAACTGTGGACTGAAATGGAAACATCCACATTGACGTGGAAGCAAAACTTACAAAAGAAGCATGAGGATAATGGGTCTGGATGCCCCCAGACTGCAAAGGAACTTATATGTGAAATTATAACTGCATAAGCCAGGTTTGCTAAAATCATTAACTAACCTGCTGTACAGGTCTCTAGCACCACTAGAGAAGAAAAATAATCACAGACTATTTAACAAAGGACACATTAAGAAACTGAGATTTCATAGTCTGGCTTCAATAGTATGTAATCTTCAGGGGGAAGCAGATGGATGTAGGAGTAAATCTATAATTTAAAGGGGTGAAAAATTTCAAAATCCTACTTCACCCTAAAACCAAAAGACCACGTATCACTGTGACTTCAATACATCCATTCAATAGGCTTGAAAAAAAATCACTCCTTTAATGAATACGCGAAAGCAATTCTAAGATATCCCATGCTCCAAGCAGATTTCTCAGTCCTGTGCTTCCTATTCAAACATCAGAAGATGTTAAACAGATAAATCCAGAATCATCTGGCACTAAAAATTTTCCCCTAAATTTTACCTGCTTTAAAGAGGATAACCCTCGAGCCTGATGCCATGGTGACTGGGCTATGCTGCCACTAAGATGCCTCATGTATCCAGCAGAAAGGAAGGAAGGAAGGAAATCTTGAACAGGCTGAGCCACTGGGAGGGATGGAGGAAGGGGGAGAGAGAGAGTGAGTCAATGGAAAATAAATGAAGGACAGACAAGAAAACCAATGTAAACTTTGCTAAGATTTTAAAACAAAGTCACAGATAAGTTCCTTTATCATTACAAAGGACAGGTTTACTCAGAAATAACAGCAAGCTCGAAACCACCCTAGTGTTGTAAAAATAGAATATCTCTTTCCGCTGGTTGCCCTATTTCTGGGTTTTTTTTTTTTAAACCAAACCCAATTGTTCTGTATTTACTGTGACCTGAGAGGCCAGACTTCAGTCAAATCAGGCATCCCTGTGTCATTACTCCAGCTCTCCTCAAGTCTCATGCAATTTAAAGCATCACATTAATGACAAAAAGTTAATGCAAGGGCTAATTGAGACCATCTCCCTCACAGGCCATTTCACAACATTAATGGCACAGAAAGCAGCCGTTAATATGTAATTAAATTTCCAGGATGCAGGGCTATCAAAACCGGGTAGCTGGAACCCAACTTAACACTTTCTAACCTCTCATTACCTCTCGAGCCCAAAATAGCCCCTGTGCTTGGCAATTCTGTGTTAATACCTTCCCCTACAAAAGCAAACTGGTGTGGCACCAAGGACCAATTCTGCCAGCAACAAAAGCCAGCTCAGTGAAGCAAACGGCATTTTCTAAGCTTTACTCGTCAGGGAGATACCAAACAACACATGACTAGCTGTTCTTTCAGGGGTAAAGGCATGTAAATATTTTGCTAACAGCAAAGACACCAACCACTCAGAACTTCAGGGCTCTGAACGACTTATTATAATACATAATTATATTCCTCTGACTGAAATTAACTGATTTCATTAACAAAACATTGCTATTTTAATTCCTTCTGAATTTTATCCCCACACTGTATTAATGGAAAATGATTCAAAGTGAAAATTGCTAGTCTGGGATTGAGAGAGATGTTTCCAGAGCATTTTAGGGAGAACACTAAGATTTTGAGAGGTGGGTCCTCGTGTCTATCACCATTGCATGAAAAGGAAATCAAAGGCACATTGTCCCATTTTAGGCACACAGTTTGAGCTACCTCAAGTCTCTGGAACAGTTGGCACTACGCAAATATCAGTGTGAGTATTTGTCAGGAGGAGTGCACTCACCACAGGGCACTTTTAATGCTTTTGAATAAACAGCAGACAGTCACTCATGGCAGCCTCTGATAAGAGCAAAGCCAAAGTGTACTGTTGAGAAAAGCCACCCAATTTATCCCTGAACCCACATAAATACCCCTGATTGAACTATCTGTTCCCCTGACAGCAGATTGTCAGGGGTTATTTTAAACTTAAAATGGGCTCTCGGGGTTATTTTAAACTTCAAATTTATCTGGGTTCTATGGCAGTCTGAAATGAAAACCTTCTAGTATTTTGGAGTAACAATTGACATGGCAGACTTCCCAACTCCCCTGAGTCAGGGATGGACCCTTTGTCATTTAATTTAAGGTAAAAATTTAAAGTTGGTTTCCAGGAAGGGTCTTAATTCCAAATACTGGCTGCATCTGAATCCATCACTCAGCTGAGGCAAATTTTCATTCATCTGGATGAACTATATCAACTATTTCCAAAATGGACACATTTATGATGAGAAAAGAGGAGGAAAGAAGTGCTAGCCTAGCGTTTGAATGGCCTGTTAATTTTTCAGTGTAAAAAATACGTTGTTAAAGAATTTTCAGCCTTAGAGATTTGCATCTTTCTAAGTTCCAGGTAAATGTTGAGAGTTTTGATTTTATAACCACGTATTAGTGAAACTACAAAAGTCTTCTAAAAGAACAAATGCCCCATATTTTTGTCCCAATTTAATATAAAAAGAAAAAATAAAATTAAGGCCTAAGTCCTTAAAAACAGCCAAACCAAAGGGATCCTTTTTTTCAGGAATGTTTCACCAAAATACCATTTCACATTGGAAACTGCAATGAACTAAGCCACAGCATTAAAAATATTTTATAAAACCTGTTTTCAAGGGCTCAGCATCCTTGCAAAATCAGATAGTGCACATTATGTGTCAAGGCTATGCCTTTAGAAACCTGAGATCATCTCCCTGATGCTCAGAGATATTGAGTCACTGGTACAGCCCTGCACAATTAAGTTCATTTGGATACTCTGTAGGAAGAAGCATCCCTCTGTTTTCTCAAGTATCCTCTCATGTGAGAACAGAGTGAGAGACAAATGTTTGTGGAGATGGGTTGCCCACCTCACAAGCTGAGATGTGGGCAGACACAACAATTGCTCAAAAAGCTGCTGCAGGAACAGAAAACAATTACTCAGCTCCCCCTAACCATGATGAGGACAAACAGAGACGACCAAGGTGTTTTGTCAGGACTATTTTGATGAGGCATTGCATTAGACATCAGGGAAAGAAAACAACCAACCCCAAACTTTCTAATAATGAACTAAACTACTGCAATAGGATGACGACAGCAACTCAGAAATCCATACCACTGGAGCATTCAGGGAGTGCAGGCAAAACCCAAAAAAACATAGGTTGAGCTGCATTGTGGAATAGGAATGAAATCAATCCAATTCGGTGCATTTTTTCTAAATGGTGATTTTAAAAATATTCATCTTTGCACAAAATGGAATTGGAAAAGAAAGTACACAAGCTACAGCAACCATGAAACATTCTCCCCAGTTAATGTTACAGCTTATTTATCTACAGACAAAGAGTCCTTTTGCTTTTAACATGGTCTTGTGTTCTGCCTCCATGCTGTTCTTCACATTTAAAAAGTAAACAGAAACACAAATATCTACCCACAGCTGATGGCAGCTGTGTGCAGCCACCCTTTCAGCCAAAGCAATCATTCATACCATTTATTTAATTGGTTTAGAAAACATCATATTTCATATTTATAGACATATGGACATAATAAGTGCCATTCAAAAAAACCCACCGTTTTACAGTAAGTTCAGATCCTCAAATATAAATACATTTCTAACATCAAATGTAGTATTTTGGGCTGCAAACTGAAGAAAAAAAAGATACAACTTTTGTAGCGGTTTTGCATTCTGGAATTGTATTTTTTAAGTCAATGATTTCTGTACATAGCAGATCACCACTGGACTGGGTTTGCCCATAACAGTCAAAGTTAAAGTTTCTCTCAAGTCTATTTTACTTTCCAGAACTCAAATTCCAATACCTTAACCTCAAAATAGTGCTTGAGAGAGAAGATAAGGCAGGTCTAATGCTTGGAATTTTTCAATGGAGTTTAAAATAACAAAATTTTCAGCACCTAAATTGAAGTGCAAAATTTTGAGTTAAGCGTGGAGTCTTAACAGTGACTAAACACAGAAGAATATGCCTGTGAAAGAAAAAGGCAAAATAATAATGAAAAAACATTTTGTTCTCTCTTCATTTGCAACAAAAGACAAGGAGGTATGAAGGGATAAAATTCAGAAGGAGAAACGACTTGGATGTGCGAGGGTAAAAAAAAAAAAAAGTGCATGGGTTACATTGCTTCACAGGAACTGGGGAAAATCACTGACATGACTTTGGTCATTTATTGGATGGTGCCCAGCCACTCAACAGATAAAACTAACCAGCCCAAAGTACGATTCTGCACTGAAGTGATTTTCACAGAATCACACCACCAACTAGGTTGGAAAAGGCCTTTGAGATCATCAAGTCCATTTTGTTGCATTCAACGATAAGTCAAGGAAAAGGACCAGCTCTGACCTCATTCCATTTGTATATTCAGTGACTATTTAGCATGTGGGGAAAAAAATAAAATCACTGCAGCCATATTCATTCCCAGTAAAAGTACATTCCTTTTTTTTTTTGTTCTGGATACCCTCCTGAGTTCCTGTGTTTGTCTGAGATGGTTTTGAACCTGTGGTGGGACAGATGTCAGAGCTTCCTCAGGCAGCCTGGGCTTTATGGCAGCTACAGACAAGTGTAGTTGCACAAGTTTTCCTATGCAACACTGCCAGGTTCTGAGTTACCATTCAGTTTGATTCTTGACCTGCTCATTATCTCTGCAGCAAAGACACCCAATTATTTTGGCAATAAGTAACCTAAGGACTACTCTGGCATATGCAAGTCTTCGCTATCAGGTCTGGAGAAGGTTGTCAATCAATCTCTCCAGAAAATGACGTTCCTATCATCAGCTACAGCTTCTAAATAAATAGAGACTTAGAGAATAGAGAGAGTTTTACTCGCGCAGCTTTTGTAGTATGTAGCTATACAACTTTAACTGGAATTGGAGTTTACTCCATATTTACTCTGACAAGAACTGTAATTGGCAAAACAGCAGCAATCCTCCCAGTCAAACTGGGTCTATTCTTCCCTAACCTCTTGCATTGGGTCGAATCTCAATGGAGAATGAAATTTGCAAAGAACTAATAGAGTATCCCCTTAGGAGTTTAAAGGACAAGACTACAGAAAGATTTCAAGGGAGTCCTTCTTATTTTTAAAATGTTTTCATGTTCACTTTTGTATTAATATTAATATCTTATTGATGCAAACATGAGTTGGTGATTTAGTGACATTTCTATCAACATGAAAGGTAGAAAGAACAGTACTAAAGAATGAGCCACCAAGTCTGGGGTTCTCTGAATGTGCAAGAATGTCAGTCACAGTCACTTCAGTTGCTCTACTCACTCCTGTCCTGCCATGGAGGACACCCAGCTTCAGCCACTGCCATCTGTCACCTCAGAGAAACGTGTTTAAGAATTTGGTTATGTCCTCAGTCATTGATACCTGTCCCTGCACTGCCTCTCTCCACTGGATATTCCCAGTGGTGCAGGATCCTAAGGGACAATTCCAGTACCGCACACAGTGTCTGAAGCACAGCCTTTCTCACAGCAGGTATCCTCCTTGGCACAAAATCCTTTTCTTCTCCGACCCAACCATTCTCCACTTGAGATCTGTTACACCTTGAACACACTTAAAATTCTGGTTAATTTCTAAAAGACCTGAATGAACCATGGACAGACATCTTAAACACAGCTGATTATCCATAATAATGCACCTCTCCATGGTCACTGCCCAGTACTATCAAAGATTATTTCTCCTGATGAATTTAAATCCATAGAGAGTTCAGATTAAACAGTCTTGTGGATATTCACTCACAGGCTGAAGGAGAAATGTCCTTACACTCTACAGCAGCACATGCCTCACAGGTATTTACTATTCATGCCACCATGCAGTATTAGATGTGGAAATTAATGGGGTTAAAAAAAGGTGGCCATGTTGGTTCAAATTTTCAGGGAGAAAAGTATGATTTTGCCTGCAATCAGCCTAAGGAAACATTTCCTAAGCTCTTGGATATGGGCTGCTGTTCTGCTTCATTATGAATTAGAGTCCAGTAAATCCCTAGTACCTTTAGCACAGTCAGAATTATATATATAATTAAATCAAATGTTAAAAAAAATCTGAAGAACTCATATCTCATTCTCACAGGACCATCCTTATCCAATTAGACCAGAATAAAAAAACCCCAATAATTTTGTACTCTGCAGAGGGAAACACAGGCAGAACACCTAATGGATATTTAACTGGTGCAATCATTTGGAGGGGTTGTGAAACTATCCTACATTCAGTTTTCTAATCAAGAATGTATACCTATCTTAGCTCTTCTACCTTTTGCTGTATATGTTTTCCTAGTTTTCTCTGGGAATTTTGTGCCAATTAGCCATGATTAAGATCATCCACGTACAGTCATATTACAGGAATATAAAATATGAAACAGCACCACCCCTTTTTAGACACAGATAAATTTGATAAATATTCATAGCATGTGAGCATAGCTTGACACAGAGGCAGTAGTACAAATAATTTAATAAAGGCCATTCAAAAGTCCACAAAAGCCTTCCAGATTTAGCAAACTAATTAGCAAACAGTGAGAATCTAAACATTTCTTCCACTTTCCTAGCGACACTGAAGTATTTACAGGCCTCACAAACTACTGAGAAGCTGCCCCCTATTAACTTCCTAAGAAAATATTTGTATAAACAAACTTATGCATACAAGGGGTCTGAGTGCAATGAAATGATTAAACCATACTTTGGAGACATAGGGTGATCCGCAACTAGCAGTGTTTGCCCAGAGAAATCTTTGCCATTTCATGGAATGTTACCCACTCCAACAGCTTCCTTTTCCCTCTTGAAAATTATTTTGGGAATCCCCAGGAGAGGTTCTGTCTCTAGCACCAATTTCTGATCTGCAGAGCCATGTCCTAAGCTGATAAACCTGAGACTCACAAATTATCCCAACCTTGTTCTGTTAGGAGTCACCAAGAAACCCTTCTCTCCCCAACTTATCCTGTGCACAATTTTGTGGCTCCCAACACCTTTTCTTATTTTTTCCCCCTCTGATGCCAGGATTACCGTCCTTGCCCTTGGTTTCCCACTCCCAGACTAAGAGCCTATAAAATTGCTGCAAGAAGCCAAGTGCTGCTTTTCACACAGCCACAGACAGACTTCCTTTACTGAACATATTCTGCGCAGAGCATCCACGCCAGCCCCTGGAGGAGAGAGATTACAACGCAACCGCCGAGATGCCGAGGAGTTCCTCGGAGCACGGACTACGGGGAAGACAGGAGCAGGGAGGCTCTAAAACCGGAGAGTGCATCCCATATTAAA
This sequence comes from Chaetops frenatus, assembly GCA_013400775.1. Classification (NCBI taxonomy): domain Eukaryota; kingdom Metazoa; phylum Chordata; class Aves; order Passeriformes; family Picathartidae; genus Chaetops; species Chaetops frenatus. The sequence goes on along the minus strand of VZTR01031440.1, from coordinate 331,957 downwards.
AAGTAACTTTTGGGCAGCGCGTTGCGGGGCTGGGCGGCGGGCAGGGAAGGGGAGCACGCAGGCACATGGTACGTTCCTGCCTCTCCCTGCCGCTCTCCTCTCGCTCCCCTTCGGTCCCTGCTGCCCGGCTCCCTCTCTCTCTCTCTCTCCCACCTGCTGTCGCCGGCGCTGCCTTGGCCTCTCCCCCTGCCGCAGGCTGCGGAATGGGAGGCGCTGGTTGCGCGGCCGGGCGGCCGCTGTCACACAGCGCAGGCAGCCAGCAGCCCGTGCGAGCAGCGAGCCCACTCTGCCGGCTAGGATGACTCGCTGGGATCTGGCACTGATTGCTCTTTTCCTGATAGTGGACGGAGAACAACCAAAAAGCTACACTGGACTAGACCAAGGTAAGAGATTTAAGTGGTTGGTTTGTTGGGTTTTTGTGTTTGGTTTTTTTTTAATACCCTACAGCCAGCCGAGGCTTCGAGGGTGCCAGGCTGTGTGCGAAAGCTGGCACTGCCGCTGGTTCTTTGGGTGCGGGAACACCTGGCATGACATGCCATCAGCGTGCCTTTCTGCTGTTAACCCTGTGCGTACCGTCCAGCTACCCCCGGGGGGGAGGGATGGCAGGTCAAAATACAACCTAGTGACTGCGTTTCCTCCCCTTAATGCAACTTTTTCGGCTGCTCCACCACCTGCTCCCGTGGATGCAAGAAGCTTCTCAATATTGCCAAATGATGAGGCTTTTGTGCTGTGCTGCTGGGAATGGAGCGTACCGGGCGTCTGTCATGGACTCCGTGTGGATTCATTCCCACAGCAGTTGTTTCATCACTTTAATGAGTTGAAATTCCACAGTCCCCAGAAACGCTTTCCTGTCAGTCCCCCTCTCTCTGAGGGGTTTCTCATATAGATACAATCCATTTCCAGGCTTTTCAAAAGTAGTGCTCACTGAAAGCACCAGAACAAGTCTGCTGAAGCACAGGCAGTGCTGCACTACATATTCTGCCTGCATTCCTCTCTGCTTTTTCTGCCGTGAATCAAAAATTCAGCCTTGCAGAAGGGTTTTTGCAAAGGACAGTAAATGTCTCTGGCACAGCAATTTAAAGTAAAGGGAGAAGCTGCTTCTCCCCGTTCTGAAACCCTGGCAAAATATTCTTCCATTTTCCGAGGAGGTACAGTATTTCTAGCAGAGTTGTCTAAGCAGGTTTCTGCTGGGGCTGATTGACAGTTTTTGGTTGTGATTTTAATGGAAATCTTTCACTGAATGTCTACAGCTTCATTTCTGTCAATCCAATGCTTTTTAGCAAATGGCTTTCTTTGGAGGGTGACACCTTTAAAATTAACCCAGTATCATGTTTTTCTAGCCCTACAAACAGAGTCTCAGACCAGCTAGAGCACATTGCAGACCCCCACAATCTAACCTTTGGATTTTAATGGTGTAACTGCAGTGGAAGACATTTGGCTTGGTTTACAGGTTTTCTGTACTGTGGAAAGTGTCACAACTGTAACTGAATTTATCTGTGTTTCTTACACATCCCTATGGTATTTTTCTGCAATATCCTACACGTTCTGTTTGTTCCGACCTTCTCTGTACTGGCAGGAGGTTTATTAAGAATTGACTTTTAAACCCACAAAAAACTGCCCTGACATTTCTGCCATCGAAAGGGCTCTCTGCTCAAGGAAGATGCCAGGTCCCACACTGATCACACCCATGGAGGTGACCAAACAGGTATCAGCAATTAACAAAAAACACCACTTGGCTTCCCAGTAGCCACCAAGACCCCACAATCTGTTGACCCAGCATGAATATTTTTGGAATGAACTCAAATATGGCATCAATAAACACTCCCCTTATCTACTGCCCCCTCCATGCACTCTTCAAAATAGGGGGGAAAAAAGGTTCTCTCAAAGAATTTTCAGGAATTTAATACAGAGCTTTGGAAGAGGTAGGACAACACCTTGATGTGTCAGCATGGATTCTACATGTTTTTCCATCAGAATATGGTACCATTTTCCACTTGTAAAAGTGGAAAGCATTTACCAACATTGTGTTTTAAGATTATTTCTAATCATTTGGACAAGTGCAGAGACTTTAATACTTTTTTTTTTAAAAAATTTACTTATTTTTCTTAGCATTTAGATATGATGCCTGACTGCAAGGGTATCTGACTATTTCCAGGGAAAGTAACTCTAAAGTACAATTCAGACAACACACCACTGTGATTCTTTTACAGCTGATAATATTCATGCAACTTATTTTTCAATTATTACCTATTTATTGTACACCAGCTCTTAGTCACTTGCTAGTGAAGCACATGTCATAGTCTCTGGGGTCTGAGCAGCTATTTTTGAGCCTGTCTGGCTAATGTCTAGAATACAAAATTATTCTGTTCACAAGCTGGGCTTTTCTATGTTATTTTCCTTTCTTCTGAAACATCAGTATATTATCAGTTTTCATCTGGGTGGCTCCTTTCAGGTGGCAACTTAGTCCATTTAAATGCAGGCAATTTACTGTGATAACAGTTTATTGTAACTTAGCAACAAGAGCTAAAAAAAATCAAGTTACAACCATCACACATGCAAACCTTGTATTGTGCTGCCCTGTACTCAGCAAATTAAACCCTTGAGATAAATGACATTCTAGACCAGTCAGTTTAATATCATTAGCTGGGCTGGCCAGTTGCTCTAATTACAGAAGTCAAAGACTGCAGGAAGCAGCTGCAAAGTCAGCACATGTGCAAGGAGCTGTTTGTAAAGCAGAAACACATGCTTTGAGTCTTTTTTGTTGCAACATGAATTATTAAGGAAACGTATGGCATTTAGTATCACTGACAGAAAAATGGTCTGACTGTGGTCCAGGTGGCAAGGCTTGTATGAGTGGCATGGGGTTATCACTGGTCTTTCTGTCAAGCTTCATTTCTGATGTAGTATTTCCACCAAAACAAACAAACAAACACTTCCAACGCTATTTCTCTATGATCAGGCTCTCGGGTCAGTTCATTTACTGGTGAGCTGGGAGGACAGCACAAGGAAAATCAGCACAGGGGTACCTGCTGTCCTACCCATTTTGTTCCAAATGGAGAACCCACTGTCAATGAAACACTTTCAGGGAGCAGTAAGATGCATAGCTGGTGCACTGGAATTGGCAGGACACATCCCTAAGGCAGAGACGTGCTCAACTGGAGCTCTGCTTGAGCCCAGAAGATGAAACCAGCCACAGACCAGCTGAAAGCAGAGTCAGGCAGCTGCTCTGATGGGTGGCCAGGGATCCCCTCAGCTCTGAGTTTTGCATCCCTCTTAGCATTTCACGTCCAGAAGCTGAATTCAGGAGAGGCAGGAGTTTTGCTGTGGTTATTTAGGTAGATTCAGTCTTAAAATGGATTTCGTTTTGAAAAGAAAAATGTTCAGCCAAGTATTTCTCAAAAAATCAGCTTAAATAGAAGGTTCTTTAGTTCTCTGATATTTCTGTGTATTTCATTGGAACATAAAGCCCCACTCAAAGATGAAGAGCTCTAAACAAATCAGCAAGGCGCTACACATCAGAAACAAACAAGCTTTTGATAAGAACCTCTAGAAAGGTTTCAAATCCATCCCAACCTCCTGATAAACCATTTTCTGCACAGAGGCCTGCAGAAATGGATAAAGATCCATCTCCTTTGAAACAAACACACCTAGGCACTTCCAGCTCTCTCTGTTAATGTCCCTGTATCTCCAGCACCCTGTTCCCTGAACAGAGCCAAGGTTACCTCCTCCTCACTGCATTGTACCTTGTTGTGAGGTAAGCCAACTGCACCTACAAGTAACATTTAGAATAGTTCTATTAATCATCATTAAGATGGTATTTCGAGTTGAATTTACACAGGCTTTATTTCTAGAGCAGGGGACAAGTTGCACCCTTGTTATATTGCTTTCCAGGACCTCCTTGTAACTTGTTCTCATCAATTAAGATCAAATCTAATCTTAGACTAAGACTGAAGATGTTTATAGGGATTAAAGCAAGGCAGGTATGTGATCCAAAACAGGCATCCAACCTTCATGACCAGGCATTACTTTTTGAGGAGAGCATTTTTCTTTAATTAAAGTAAAGAAGTCTTAGAATTCTAAGATCATAGAATATTCTGAATTGGAAGGGACCCATGAGGACCATGGAGTCCAAGCCCTGGCCCTGCACAGCACCATGCCCAAGACTCACACCACATGTGCCTGAGAGTTGTTCCAACACTTCTGGGACTCAGCCAGCCCTGGAGCTGTGACCACTGCCCTGGGGAGCCTGTTCCAGTGCCCAGCCACCCTCTGGGTGAGAAACTCTTTGCTGGCATCTTTCAGACACTCTCTAAGTTAGTGATGAACTTACATGTTGGATAAGAACCATTGCTTTCTTTACTTCAATTCTTGCAGTTTTCAACAAACTTTACCACACTCTTCTTTCTAGCATTTTCAGTCCAACAGAATTTGAACCTTTGACCACCTACATCAGTGAAGAGTACATCCCACTGAAACATACAGGAGCAGTGTAACAAATGTGTAGTCTGTCTCAGTATGTATGTGTGGAAATGTGTCAGAATCTAATATAAATACAAGGCAATATATCCAATTTCAATCACAACTGAGTTTGAACAGGCTCTTCTTTGAAGTAAAAGCGGGAGTTTTAGGTTTCTGTTTAATAATTTTGTTAGGACTAATTATTTTTTTCCATTAAAATTGATATTATTTCTGCATTTATTTAATCCAAACAGTGGTCTGTATTTTCACTAAAGTAAAACACAGCTCATGAAGATTCCAAGGCACCATTTTAGTTCTGTCTTGCTCAAACAAAATAAAAACAATATTGTGTTCATCACAAAGCAGCCCTTCCCATACTCAAGCTTGGTCAAATAATTTGGATTTGTGAAAACTTTTTTTCTTCTCATTCATTTAATTAACATGTGAAGTCTTTTCACTCAATTTCAGCTTGCTTGTCTGAGTTCCTTTGATTGTAATTCAAATCTCAAAAATTATGATGAGGAAGCTAAGTATGTTAGACATGTATTCTCTTTAGGTTTTGAGGCAATTTCATTACTGACTGGTTAGCTAGTTTAGGAATGCTGTGTTAAAGACAATCTGTGAGAATAAACTAACAACTGTCCAAAGGGAAACACTTCTGAGAGCAGAGTATACTCTCTAGAGCAGTTCCTCTGAATGACACATCTGAAATGGATGTTAGACATAATCTGAATTTTCAGTTATACTCAGCAAGGTCTATATGGCTTTCCTTTCCCATTTCTCCTCGTGCCTTTCCCAACCTTCTCATGTTAATGATGTGTGTTTGAGAAAAATGTTCTTATTCCTCAGGGCACCAGCAAAGCTGGGCAATGTTTAGTGAAACGTGCATCACCCAAGTGATCTGTAGGTTACACAGAGGACAATGCCAGGATCCACACGGTGAAGCAACCAGAGCAAAAGCCAATTGTTATTAATTGTTGATTTATAAGGAAGCTTGGAGGCTGGAGCCACATGGTACTGGAAATCATGTAGCAAATTATTTTTTGTGTTGTGGAGATACTGGGGCTTTATGGCACAAGATCAGTGCATCAAGATGTACAAGAGCACAAAGTGTGTGATGGTAACAGAAAATGAGATACATAACTCTCTGTTAAAGACTTCTTTCCGACTTTTACAATGAAAAGACTCAAGTTTTTTCCCCGAGCTGTAAATATTACAGATTCTGCTATGAAACTCAAATAGATAAAACACTCAAAAATCCTATGAAACTGTGTGCTGTATACACATTCATGTGCATGTATGACACCATAAAAGTTCCAGATCCTAAAAAAGCCAAAAGCCACCTCCAAAACAGAAACACAACCACAGCTTTATGAATCCCATTTGGTCATCTTTGAGGCAAGGTTCTAGGAAAATAATAAATTTAAATAGGTAGAACATAAACAGAGAAGAACATGTAAGCTTTGAGCCGAGTCACCTTTCTTCAGTTCCTAAACACCTATAAACTCTGCCTTGCTTACAACCCCATTCTCACAACTTTATAATCACTACTGTGTCTTATCTAATACACTAAATATATAGTAAACAAGAAATTATCCCATAAAACTCCAGGGCACGGTTCAGGTCATGAAACACACGGGTCCCTGCCATGCCAGGACACAGTTCAGGCTTGGGGACACCACTGGGGTGTGTGAGGCAGAGCAATGCCATACCCTGCCAGGAGCTGAGCATATCCCATCCACTGCTCTTGGAGAGCAAAACTGGGCAGAACTGGGCCAGGACAGAACTAAAATAGACAACCTCTACAATACCAGGAACTGCAGAGAGCACCTGTGTTACAGTTTCTGACTTTTTTATAGCTGGTGACTGATTTGAGAGGAAAGGAAGCAATACAGAAAGCCTTGCACTGCTAAGAAAGCCAAATATTCCCATGGCCAGTTTCTTCAGGAGTGAAATGAAAGAAAGAGTTAATTAAGCCCACTGTCTGTGGTTTGAAATATTAACCTGACATTGGTGTTTATCTCGTGTGAAGCAGCTTTAATGATTCTATTTACGCCTTTACATTTCTCTCATTGTTTTCCTCACTGTCCTCTGTTGCCACTAGTATTATTACACTTTCAGTATTTGTAATAAAACAATTACTGAGCCTCTCTGCTGTTTAATGGGCTTGAAACCTCAGGAGCTGAAAATAATTAGGTTGGATTTTTGTGCTTGCAATGAAGTTCGATATTTGATGAAAAAGAAAAAAACCCAGAAACAAAACTAGCAGAAAGACCCATAAATATTAAAGTCAGATAGGACCACTGAATGAGCCTGACTTCCAGCATACCACAGCAACCCTGTCATTTTATCCAATTTTCCCTGTGTCAAACCTGGTATCTTATATAGGTAAGTCCATTATTATAAAAATAGTTTCAGGTCTCAAAAATGATAATACAAGCTGCAAGTGCAGGGCCTTACAGCTGCTGATCACAACAGAGTGGGATCATACCTGTCTCTTCAAACCAGCTAACCAAAAGCCCTCTACCTTGCAGCACATTCACCCTGTCCAAACATAGCAATTTAGTCTCAAAATACATTTCTCAAAGAAAGCTAAGAGAAACTTTAAAAAGAAAGGGAAACTGGTTAGGGAACCTGAGCTAGAATTCAGCAGAGATGACAGGTGCTTCCACCACGTTATTAAAAAGCCCCAAAACTTAAAATTTCAGAAGTCTCAGGAAAATTGCAACCACATCCCACTACTGATTTGAGGGTTTCCTGCCTGAATAATGTACTTTTCCCTCAGTATTGCTTTTTGGATGACATAATGGGGAAAGAGGCATAACTGCTAGGTTGAACATTAATCAAAAGTTTATCAGTGTTGCACCTCAAAAGGTAAATGTAAATGTTAACTCTCTGTGCAATTTCTTCCAAAGGGAACATATCAAGTTGTGGTTGGTACCAAATGCATACATAACATAAAGGATTAAAAATAATGGGAAAGAACAGGACAAAGAGAGACAGCCCTGTGCAGCTTTAGAGTGGGATTTACAGAGACAACTCCTCAGTTCCCTCAGCACCCCCTAGACCCCTCTGAAACATCTTTTTTCAGGATTGCTTCTGCTAATGAATAAAATGAACACAGCTGAGCCAAAAAGGGAGGAATAGAGCACACTGGAAAATTAAGGAAAGGAATAAGGGAAGGGAAAGGAAAAGGAAAAGGAAAAGGTATTTTTTCTCTCATTACTGTCAACACTTCTGACACTTATAGTGGATTTAGGGATGAATCAATAAAGAAATAAGGATTAAGATACAAAATGAATACAAAAGAAAACTAATACAAATCAGGGAATCCTTAAGGTTGGAAAAGACCTCCAAGATCATCAAGTCCAGCCTTTGGCCAAACACCACTTTGCCAAATAGACCAAGGCACTGAGTGCCACACCCAGCCATTTCTTGAACACCTCCAGGGATGGTGACTCCACCACTCCCCTGGGCAGCCCATTCCCATGCCTGACCACCCTCACAGCGAGTGGAGAAATTCCTCCTGATGTCCAGCTGGCCCTGGTGTCGCTTGAAGACCTTTCCCCTCATCCTGTCACTGGTTGTCTGGGAGAGGAGACTGACCCCCCTGGCTACACCCTCCTTTCAGGCAGTTGTACAGAGTGATAAGGTCCCCCCTGAGCCTCCTCTTCTCCAGGATGAACACCCCCAGCTCTCTCAGCTGCTCCTCACAGGATTTGTGCTCCAGACTCTTCACCATCTCCCTTCCCCTTCTCTGGATACACTCCAGCCCCTCAATGTCCTTCTTGTAGTGGGGGGCCCAGAACTGGGCACAAATGGAATGAAATGAAGTTCCAAACAGAACATTTTGGTGATGTAACACATGTCCCCTCCCTCAAAAGCCAGGGCTGTCCTAGGGTCTATCACTGGGGGCAGGAACAGGAACAGGAACATGTCTTTGGATCAAAACCTTCTGACAAGGGATCTGTCCCTTCAGCTCACAGTGCTGGTGCAGTGGGAGCAGGGGTGATGCCTCTGGAGCCGAGCAGGGCTAGGGATGGGGGCTGATGCTGTTGGAGTCCAGATACCACAGCAAAACATGGTTGTCACTCTGACATCAGTTTATTGCAGACTGCAAAATCAATTCAACACCTTCCATTGTCCTGTCAATCACATTCTGAAGCACTGCAAATGGACAAATGGATTTTCTCTGTGACAGTGGGATAGGGATCATGAATTCTGATCCTTCTTTTGGACAGTTCAGTACCTATAAATTGTCAAGACAGCAAAAGTCACAGTGCATTTTAGTCTCCTACTGCCAGTGCACAAGGTTGTCCATCCAGAACAAATAGATTATTGTAGATAGTGGAGATATGAGACAGTGATTTTTGTGAGGCACAAAAGAAAGGAAAGGCCTAGGAACAACCACTGAAATACAAGGAACATGGTGCAAACATCTCCTTAAAAATACTGAAGCAGTAGAAAACTGTAGCCTGCTGAAGAAATACTGAAGAGAAGAAGTGGGGGTGCCAGTGTATCAATAGTATAAAAGTGAAAAGCTGTAGAACTACGTGGGGATTTGATTTTCACCTGTTGTGATTTGGAGCCATGCTAAATCATTACAGCCTCTTTTCACTGAACATCTTAGATTGCCAGGGCCAAGCTTTCTATGCAGTTAACCTGCTGGGGATGAAAATTTCTGTGATACTAGCTGAACATTTCAAGTAAGGAAAGCCAGGAGAAAAATCAACAGAAAATAGATTAAATAATAATACATCATCAATGTATATCACTAAATAACAGCATAGTTTTTATCTTCAGATCTGTACTGTTAATCCACAGTGACTAGTGTCCCATTCATATAATGCTTCTTGATATGTTTTGGCAGCCAGAAAATTGCTCCTCTGCCTGAACTTAGGAAACAATTTATTTTTTGGGGTGAAAATATAAATAACAAGACACAGCAGAAACAGCCCAGTCATCCTCTGGTAAATATGAAAATTAGTGTTACATATGAATACCCCTCATTAAGAAACCTACCATCATACATGTCTGTGAGTATTAAACTGCTTAGAAAGTAGAGCCTAATATTGCTAAAATGTTATTATTGTTATGATAGAGCAAGCAGGACAGGCACAGAAGAGAAGAATAAACTGAACTTTCTGAAATCACAGATGGTATGGGAATTGTCCCAGATACGGGGTAGAAGTAGTAAGGAAATTAAGTTTGAGGTCCCCACTGTGGGATATGGACTGATGTCCTGCAAGTAGTAGCTCAGCCTTCTGTAGTGAGTCTTGTGTAATTCTATGTCCTGTAGAGCCTGTGCTTTCATCACCCACCCTCAGTTCTGATCACTGCCAGGGGCTGACTCCAAACTGCCAGCTCTTACCAAGGCCTCTGTGAGCATAAATAACCAAATGTCTCCAACAGGCCAGGCAGCAGCTGACTCCAGGGTTTTAAAGGTCAATATTTTCTTTTTAAAAATCAATATATTTGTAACTGGCGTAAGAGCTTCCAGCCTAAAAATGTGCTTAAATGGACAATCCAACAGGGCTTTATTCCAAGCCACATGAATTTTAACGATGCTCACACACTTGCCAGTTTTCAGATTGTCAGAAGGCCTTTTATAAGGGATGGGGAATTCTGAAGATTAATTCTGCTCCTTTCCAGGAAAGCACCACTTCACCATCCCCTATTCACAGCTCATCACAGACAATGGGTACTGTTCCACAGAGAGACTCAGGCACACTGAGACAGGAGAAGTGTGGAAGCAACAACCAAACAATGGCATTTTGCTGCGTCAGAGGGAAGCAGGCACGGAGTGCCCAGCTTCCCCGAAAGGAGCACTTGCTTTTAGTTCTCTCTGTTCTCCAGCTATTTCTGCAAGAGCCATCACTCCTTTAAAAAAAGAAGGGATTATCTGTAATCCAGGAGAAATGGTTCAAGCTAATGCCCTCCCCCTTTGTATAAATGCTTGTGCAATAAATAATGTCTAAGTGAGTGGAATCACCTGCTCTTCTAGGAAGTATTTGTTTGGTAAGCCATGATACATTTATTATTTATAGACCTAAGCTTCCACATCATAATGAGCCATATCAAGCAGACTTGAATACTAACATTTGAAATAAGTGTGATTGAGAAATTTATTGGGTTGAAAGGAATTCAGATAATTTGATTTCCCTTTGTGCTCCATCTTTTACTGTGTCCACAAGCAGCAAGAAATCAGAATAGCTGCTGCCTAAAGAAAGCCTTAATAGAAAGGTTGGGTACAGCAAGCAACAAGTGCCTACATGAAAATAGCTCTCAGTGCTGCCTTTGGTCAGGTTTTTTAGACTCCAAGACAAGCTTCATATTCCCTTCTAAGAGGGGCTCACAGAAAATAGGCTAGGGAGTAACACAGGACCCACAGGAACTCAGGTTCCTAAAATTAGGTCAGCACTGGTGTAAAATTAGATTCAATGTTCTGCTGACCGAACTGAAAAGAGGAGGAGTAATTTTTAATCACAAATTCTTGAGGGTAATGATATATCTTGCTGGAAGTCACCAACTACAGGCCACAAACTTGCACAGTGGTTAGCTCCTTCCTCTTCCAAACACTGCTAAAACTCATTTGAAGCCTGAACACAACCAAAACTTAGAAATTAACTACGAGGGACAAACTGTTTCAAGTCAAAACAAGCAGCACTATTTAGATAAATGATTACACTCTATACTTACATGGCATTCAGTGTAAGACTTATTTATCTACTATAATTGACTTCTCAATTAAATTGTCTAATGAAATTGCTTTTGTTGGGGGGCATGAAGGGCTGTGAAACTAAAAACAAAAAAGAACAACACACGAAACCATAACGTACTTCAATTCAAATCACCCAAACATTACAAATAAGTTGGTGAAGCGGAGATTGTAATTATAAAAAAACATGAAGTAGCAACCTTGGAACATACTGAACAATGATCTTGAACAATAACTTTCTAAAATCAATTCTAACTATCTATTGTCTTACAATGCAGCAGATCTGAGGCTTAGAAATTAAACTCTGGGGAGAAAGAAACGCTGCCTTCTAGTAATGAACAGACTGACCTTGTACTACAGAATCACCTGAGAAAAACATCTAGACCCAAGCAATCAGAAAGAAGGCAGCACAAAAAAAACCAATGCCCACTTCTACCTTGTCAGTATTGCAGGGCTATTTCAAAATATTTTATTATAAACTTCTTTAACCTACAGTAATTCTGATTTGCAGCAAATTGTTGTATTCCTCGCCACCCCACCGTTCAGTCCCAATGAGGTCACATCCCCTGTGGATCCCTCTGCAGAGGGCTGGGGGCACAGGCTGCCTCAGGGGGGTCCTGCTGACTGCAGCCAGCCAATGCAGAAACCCAGGAGGATGCCCAGAGGAGCACCTACTGCACAAAAAGCCCAGAAAAGTCATTTTGTGGATTGCCATAATGTGTAAGGGTATTGGAAACTGCCAAGGTTATGAAGCAGACCTTGACAACTTTGGGACAGAATGTCCCTGTGTACCTGGGGTAGAATGTAGGATTTTGTTGGTTTGCAGACATAGGTACTCCAGAACCTCAGCATGAATTAATCTAACCTCAATCTATCAAAGACTTGGACAAAAAAATTTGTCCAATTCCTCCAGGATCACATTATGGCAAAAGAAAGGCCTACCCAGTACAAAAGCCTATAAATTACCTTCTCTCAGCCATCTAACACGGATACTAGTTCATGGTTAATAAATGACAGGCTGGGAAATGAGATCCTGGGCTAGTGGCCTGGATCAGCCTGGGATGGAGGTTCTGAATACCACTGTAAAAACTGTTTAGCTGGAACTGTAAATTGGAAGGAGTGTGACTCCCTCATGCTGCAGAGCACATCAGAAGAAGGTTAATGAATGCCAGGGTGAGAAGCACTAATGAGATAGCAAACAGTGCTTTGAAGAGATCTGGCTTTTGGCAGCTAGAGAAACGCATACCTTCTCTTGATATGCTCACTGACTAGGAGCTGAATTCCCAGCCAGGGCTCTACTGGGATGCAGAGTTATGGAGGAACTCCTCTGGCCTGTGCTGCCATAGCTTTTGAGGCTTTACCATACAACTTCAGATGCAAACAAATAACCACGTTATTTCCCTTAGCACTCTCCAGGGGCAGCATAATGGGCACTTGCAATGCTGATGCCTTTGAGCTTTCACAGCAAACTTCCCTGTGCAGGCTTATCCCCTGCAGTACTGCAGATAGCAGCACTGTGAAACCAGGAACAAGCCTCTGCTCAGGGAAGGGACAGTCAGGGAGGGGCTCTGGATGCCAAAGCCAGTCCATGCAGTGAAGCAGCAGGCCAGGAACAGCACTGTGTGTAGGTGCATTTACTGCAGCTGGGACAGCCTCCATCAGGAATGAAGTGCTTTGCCACAAACTGCTGGCAAGCACATTGTTCTCACACGTGCTGGGGACCTGAAGTGCCAGTTGTGCTTATTTTCTTAAACTTCTCAGATGAAGAGCTTGCCAATCGGCATGGGGTATTTTGTGGCTGATTAATTTTATAGATGCTGCTAGGTAAGAACCCTCTAACTTACTGAGTCCAATAGTTGCTTGCTAATTTAGAAACATAGGGTGCCACTTTATTGGCTGCTGTGGACTGCTTGCTCTCCCTGTATCTATAAGTACTTCAGAGAAACCTTCTGGCATACCTGTATCTTTCCAGAAGAATGGATCTCCACAAGTGTTTAACTGCAAACCTCAAGGTTTCATACAAAAAGCAATTTAAGAACAGTGCAGCCAATTGATTTATACTCCCCTTTTTGGCAACTTTCTAACATGACAGCAACTACAAAAACAAACTTCAAATTTGAAAACAACTTGCAAGCTGAAACACAAAATCCAAGAATGACAACTGACGCGGTTGTGGAATGTTACAAACAATCCTATCCCATAAGCAGTCAGCTAATATTGAAAAATATGTGTGAACCTGTGCCTAACCCTTCAAGGAAATGTGGAACTGAATGAGGATCTGTAGGAAATTCTGTTTCAGTATCACAATCAACAAATAATACTGTGTGGGTTCCTGGGTCTGCTCCCTTTCTATAATCTACACTTTTCTATCATCTCATTGTATCAATCAACAAAAGCAGCTACTGTGCCCCTGTTCACAGTGTGAGAACAGTAAATACATGAATCCAGTGAATCTCTGAAAGTCATTCTCCAGAGGAGGATTTCCTTTTCTCATCTGATGCAGCATCTTTGTGCCCAGACTCATTTGAAGGTGTCAATGCTTCAAATCCTACAAAACCTTTACAATTAATAAGTTTTCTTTATTCCAGTTTTAGATTCAGTACAATTTTCCCTATATGGTCTGTACAAGCCCATAGATTCTTTCGAGATCAGGGTTTTATCCTCTTGAATTTGCAAGAGTTTTGGGCAGGTATTTTTGTTTGTGCTTTAACGTTTGCCATTTTTTCCTAGATGGCATATTGTACGTCAGGGACAAAGAATTAGCTTCTCTGAAGGGGTTTGTTTGGTTTTTTTATTGGTTTTAAGTTACACTGTCCACTGAGGACACACACATTATGGAGCTGCTGAAGTGGGAAAAAAACCTGTTTCAAACAAGGACAATGGAGATTTTTGAAAACCCAATGACTATACAACATGTGGATGAAATGTTATTTCTATGACTATTTTTCTTGTAACTGGGTACACAAAAAGCAGCCTTGAAATACAACTTAAAAACTCAGAAAGCCTTGCTGACAGCAAATGACTTACTTTGCTGATCTGTGGAAAGAAATGGGGGAAATCCTTGTGCTCATTGAAAATGATAACTATAGCTCACTAACTAAGCTATGCTAACGCTAACAAAATTACAGTTTTCTGAATTCCATGCCTTTCCCTAAACTACAGCATATAGAGTCCAAGAATACTGTACAGACCATGACAATGTTTTAGACACATTGGCTGATCCTCCCTTACAACTCCTAGGCTGGGGACAGCAGGGAGTTTGCTGTGCAAACCCACAGGTAGTGCCAGCCTGCAACATCCACCATAGTAATTTTGTACTACAAAAATTTTAATTTTAATTTTAGTAATTTGTACTACAACTCCAGCAAGGGACTGCAGGCTCCAAGAGGCTCAAATGGATTCATACTGTCTTAGGCATATTTTACTTTAAAAGCACAGGTACGAAATCAAGTCATCAAGTTAATGTGCATTTGCTGGCTTTATCCAAGCAAATAACACATGCACTGCCTATGATAAGCCAATTAGGCTCTTTTGAGACCTGATACCATCTGTTGGAATCACTGGCAGCCCAGCAGACAGTAGCAGTGTCTCAGTCCCTCAGTGGGTTTCACTTTTTACCACTCGGAACTCCCAATCGCCCCTCCCAGTGCCAGAACGAAATGGAAAAGAGAAAAGCTTTAGTCCTTTTCTATTTGGAAATGAGGAGGAAGAGACAAAGCATGCATTTGTGTGTGTGTAAAGTCACTTCTTGCATTTCCACACTCACTGCACTTCTGATTTTACCTTGAAGAGATGAAGGTTTTCTGTTGCCATAGCAACCAAGGTAACAAATACCAGCATAGCTTTTACACAAATGATGTGATTGTCAGGAGTTGGGGATAGTCTAACAGGTTTTTATTAGATCCCTCCAAAATACACACTTAAAGCTAACATAAATTCATCACTTTTTCTCCTTATTGTATATTTCCCATTTCATAACAACAAAGGTTTTTGTTTAGTAGGCTATCAAGAGCTAAATTTGATACACCTTCTTTTTGGTATCTTAGGAAGGCATCACATGATTGCAGCATTCTTTGAAAGGCATAAACTGATTTGCATTAATGCTTCTCTCAGTGAGCCAGCTGGGGGGGGGCGCTATAAATACAGTTTCTGTCTTCTGGATTACTTAGCAATTTTGCTGCTCTTAAGGGGAAAAGTAAAAGGAAAGAAAAGGCTAATCTTCACCATCAGATGGAAAGGAGGAGAGATTGTTCCGTACATCATCCAAAAATTCATGATGAATCTGTTGGTTCCTTTAAAAAGCAAAGATTTATAAAAGCTAAATTCTGCAGTCTTCAACACCTGAACATTTCCATTGCATGGGCATAGCATAAATTACTGATAGTCCACTACAAAAAATATGAACTTTGGCAGATTTTGTTTCTAGAGAGCAAATTTTGGTTTTAGCTGAAGTATAATAGGAATAACAGTTTGCACTTCTCAGGTCCTCCCATCTTCATATTTCCTTCTAAGCACTTCAAGTATCAGTCAAAACTATTAATTGGAAATATGGCTACATTTTAAGGATGAATAAATTAATATTCTACCTCAAGGGGATGGGAAAAGTCTGCAGCATAACAAACCATAGACCACGGTAAACAAGAAGAGGTGATTAACTATTCTGAACACCTAGGCACTAGCTCAGCCTTTTATAAGCTGAAGAAGACAGATAAAGTTCCCCAAACAATGTCATATTTAAGAATTCATGGATCTATTTAAATATAACCACAGTGTATGTGTACAGACACTTGCTTAAAAAACAGCTACAAACTTTAGCTGGCTGAAGTATCTTTTTTGAATTCACATCTCATCTCCTCAGCCAAAGCAATGCTTTAGCTCCTGCATTAAATTTACTTTCCACTTCACACAGCTATTATACCAGCTCAAAAAATGGCTTTCTTCCAAACTCTTAACTAACACCATGTCAAAAACTGTTCAATAGAACTGCTCTCTCATGACACCTGGCAGCCAACATTTTAGACTCTACAGTTACACATTTCCACTTCATTGTCTATTCCTACCTGAGGAAGATACCACAGTCCCGAGATACAATTATACAGAAGATACTGTAGGTAAATTAAATGAAATGAAGTTCTGGTTTTACTTATTTTGTATCAAACAAATGCAGAGGGAAAGGGTCTGCTCTTTCTACAAATCATTTATTTTTACCCCTGCAACAAATCCTGTTTCCATTGGGCATTTTTAATGCATATCTGGTTGGTTTGGTAAAACAAACAAGCCATAGACAAACGTCTGTTCAGCTCTTTAAGCTCATTCTCCTCCTTTTTACACACATGCTACAAATCCAAGATGAAATAGTTGCTGCTAGAAAGACTAATTTCTGAGAGTCCTCTCATTCCCTCCCCTATTAGCCTCCCAAGTCTCTGTAAAGGGTTAGAAAGATCAGCTTCAACATTTTGAAAATTTTAGCTGCAAGTATTTCTTGCCAGCAAAGGAGCCACCAGGGCAACTTTCCTCTTTTTTATTGTCTTTGCAACCTTGCTAGGATGAGCAGATGCTTGTTTCACCTACCTTTAAAGCTGACTGAGCTCTTTAGATGCTTTATGTGTCTGTGGTAGGCAGCACCTTGGAGAACCTCCATGAGCCAATCACACTCTGTGCTTATTTCCATTGGGATTTCTCTCCCAATATATTCTAATTATGCCTAAAACATTTATAGAACAGCTTCCATTTTAAAAAAGACCTCAAAAGCCTAATATGCCATAGAGCAGATTCACTTCACCTACACCAGGCACACAGAGCAGTTTGACAGCTTTCAGTTCTACCACAATGCACATTTTGAAGATTTCTGTGAAGGAAAAAAAAAAATATCCTTACCTAACACTTCAGAGAGAATTTAGATAGATGTATATTAGGCTATAATTGTGCAGTGATGGGTGATATTCTGACTAGGGGATTAAAGACTACCAAGGGTGCCAAAACTGTCAAATGGATGTTACATGTCCATCAGCTTAAACAGTATTGATTTCACATCTTATTGACAGGAGCTTCCACAGAGTAGCATTTTTCACCGGGATTGCTATAAGACTTGGGGTTTTTTATTTTCTTTGTTTAAAGAAAGTATAACTTCTCATAAGACAGTTAATTGGAAAAGATTGAACTTTTTCCAGTCAAGAGCAAAAATTTTGATTTATAATAAAATGGACTCCACAACAATTAGTAGGCCAGGGTATATAAGAGGGACAGGCAAGTCCTTATTTCAGAACTGTTAGAAATATCTCTTGAATCCAATTTGCTTGTTTTCAGGACAGTTCCTTTCCTAATATGACAAGTGAGAGAGGTTTATTGCCAGTGCCTCTGTGCTGAATGCTTCAGGTTGCCTGTGGTGTGCACCATATGCATCCCTCTCCCTGGGTTTCCCGGGAGCTCTAGATGGTACACAGGCTGGTTTGGAGGAGAGCTGGGATAGGTTTGCAGTGATATGGTTCAAGCTTTTCACCTCCATTTACAGGTATTGGAATTGCAAGGCAAGTGGCTGAAATATATAAGCTTACCAGGGCAGGGGGCCCAGACATATTCAGCATATGCAATAAAAAGGGTTTTCTGCAGCTGCTTTTTCCTCCATACATGACTGGTCACAGGCAGACAACCTCATGCCAGAGCTGCAAGGAAGACCTAAATATTGAGGCTTTCAAGGTTCAAGCAGAATATCATACATTGAGTAACTCAGAGCCCTTGGCAGTAGAACATCAAAGCTAAAACTACACGAGGACTAAAAGTCTGGCTGGACAAAAAGTTCTTCTTCAGATGTACCATGCTCTGTCCATGCCACACAGTGTAATGCCATGCAGAGACACCCCAACTAACCTAAGCATGCCAGCTAGTAAATTAGCAGAAAGAAGTGACTTAATTACTTCTCCACCCAGGTTCATTAACTCTTTTGAAAAGCATCTTGCTGAAATGGTAAGTAGAGTGCATGACACCAAATTATGTCCCAAACATTTAGAGCAGTAGGCAGCTTTGGCAGATCTCAGATTCTAAGAAAAATTAAGAAAAAATAAGCCCTTTGACTTTTGTAACTAACTGCCTGCCCACTGCATCAAATCACACTCTATATGAGAGGTCTGTCAGTATTGGTTTTTTTATTTATTTGAGAAATGCTGTTTTGGTAATTAACTAAAAGTGCACATGTGGCATGTTCAAGAAATTTTTATTGTGCCTGAGAAAGAAGCCAGCCTAATACAACCATGGAAATTGAACCAGTCCATTAAAGCAGAGACAAGTACAGCATGGATAGTAGCACTGCAAGCTGCCTCCACAGCTTTGACAGCCAAATTACATAAATCACAGCCACGAGGGGATGGATTTAAGCATAAATGTAGCACTGCACATCTCCAGCCATACAAAACCTGGCCTTTCTGAATGCTTGTCAGGGAGTGCCAGCTGCATGGTGAGGGCAGCTGCCCAGCAGTCATCAGGCAGACCCATCAGTTTACTGAACACAAAGAGCCAAACAGATGACAGACAGTAACAAATTTTTGTCATAATAACCAGAGGAGAAAAGATTCTTCATGCCATTACTGATCTTGTGAGCTCTTTGGTTTCATTGTTTTAGCAGCCACCCGTAAGAGAGATGCTGGCCCCCAGTTTCATAGTTGGTTGATATGTGGAAAGCAGAACTTCACTGAACCATGCACAGCCCTAACCTTTGCTGCTGAGAATCTTTAAAAGACATGACTCCATTTCAGTACTGCTACTGTTCCCATTTCTGTGCCAAGAAAAAGGAAATCACCATCCATGCTGCATGGCTTCCTGCTATCTCAACATGCACAGAATGCAAGACCTTCTGCAGAGGACAGCAACAACGTGACAACAGAGAGAAAACAGAAATACCAGATCCTTTTCTGTACTAGCTCATTATCCATACAACAGGTATTCCCTTCTGAGTTTTTAAAACAGTGATCTGAAGGGCCTTCCTGGAAGCCGTGAAACAGTGGAGTAATTTGGGAGCATTCAGACATGGGAGCTGAAAGGAGAGGACACCACCCCACCCCACCAGTCTCAATCTCTCACTCAGGCAAAACTCTGCTGACAGTTCCACCCTGAAAAGCATTCTGATACTCACCAGCAAGCAGCAGCCTGGGTAGGGGGGGCTTGGTGGGGAAGGGTGCAGGCACAACATGGAATGGCTGCAGGATTTGCATCATTCTCTAAAAAACTGGGTTCGAGTCCCACCCTTGTGACCTTGGGCAAAACATGTCCAAGCTGGGCCTGACATGCACTGAAATGCTGCTCTTTAAACTAAAATCAGGCACTACTGCAAAAGCATCAATGCAACAGATGGAGCCACTGGTCAGAAAGGAAGATAATGCAGATAGAAGGGCAAGTCTAGAAACTATTGCAAGACCTTTGTTCAGGCTGCAGTGTTTTGGGGGTTTTGTACTGACTGCAAAGTGTCAGAAACTCCAAAGAAGTCTGAAAAGAACAAGGATGAAGCAGGAAAACTGACAGTTTTAATTTAAGACCCCTGCTTACTAAAATTAACAGACAGTAGAAAAGTCACTGCTCCACACAGGAGACAGGTGGAACAGCTGTAAGCTAGGGCTAGGTCAGAAAAGCCCTGCCTGCTGAGGGGTTTTTAAACTGGAGGAGAAAAAACAGAATCAAGATAAAGAATGTTCCTTGAGAAGGTTATCAAGAAGATGGAGCCAGGCTCTTTACTGTGGTACTGGATGTGAGACAATGGATATAATTTGGAGAAACAGAGTTTCAGACTGGCTATAAAGAGCACTTTCTGTCATGAAGGTAGATAAGCAGTGGAATAGGCTGCCCACAGAGGCTTTGCCATCGCCCTCCTTTGAGGTTTTTAAGACCAGACCAACTAAAGCTCTGAGCAACCTGGTTTCTTCTCACAGCTGACCCTGAGTTGAGATGGAGTTTGAACTAGAGACCTTGTGAGGTCCCTTCCAATGTGATTTGTCCTATGATCCTAGGATCTGCCAAAAATAACCCAGAGATAATTATAGAAAAACAATCCATGCACAAGAAAGATCAATGAATAATTCAGTTAAAGGGGAAAAGACATGTATAAAACAGAGAGGAAAGCCTTACATGTAGCTCTTTCAGATGAATATGGAGATATTTTAACTTTGCTTTTGCAATGTATGAAAGTTTCTATCTGGAGAAGAAATGATACTATACTTGAAAAGAAAACAAAAGTACTTTCCCATCAAAATTGTCTTACTACAATAACCTCCTAACAAGGTAGAGTGTTTATGATGAATATTATTTTTACCAAGATAATTTTTACTTCTTTCACAAGAGAGCAATGCTTATTTATTTTATTTCAGGGAAAAGTGACTAAGCCAAATGAACAGTAGAAGTCTTCACCCTATGTCACTAAGGAGTAAAATCTAGGAAAACCCTGTCCTTTTCACTTCTTAAAAGTTTAGTAGCTATCCTCCATCCTTACAATATTCACCAGCTTTCTTTTTCTCCTTTTATCTCTCTCAGCCAGTGGGTAAAAGGCAAGTTGCACATTGTTGTCCTGTGATTCATCCTGAATACAAAAATGCTCTTTTAGTATGACATGTGGTGTTAATCACCATCTTCCTGTCACTTGATATCAGAGTTGGCAATTTTCTAGCATCTTCACTGGGTGCTGTGTGCATCATTTCCCATTTCTTTGCTGCATCCAAGTCTGGGTAGCAAATGCAACTAAACCCATCTATTTCAAGAGGATTTTTTTTTTTCTTACATATTCAGAACCTGCTTCATGTTTAGACAGTGTTAGATTAAACTTACTCTCAATCCCAGTGGATATAAATCAACACATCTCTTAATACACAGGCTTTTTGTTTGTTTTTCTTCATCCATGCCAGTGTACTCCTCTAAGCTATTTATTTATATGAGGAGAAAGCCAAGTACATTTTTCTACCCCTGCCAATAAGCTGATTGTTCTTTGGCTCAAGCTGCTCAATACATTCCAGACTAGAGCAGGGAAGTTACTTGTCCTCAACATCTTGGCAGTGTTCAGATATGTTAAACAGATGCTTGTGTTTTACACCCAGTTCATAAATACTTATCACTAGTGGACTTAAAGATCTTATACATTACCTCTTCTTGACTCCCAGGGGTCAAGATGTGCATTCAAATACCTCATTTGCTTCTCTTCTGTGTTTGTGCTGTGTGCTAATACTATTGGAAGACTTTGTTTAGCTCAATTGCAACATTAGGATTTGCATGTGATTTTTGGAGCAGGTCCTTCTGAGCAGCTAAGGTTGCATAGACAATTCCACTGCTAAACTCCTTCTACAGTACATACCAGGTCTCACCAGGAAGCAAAATCTAGGAGAGCTGTGAAAACTGCAAACAAGTAACAGCAATATATAATGAATTTCTAAAGGGAATGCTCAGTCTTACTAAAGTGTTTGGTTCTTTGACAACTGTCTATGAAATGAACAGTTCAAAATTCCCCTTTGTAATTCTACACCTCATATATATCAGTCTCCCTGTAGCACCAAGGGTAAATGGAAAATCTCCTTTGATTTGACTTCATAAATACTTTCTTAAAATAAACCCTAACTTCTAGAAGTATGTGATGTTAGGAATTATCTTTTTGCCATCCATCCACTCATTCCCTAATGGCACAACTTCTCAACCACCTCCCTGCACCCTCCATACCTACACCATGCATTTTAATCAATTTACATGCCATTCACTCCAATAATAAATAAAACAGATAACCCATAGTAGAACATTTCAGCCTAGAAAGTGATAAATTTACACAACACAGGACAACAGGAACATGGAAAAGATGTGCATAAACACTAATGCACAGCTACTGTGGTAAAGGATCCAGCATAACACACAATAGAAAGGATGTTTTCATTATCAGGGTTAGGTCCCATTCCAAATTGCTACAAAGTTACAGTTATAGAGTAGCTAATATGGGAAATTTGGATTGTGGATATTGTTGCTAATGAAGGAGCAGAGAAAAAATACAATTTGAAGGAGACCGAGGAGAAGAAGGAAGGAACTAATAAACGGTGGTACAGCACAGCCAGAAGAAATAGAACAAAAGCATTATTTGAATGACAAATGTATACTTGGTAGTAAAAAATCACTAACTTACAACAAAATAACTCTAGTTAAAAGATAAATATGATTCTGTAGAAAAAATTTTTTAAACTTAGTGCTAATGCTTTATAATATTATTCCTAGTAATAAAAATTGTGATTTTAGTAAGAACCAAAATGAAAGAGTAGTCTCAGATAAATGTGGATTTTTTTCTGTGCTTTCACTCAAAACCTACTCAGCAAAATTAATCACAGAAGGCCAATGTACGAAGGAAAGAATAATTTAGGCCAAAAATTTTATTTATAATATCCAATGAAAATACATCATCACAACTAACAGAAAAATATTCACCGCTCTGGAAATATAATTGCACTCAATGGCACCCAGACAGAAGTTATAGTAGGAACCTAAATAATAACCAAGGACATAAAGTACTAATTCATGAAACAAAATTTTAGCAGACCAGTAGCTTGTCACTTTATTATTGAACAACATAGGCTATGAAGTAAAATGGCTGCCAGCAATATTTTCGGTTTGGAACTGAAGCATAATGTATACACTGAGGTTGCTGCATCACAAGAATATGCCCAGTTTCCTTGCTGACTTGTGAGTGAGATTATTTCTGTGGGCAGCATGGGAAAAAGACACAAATCCATGGATTCTGCCCACACCTGTGTGAAGGGCCAATCGTTTGGCAGGAGGGCAGGGATTGATGTGACCCTGGGTCACCTGCTCTGTGTACCAATGAGCACCTCTGCTCTGAGCAGTTTTACCAGCATTCAGTTACTAAGGAAAGGAAAAAAAAAAAATCTCCCAAAAAAAAATATTTCTTGGAACTGTCAGAAGGGAGAGAGTATCTTTTATTTGGAAAACTATTTTTCCAATATTAAAATTATTTTTTACTAAGATTGAACCATCTGGCTTAGATGTAATGGTATGATCAAGGGGTGATTTTACTTGGGTCTACAAAACTTGAAGCACCAGGAAGAATAAGGTCACTAGTGCTGTTCACGGTGTAAAAACACAAGTAGAGTGTATCAGTTGAAATTATTAGTTAGTGAGTTAAAACAAAAAGAGGTATTTCATTCAACCTGTCTAGACCCTAAAATTCACTGACACAGGACAGGGCAATTAGGAGGGAAAAGAATTTTAAAGTGCCTGACCACACTTTGTACATCTGTTACCCCCTCCATCCTGGTCTTACTGAAAAAGTAGAAAAAATTATTTGTCAAGAGAGCTGCCAAAGCCCTATTACTGCTACATAAACCATTTGGCTTTGAGGTCCCATCCAACGTTTTTATTGTTCAGCTAGGTGCCACATAACAGTCTATCATGTTCCTTTTGTGTTTACATTCAATCCAGGAGCCTTAACACTCATGCACACAAGATGTTCTAACACAAAATTTCCTAAGAATTGTTGGTTTATTGGAGATGTATTAACCTTGGGACTAATACTGGTTTTTTTGAAGATGCAACTCTGCTGTCCAATAGGCCTGTTGAGAAGCCACTGCCAGCTTTTCATTACTGCTATTTCTAATGTCTTTGCATAGAAGCATGATCTCTTATTTTATAGCTGTCAAATGAGTTAGAAAAATAAATAAAAATCTTGTTCATCTACATTGATCTCTATATTCCAATGCAGGCACTGTCTCCTAACAAGATACACTTGACAAGGAATTATATTCATTATGTTTCCTAGGGGTTTCATTCATATGACACCTCCTTTAAAATGTATCTGCATACTGTTAATTGTCCATTGCAAAAAACCACATTAAAAACATACATTTACAGAGAAGTAGCAAACTACTTATTAAATCAAACCCAAAGGGCCGATGTCAGATTTTATATGCCAGTGGCTTAAAACCTGCATATTTGCTATTCCAAAAATATTATTTAAGGTGTCAGAAAGGGCTGCCTGTGAATCCAAGACTCTAAAACTTGCATTAGCTCTTGAATTTAGTCACAATTTAATTCAGCAAAGTGAATTATGCCCCATGTTTCCAGCAATTCATGTTATTCCAGAAATCTAAACTCCACAGGATTTATACTTTTATTCAGTTCTCAAATTCACCTGCCTCTGTCTGCAGCTAAACCACACCTCACCCTCACTTATCTCACTTTCATCATAGCCAGGTAAAATTGCCTCAGCATTAAGAAGCAGAAAACCAACTGCCATATTCGAGGAAATTGTAATTTGAAAAGATAATGAATCAGGGGTATCCTGGTTATCAAAATCCCTGAATCATTTCACAACTGTAGGTCACAGCTAGATCAGGCAGTGTCCTGGTTGTGCTGCAGTTTGGTCACCTCTGGCTTTCCCCTTTTGCACTTTTCTCTAAATTAGATGCTTCCCCAGGTGAAGCCACACTTGTTTTTTAAGCTGTCCTTGGCCCCTCTCTGCTGCCAATATTTCCCTAACCCATGTCAAGCCCTGTGATTTCCCACCAATACTTCCATCAGCTGGTACTCCACCAGAAACAGCAATATTGGGAATGCTGACCCATGAAGAACACCATATGGCTGCAGATGTTCCTGAGTGCCCTGATGTCTCACCCACCTTGCAGTGAGCCAGATGCCATGGCAATTAACAGCTGGATACCATCCAGAGGCTAGTGTACAGCACACTTCCAAAATTCTTCAATATGTAGAGATACTATAATTTTATCAATAATTAACTTCAGGAAAAAAAGATTTAATGAGAGTTACAGCAACAGAAACAAATAGAAACTAGGATGTGCATTTACAGAGAGAACTATGGGTCATCCCCACACACACATTGTTGGTCTCATTCGTGTTTAGGTATTCTCTAACCAACTATAATGCAGTGAACATTCATGAAGGTGCATCATTTATTTTCACTCATCTTTTACTCATTGAATTCCATCTTTTTGCCCATAAGAGAGCTTAAAAAACATTATCACCACCAGTATGAACACTTATGCTTCACTGCACAAACATTTGTGCTAAACAAACCTCAAAGGGGTATGTCCTTTACCAAAGCAATCTCATTAAAAAGTTTAAATGCATACTCAAAGGAAAACCTTCCCTACTATTTCTCCCTTAGCTCTGGGACCACAAAAGATGCATTATCCACGACTTTTAGTCAAGCATTTTTATGACCATCAAATTAAATGAAAAATATTGTGAAGTGGAAGATTCTGTAGGGCAGCTCACAGAAGTGACAAAAGTGCAATACACAAGCCAAACATTTTTTTTTTTTGTTCTTAGAAAAGTCAAGACATATCTTCTTTGCATGCTCTAGAGAAAGTATCCTTATTGATTATCTGTACATCTCCTCAAAGATGAAAATTACTGAACGTTTCTTCACTACAGACCATTTTTATCTTGAACATCCCCAATAAATATCATCAAAAAGGATGTGCTTACAAAGAGAGACAACAGGAAACAAACAGCAAATCTGTAGAGGGTGTTTGCATTTAACATCATTAGCTAAATGTGCCCATCCTTCATTACACATCAACATTAAAGCCAGGCTTTTAGTGCCATTCTAGGTTATGTGTTTGGACACAGGCACAGCAAAAGAAACATGACCATGATGGTTGGACTAGTTTTGATCTTACTGCTTATTGCACCTCTATTCTTTGCATAAACATTATAGCAAGAGGAACCTTCAGATGAAATTACCACCTAGATTAACTCAGTAATTAATTGAACTTTGATCTCTTTTACTGATTTCTATAGAAATACAAAGTGACTCTTCAAAACTAAAAATTATTTGTTTAGGGAAACACAAGAGGAGAAGGCTAAGAAAGAAATGCATAGGACCTACAGGCACCTTTTTCTTGCAAGTTTTGCACTTGTTCTCAGGACCTACCATAATTGGGAACAGATGAAATGGCTGTCCATAAGCCTTTGTCTTAACCTGATTTAATCAGTGTGCATTCCTCTGAGCTCACAGGCACTGTTTCAGTCTTTGCAAAGTTTCTTTGTCTGGTCTGGGAATTTGGAGCCTGTTCAATCTGATGAGTTCATCAATAAAGGTATAGAGGACAAAAGTACTCTTCTACAAAAGAGTCTGCTATTCATTCAGCTGCTTCATTTATGTTACTATCCTTGACACCTTCATGCAGGTCCTCCCTCAGGACTGATTTATGGTTTTTACTCCTGAGAGCATGAAAAAGAAATAAAATCAGGCACGCACCAGTAATATTAAATAGAAATAAACATGTGTCCCACCATGGCCATAAGCTACTCAGAAAAGATATGGGCAAGGATAACTGGGTATTGTACTGTCAGTTTTCTAAAGAAGGAAACATCCCACTGGAGTCACTCACTGGCCTTCTGGCCCTCTGGAGTGGCCCTGCCACTGCCATTTCTCTGTGACTCAGGGCAAAGGCAAGAGCACTGAGGAGATAAGTGCAGTTATGCTATGAGCTGCTCAGATACTCTGGGAACAGAAACCAGGTAATTGTCCTAGGCCTGGACAGAAAATAATATCTTCCCTAATACACAGTAGGATCTATTAAAGAGAATATTAACTAAATATAAAAATAATTAATGTCCCTTTGGACTAAAAGACACATTTAATAATTTAGTAAGGGGCATAAGTCTGCCTAGAAAGAATAAAATGACAGAGCATCAACTTTCCAATGTTAACACTGAAATTTGGCCATGCAAAATTCACACTTCAATCTAAAACTGCAGCCACAAGAATAAAGAACAGTCTTTTCAGAGCTTTTTGGATCACAACTCACATGTGCAGATGAGCTCATGCCAGCCCTATGGTTTGTAGCAAGAGCATGACAGTAACCAAGACAACAGCACAAATACTTCCTGCAAATTCCTCTTGTCAGAGTGTAGAGAACATGGTGACCAGCATATTCTTTCCTCCAGATAAAGCTCAGTCATCTCCCTTAACACAAGATCTCATTAAGACTGAAGCTTGTCTCAGCTAATCAGCATTAATTCTTGCTTTATCATGCCCAGTTTGAGTCAGCTGGTGCATAGTTAGGGGCTCAAACTGGGGAGCAAAGAATCCATCAGTTGTACCTCAACACCCAGCAGAAGCAAATCTAAAATTCCTTGTGGGAAACGGCACAGGGTAGAAATATTTCTGTGAGAATGGGCCCTACAAGAATATTACCTACCACTGGTACTCTTCTGCTGCACTTAACAGGGCACTTAGGAACACATATTTATTCCTCTTTATTTCTCTTAGGCCTAAATGCAGTTAGACCCTTCAAGTTTGTGGATCAGCATTGCATTTCAAATTGCATGCCTTCTTTATAGGAAAGGATGAAAACCTCTTTCATATTAACCAGTCTTGAACTCTAGCAACTCCAGCACAACCTGAATACATTTCTGAACTTTGAAATAGTTTTCATTAAATTTCAGCACACCTCTGCTCTGACTGCATTCTAGGCAGTTGAATGCTTATTTGTCCAAAACCTTCTGAGTTATATTCATCATTACTTCCAGGTTCATGGCTGCTTTCGTTTCCCTGACAGCATCAGAATGAGTTTATTCTTCACATTCATTTGTTTTCCCATTAATAAATTTCTTAGGTCACATAAGTTCATTTCAAAGAGGTGTCTGCTTTTGCTAAGTGCCATAACACATCAGTCAGCCAGACATGTGGTGGTCTTCATCTCTGTAATTCTCCTTGGACTGTCTCGGGGCACACCTTCCCTTGGCACTGACCCACAGGCTCAATCCAAAGCTTACTGATGCCTTTTTTCTTCACAGCATCCTTTAGCTGAGCTGAATTTTCTAACCTGCAGTTCTTGGTACAAAAAATTACTTTCAAGAAAACATGTTTCTGTCTGTTCTGGTAACCAGTCATTATCAAATGCAAACAAATTCTTCCCTTTTAAAGACAGACGTACCATCTGCAGTCACAATAAAAATAATCTTTTAAAAATACTGTTGCTGTTATCTCTTGCTTAATAAACTCCAAAGTCATAACAACAGCAGAAGGGCTGCAAAATCTACCTGCCCAAAATTTGCCACAGGAATGTGGAACTAAAAAGACACCATAAATTTAAGACTCAGTCCTTACTAGGATTTCTATATTTCATCAAGTCACTGTGATAGTGAAGACAGAGTGAACAAAATACCAAACTTCAATTTCTCTTATAAAATCAATTCCTTTTATATCAATTAAATTTCTCAATAGCTAATTATTTCATAATACAAAATCTCACAACTGGACTTAGAATTTTTTTCTGAGATTCCATCTTTTCTTGTGTACTAAGCTACATCTGAGTTACCTCTTTTTGGCCTGTGGTTTTGAGA